>JAFELO010000688.1:470446-480887 GCA_017140195.1 Eumaeus atala
CAAAGTGCCACAGAGCGACACAGAGTTCACATTTAATATTTGAAACAAATAAAATCGTTTCAAATATTAAATGTGAAATGACCACTTATTCCCCGGCTTTCTCAGTATGAATTCTGGGTGCCCAACGGTCTTGGATTTTTTTTATATCATGATGTAAATAAAGCATTATTAAAATGAGTAATCGTAGTATAAGCGCTGCACTTGTGTGCTATTCTATATATCAAAGGTACTAACATCTATCGCAGCCAGAATAGGGGTGGTTCCTTATCCGTCTTCCTGTTCTGATTAATTAACTCGCCTAGCTACGCGACACGAACCTGTACCCGAATAAAACAGATAGGAGAATGTTATCTTTTTATAAAATTATCAATTATCATGTTTGTTTCACAAAAAAAGAATTTGAACATTATGAGCGTCCTCGGCGGGTTTCACACCCGTCACCGATCTGTTCAGCGGCTGACAAGTTCTCAGGATTGCGATCGGTCCTCCTATTCACCCACAACTTCATTCTCTCCGTATCAAAGTGTATAATTTATTACCGCACAGTTAAGTGTATTCATTATTTCAGAGAACACGACGCGATCTACACAATTTCCGGCCGGTCCCCACCATGGTTCAAGCCTTGTCGTGGCGGTGGGGCCTAGTAGCCTGGGGTGAACCCCAGGCTACTTAGCCCCACAAGGTGAGGGTGACCTTTGCACCCCTCTTATAAGAAGAGGGATGCTTAAAGATCAGGAGGAGGAATCGCTATCGGTATCACTCTTATAAGAAGAGGGGACCTAAGAGCAACAGGAGGTTGCGCTTTTGCGAACGTGGCAAGGGGCGAGGATGAGAACCTCACCACATTGCACTGTCCCAAAGTCGGTGGGGCTGTGTGGTAGTGCTGGGCAATCCCATTTGTGGAGGTGGAGTGGGTCCCTTAGGCGGGTGACTAGCCGTCGAGGTGCCCTTATGATTGTTGTTCCGGGGCACCTCACCAAGGGCGGCACTGATGGCACTCATGGTGGCTTTTGTGGGTATTCGGCACTATCATGTGCCCCGAGTCCCACATACAACTGGATCCCACCCAGGGCTGGTGAAGGCGCGTAAATGAGTTTCCCCGCGTCAACAAAAAAATAAAAGGTCTGCCGGCCGGTGTGAACGGATATGCATTACTCATACTGGCTTCAACCGAATCAGTTCCGTCGCGTTTCGTGAATTTTGTGATAACCCGTAGGAAGAAGAAAGACAGAGTTGAAAGAAGAATTATTACTATAAACATGTCATATGTAACAGCGCTCGCATAACTGACTGACGTGTGTTGGGTCGACACAGCAGCTGTGCAGTGCTAGCACGGTCTCGCTGAATAGATGGCTGAACTAGTATTTTCTACTGTGGTCATGCTATTTCTTTTTAGTGAAACTTGATATACATATAACACAAAAAGACGCCTGCCGCAGAGCGCCATTATTCTCTTTGTAGATAAAGATCACTACTCCGTGTGTGATCTCATTTTTAGTTCTCCCTCAGTGAACTGACTGGCAGTAAGTAGTGATGGTCTACATATTGTTCTGGCGAGCTAATGTACTACCTAAAGCGTCGCTAGAAACTAAAAATATCGATCCCGACCACACAAACTCTCAACCAACGCTTTATAAAATATAACTTCCGTAAATAATTATGATTATTTTTATAGGTCATATTTTAACCGAACCTAACCTAACCTAACCTAACCTAACCTAAAGCGTCGCTAGAAACTAAAAATTTCGATCCTGACCACACAAACTCTCAACCAACGCCTTATAAAATATAACTTCCGTAAATAATTATGATTATTTTTATAGGTCATATTTTTTCTATTTAGGTTCGTGAAACTAATAACAGACTTAAAAATTAAGTTCTTCACATAATTCGATGAAACATAGTATTGTCTGACATCTTCTTGATGCAAACACAAGTTGTAATAAATAAACATAATCAGTATTATGCGCGATATTCACTACTATTAAATTAACAATACAAAAACCTACAAGTGCTGAAAGTGCAATTGAAAACAACAATAAAATTACTTTTACGGATTTTATCGCGGTTTATTTAATTATTTATCTAGCCCGAGTCCACCCGTGACCATGGTTGCTATAAAGCTTTTAAAATGTCAGGCTACTTAAATAATTAAATAAACCGCGATAAAATCCGTAAAAGTAGTTTTATTGTAATGAAAGCAACAATTATGTAACCTAACACCACGCAAAAAAAAAAATTATTTAATTTCTTTAAGTGTTTCTCCTTAATTGACTCTAAATGAGGACTGAGAACTGGCAAATATATCTAAAAGATGGCGAATATTATTAGCAGTATCTAATGTGCGATATAAGGAAGAATGTTTTCCTAATTTTGTTCTGACATGCGCTATATTACAATTCTTTCTATTATTAAACCTAGTCCCAGGTCGGAGAATAGAAAAAGGTAAAAGTTGCAGAAGATTAGAAGATTTAATATGCCCGTGAATTAATTTGTATTAATAGATAAGATATGCGCATTTACGTCTAGACTGTAAAGATGACATGTGATAATATTTAAGACGATCGGAGTAGGAATATAGAGGACGACGTTTATTATCATTATATACTACGTATGGTATATAAAACGTTTTTGGATCATCTCAATTTTATCTATGTGTATCTGATAAATGGAATTCCATGCTGGGCTACAATACTCTAGTATTCCTCTGACAATTGAATTATATAAAATTAAAGTTAATTCAGAGATCTTAAAACTTTTCTTTTGACGATTTATATAACCCGATAATTTAGACGGAGTAGCGATGACATGATTTATATGGCCACGGTGAAATAATGTTTTGTCAATAAGAACTCCAAAATCCTTTATAATATAAACTTCTGTAAGTGTTGTTTTACCAATTTTATATGTAACTTTATATGTCATTTTCCTCCGTGTGAATGCGACATGATTATATTTATCATATTCAGCGTCATTCCGTTGTCCGCGAATTGCTAATATTATTTATGTCCTCTTGTAACATTGTAATATTATTGTGCCCTAGTATGGCCTTATAGTTATCGGCATATATTTTGTATTTACTGTGGGCAATAACATCACAAAGGTCATTTATAAAAATATTAAAGAAAAGTAGGCCTAAATGTAAACACTGTGGTACGACGAAACCTCAAATTCATAAAATACGTGTCCCTTCGCAATAACTAACTGAAAACTATTTTTTAAGTAAGACGTAGCAGTGAACCATGGATTCCCATAGCGGCAAGTTTATATAATAGTTAGTCGTGAATAATTTTATCGAATCAATTTTGATCGATATTATAGCAGAGTATATCTACGGGGTGGCCTCTTAACTTAGGACTTTGCGGTAGCTCAACGGGCTATTGAACGTGCTGCGTTGCATATTTCTCTATCGGATAGAATTAGTAACAAAGTCATAAGACCGAGAACTAAAGTTTCCGATATCTCGCGAAGAAGGTTGACCGTTCACCAGGTGCGAAGACGATCCCCGTGCAGTAGCCGGTCCGGGAGGGATGCGAGTTGCATGAGATCGGTCGTCTTGGCGCTCATTTAAAGAGGCCCATGTCCAGTCGATACGGGCTGATAGTGGTGATGGTGATGAGCTATGTAAGATATTTTATTTATTTTATTTTATTTGGAAAACAAACAGTTTGACAATACTTAAGTGCATTGACTTAAGTATTGTACAACTGTTTAATTAATAGTTAAATTAGTTACAATCGAGACTCCATTTATACGCTTTAACTTGCGATTGCTACATTAATACTAAAGCTGGAACAAGGCCAGTAATTTAATAATTGCATGCAATAATAATACTAACTTAATACAATATATAATATATGAATATTACCATTAACTTATTTGAAGCTTAATTAAAAATAACTATAAGTCAGGGAATCGTGCCAAAACAGTGCTTTGCCAAAATTCTTTTTAGAACATAGGTTGGTGTATTAAATAACTAAAAATCTGATTCTGGAAGGTCACTCAATTTGTTAATTTCTTTAGAAATTCTAATGGAGAACGACTTTTTTTTCTATAATTAGTGGAGTTCTTGCAGACCCAGGAGGGCCTTTAAATATACTTTTTAAGTAAAAGAAGTGGAGAATCAATTTTGTTTTGAGCAATTTTGAGAAAACAAGTTATATCGGCAATACGGCGTCTTTCGGATAGAGGAGGAAGATGGAATCTCCTAGCTCTAGATTCACAACAATGATCATGTTTTTTGCATCTAAACTGTAAATATTTTTTGAACCCTGTTGACATGGACGTTGTATTGCGGATTCTAAATTTGAGAGCAGTATTCCAAGGAGCTGCGAACATATGAACAATAGAAAATTTTCAAGACGTTAATATTCCTAAATTGCGAGCTCATTCTAATAATAATCCTAATAACTTATTAGCCTTATTGATAATATACTCCAGATGCTTATTGTACGTAAGCTTCTTATCATGGATTACACCGAGATCACGGACTGCTGATACGCCTGTAAGTAGCCTGTTTAGTTTTTAATATATAAGTAAAAGTTAATGATTCTGGTGAGCGACTGAATATCTTGGAAGAACATTTAGATACGTTAGGGTATACTTTGTTACAATGGCAATACTCTTCGTGCTTAAAAAGATCTTCTTGCAGCAGATGACAATCATTCAAAATTTTAATAACTCTGTATATCTTCATGTCATCTGCGTATAACAGAAATTGTAAATGTCAGAAGCATGGTTTTGTGTCATTTATAAATATGTTAAATAATAGGGACCCGAGTAGAGAACTCTGAGGCACGCCTGATGGTATATAACATTAAGCAGAAGAGAAACCATTAAGTACTACGGCCTGAAACCTATTCTCGATATAGGAAGCAAACCACCGAAGGAGATTTCCACGGATTCCAGCCAAATAAAGCTTCTACAGAAGTAACGAATGATCTATGCGATCGCTCAAAGGCTTGCTGTAATCGGTGAATATAGCATCGAACTGGCCTCCCGACTCCACATTTTCCGATAGATAGTCAACGAATGTTACTTGTAATTGATCGCTGTTTTAAAAATCTATGCTGCTCAATTATGAAAAAATACCTAACTATTCTCCCATATAAATCATCTATAATATCTTAATTCTATACGGCATCAACATAATTGTGAATAGATGCATAGCGATTAGCAGCGGCGCATGTTGGGAGCGGCGCTCGACCCCACACGCAGACATTATAGCCCCTCTTTATAAATAAGAGGGGACACTTTACTGGCACATTTTTTAAATAAAATATATATTTAGGGATATTGCATGGCGTTCAATTTCAATTTAATTTTATTACATTCATGTTATCAAACAAACATATTTAATAAATAGTAGAAGTTGTATGTAAATAGTTATTATACATGAAGTTTGGAATTTTGAACTTATAACAGTTTTCTTTTTTGGACCATTGGTGTCTGGCATAAACAACTTGTAGGATTTTTTTTAGGCTTACGTGAATATTGCACAATGTTAATTATTATGTAATAAAACTACGTATTTTACGATCCCGACGTTCGATACACCTCTCAGCTACACGATACAATAAGCGCTTTCTGCATTATTCGGAACAACTAATTAAATATATAAAATCTTCGAGTACTTTAAATAACTTATGACGACAGTATATTTGTCATCTCAGTCCAACCGTGGCCACGGTAGCTGTGAAGCCTGTGAGACGTAGGCATCGTAAAATACTTGATAAACGGCGGTAAAATCCGTCGAAATAGTTTTGTTACAACTTGTAGATAGGCGTGAAGACTGACGTGAGAGTTGTGCTGTGACATTCATACGCTTTGTAGATACTACACTGAGTAAAGTAGGATAAGTACGTAAGTATAATTTTTGTGTGAGTGATTTTTTATCCGTGGTCACTCGAATGGCCATATTTTGTGTTCCTATCATCATAATATTTTTTTATGACACGGGAAGGATAAGCGCATAAACATGCGCCGTCGCCGGTCCCGGAATATTAAAAAAGTGTACTGATGAGAGATGGGTAAACAGTATTATTACTAACCTTACTTGTACAGTTAGCCTATAGCATGTTCATCCCTGAAATACCATAGGCTTCCTGGTAGAAACATCTTCCAACAGGAATAGGTAAGACAAACTTATTTATTTGCTTTAATAGGTAAGACAAACTTATTTATTTGTTTTAATAGGTAAGACAAACTTATTTATTTGCTTTAATAGGTAAGACAAACTTATTTATTTGTTTTAATAGGTAAGACAAACTTATTTATTTGCTTTAACATGTGTAGCGCACAGGTTAATACAGTGTACGTGGTCAATTTGGGGGCACAATTTCCAAAATTCAACAAAGGAAATTTTAGTGAAATAGTTTCATTTATTATTGAGATCAAATTTCAATTTCCGCGCGATCACTACTGTTAAATAATTCATCAATTCCAACCCTTACATTTTGGAGTTGATGATATGTACACGTCATTAAAATTGCCCCATAATATTATTCCATATCTTAAAATAGCTGAGGCGTAGCCATGGTAAGCTAAGAGTGCCGCTTCCATAGATACTATTTGTTGAATACGGTTTAATACATAAACATATTTATCTAGTTTTGAGCACAATTTATTGATAAGGGTCAATTGCTAAACTTATCTATATTTATTCCCAGGAAATTGGTGTCATCTACTTCCTGAATCGTTACACCATCATAATGTTTCCTAAAGGGACCAAGTACACTTCCTTGTACCACCAAATGCATTTTCTCTATATTCAGACCGAAAATCTACTTTGTTTTTGCCTATAATATTACTGATTTCTACGCATTGAAGTCACTTAGATACGATTTAGGGCAATCGTGTGCATATCCTCTGATTCCGTGGCGTGCAAGCTTATTTAATAAAATGGTGTGATCAAGAAAGTCCAATGCTTTGCTCCAGGTATAATCCAATCGAACCAGTACAGTAATCAGAGCTCGCAAGTGCTGTGGAACTATTTTTGCAAAATCCATATTGTTCACTTTTTAAAATGTTTAATATAATATTTGGCATATGTAATTTATGGAATTTTTCAAAAATGTTACTTTTTCAAAAATGTTTGCTATTACAGGTACTAAATTATTACCCCTGTAATTTCTTATTTCGAGTTTATCGACCTTTCCAAAAAGTGGTTTAATAACAAAATATTTTAAACGCGTGGGATAGTCCCAGTATTGGAGTTAAGTTTACAATATGACATAACGGTTTAACTTACACCACTGCCGTATTTTAAGACCTTGGTGCTTATGTTGTCATATCCCGTGGACTTTGATTTTTTTAAAGATTTGATTATTTTTATAATGTCAAGTAATAAATCAATAAGATGTAAAAATATAGATTTAGAATTAAAAGGCATTTCAATATTTTTATTAGAGTAAGTAGAATATAATTAATATTATTGGTGTTCGTTAAGCTAATGAAATAGTCATTAAATTTATTACATTTTATTTTTGGCTCAGTGTATAAATTATCAGTGCATTTAACCGCTTTTACATAATTATATGTGTTAGTTTTATAATTACATAGTCCTAATTATATGCCATGCTGATTTACAAGTATTTATAGAGTTTAATAGCTTATTACGGTTATCTAGTCTTTGAGCGGTTAGTATACATTTTTTTCAGAATCGTTGAATAATTACGATATTCAGCTTTATTCTGACTTTTGAAATATTGGGATTTAGAAAAGCAATATCTTTTACGAATACGTCATCTTTTAATGGTTTTGGTCATCCATCTTTGTTGTAGAATTCTGTCCGCTATTCTGACAGTTTTAGTAGGAAAACAGAAATCGTAAAACAAAATGTTCAAATCATGAAATTTATTAAATATAACTTCCTCATAAATTGAAACTAAGAAACGACACAGCTTCTACGAACTTTTAATCTCGTCTCTTCCGAGATCCCTTTACCTTTCATACCAAAATTCATTAATAGTGTCTTTTTCGCCCTTGATTGTAACTGATGCAGTAACCAGTTGCGCATTTTCAGGATCCGACAAACCAAGACTTTTTTATTTATCTTTTTAAAAGTAGTAGGTTCATGTACAATAGACGATTGCAATAGGTTATGACAATACGGTCATATAGAATAAATTATACATGTAACTATTACTTTTTTTATGGAAGTATTATTTAGATTACTAACAATTAAATCAATGAAAGAAAATTTTCTTCTTCGTGTAGTAACATGATTTGTCAAATCAGATAACGTGGAAACTAATTCTTTTGAATATTTAGTTGGCTTTAACAAATCAATGTTCCAGTCACCACATAAAAAAGTAACTATTTTCTGATACCTCGAGTGATTCTTTTCAATAATTTATTAACCTCTTGAAGGAATACATGTGCCGATTATGGCGGTGTTCTGTAAATATAAACTATAATTAGATTGTAATCTGTAAGTTCCACATAGATACATTCAAATGCATAAGGCCTAGAACTTAATACGGTTATTGGCATAAAATTAGAGGCTAATCATTATGAGACGATTTGATATCATTTCATGCTGAAGGTAGTTAAGAGAAAAAACATACAGCTAAAAGGACGTACCTTCTATGCGAAGGCTTGTTCGTACAACGTTTTGAAGGTGGTAATTACCGGAGGTGTAAATAATGTTGTCGCTTAAACATGAGCCCGTCACAAATTCGCCCGTGTTGTGTGACAGTCGGCAGTGAGTGGCGACGCACTCTGTGCCTAGGTAAGGCTACTGAAATTAGCGACACTCTCTCCGCACAATTGACGCGTGGTGTCTGTGAGCCATGCGCTCGACACCCGCTATCTCTGCAATCCGCGCGCCCAAAGCCCGCAATCTCTGAGTGCCGCGCGCTCGGGACCCGGTTCCTCTACGAGCAGCGCGCTTGGGTCCCGCAGTCCCTGCGAGTCGCACGCTCGGGACCCGCAGTCTTTGCGAGCCGTGCGCTCGGGACCCGCAGTTCCTATGAGCCGCGCGCTTGGAACCCGCATTCTTTGCGAGCCGCGCGTTCGGGACCCGCAGTCCCTGCGAGCCGCGCGCTTGGAACCCGCAATCTTTGCGAGCCGCGCGTTCGGGACCCGCAGTCCCAGCGAGCCGTGCCGCGTGCTCTGGTCCCGCAGTCTCTGCGAGTCGCAGGCTCAGGACCCGCACCGGATGTTATACGACACCTGAGCGAGTTGAGTTTTACTTGTGAATGTTCCTCTTCTTCTACGAACATTATTTGCTGTCGCATTATAGTGGGCAGATCCACTGCACTTAAACTAAATAAATGATAGGAACACCGAGATGATCGGTATACTAGGATTAATGGTGCACTTGTAGATATAAGTGCATCTACTTTTGTAATGAAATATAGTATAGTTGCTTAGTCTCTATTGATTGGCAATCTTGGAAAAAAAATAGCAGTAGGAGGAACTGGTATGTAGACACGTATCATAAACAGGCTCGTTTATTTCATTACGCGAGCTGCGTGCATATCGTGTACACAGCTTGTCCGCCTCACACAAGCATGGCAGACCGCCGGGAATGTATGTGTTAGTGCACAGCAGGAATTTGTGAGGCGACGCGAGCGAATGAGCGGGGCGGCAGCCGCAAAAGGGCTCTGTGCTCAAGCGCTTTGAGCTGCCGCATACCGGCTTCTGACCGACCTCGACCCAGGTGTGAACTCATCATTTGCTTGTATGTAGTAGGTATTAACTATGGACTGACACAATTCACACAGTTATGTTAAAGGTACAGTTTACATACTAGCTCATTCGTTTTCATCTTAATACATCGCTAAATATTAAACGCGATAGTAGATACCTATAATATATAATGGTTTAGCTTTTGTTTATAACACTATGTTCAACAATTAATCCGGCGGTACTACTGAAGTTTCTGTGGACCAACTGTCTAACCTTACTAGGTTTACACACCTTAATACAATTTTGTGAGTAACTGATATAACTAAGCAATCGACGACTTTTAATGACTATTGATACCAATAACCATATGCTTAATTCGTTTCATTTCTCCCTTCCTGGAGGGGAAACTCATAAACTACACGAAACACTACAACATCACTGTCACTTTATCAAGGGAGCGCGGTGTACCTTTTTTTTTTTGGTAACGAAGGGGAATGCATTTACGCATGATACCTGGGAGCCCGGGTAGAGCCCCAGACCTATGTTGGACTCGGCCATTGGGTAGCAATACCAACTAAACCCCTACGGGAGCCATCAGCCGCTATAAGTGGAGGGTCCCGGATCTGCAGGCAACAGGACCCCTCCAGCGACAGGCTGGCCTCGGCGAAAAGGCCAGACTTCACCTCCTCGGAGACTGTCCGGCTACTCTAAGACAGTCCCCACGACGCCGTGTCACTGGTAGTGGACCGGGTTCCCATCCCGGCCCGACACGGAACACAGGGGCACTACTGAAGGCGCTGCAGATAGC
>JAFELO010000688.1:480949-492176 GCA_017140195.1 Eumaeus atala
GAAGCCCTAACCTCTCTATGCGGCTGATCACGAGGTCAACGCCGACCTCGGCCAGCCGCGCCGCCTCCTTATGAGCGCGGTGTACCTACCCAGGCGCGCCAGCCTGGTGAGGCTGCAACGCAGCATGACGCTGTCTCTTATTATGTTTACCCAGCGAGGGCATACGCTCATACGATCGAATTGAAATATTTGTTAAGTGCAGATGTGTTAATTAATACAATTTACACTTCGCAGCGCGATAACTGAGTTGGTCACTTAATACATTAGACACTACCGGCGACACGTTTCCATGTTTCTTTGAATCCCTAAGAAGTTACAGCCGAATCGTCTTCACCCCCATCATCACCACTCAGTCTGTTCTCTGTTGAGAGTAGGTCGACGCGGCACAGCTACTCGAGGCAGACTTCTCCTACATCACCCCAATCTTCACCATAAATACTCAACCGCACAGATGTGGTGCAGGAGGCACTCGCTGTTATTTCTGCACCCACTGACGCCAGGAACCGTACAAGTATCAGGTGGACGGAAGATATGAACCGCTCCCTATGGTGTGCTTATCTTACAGCTTCTAATCTAGAACAAAATACAAAATCGTACCTACCCGAAGTGCATCGATTATTCGTAACTAAATTCCCTCACTTTATTATCTCCAAACAAAGAGTCGGTGACCAAAAAAAGAGCCATCTTGAGAAATGAATTACTACCTCCAAACATACTGGATGAAATCAGAATAGAAGTCACCTCGTTGCTGAATGATAATTACTACCACTCATGCACAACAGAAAAAAGAACACAAGATTTAAAACAAAATCGCCAAACAATACCCCAAACCCAGGAAAACAACGGCAGCCATCGCCAAAGATTATCATGGAGCAACGCAGTCAATGAAACTATACTACACATTTATTACAAAATAACTAGACTAGAATCAAATAAAATAGTTTATAGGCCTTTACTGTATACAGATGTAATATTTATCTCACGTAGCACATGTTTCTGAACAGAGAATCTCGGACCAACTTAGAGCCATTATTAGGAATAAATACATTGCTAACACTAGAGTACAGGAAATAAAAGATGAAGTAGCCACAGAAATAGAAGCTGGTACCGATATACGCCAACCGTCTCCAAACTATGAATCGCGACATCATACAAGTATATCTACCGCATCACAAAATAATACCCAGAATCACGAACCCAATTTAGAGTTACCAAATGCAAATGAAGAGGACCATATTCACAACCTTATAAGAAACCAACACAATAATCCAAGATTACTTTCAGAAGAAAAATTAAAGGAAATGGAAGATTCATTTAAGAAAACGTTAGTTGAGTTTAAAGATCTTGATCGCACTTTAGGACCGTTTATACCCAAACAAGAACCGAGTAGACAATTCGCTATTCTAACTTACTCAATAAATGTAAAAATATTACATAAACAAATTTCTGCAGCCACAGATTTCTCTACTTTGCAAACATTAATCTACTGCACTGCACATACGGAAATCACATACATTGGAGGTAAAATACATAAGACACTAAAACGCACTAACAATAGAAACAAAAATTTGCAACGCTGGGGTCACGCTTGACAGAAGAATTACTAACCTGAGAGCAGATATCGGTAGACTCACATACTACGTACGGGGAAACACGACCCGCTCACTTATGAAACAATTTGAACGCATTATGGAAACTGCAATATAGAATACACTCACAACATGAGCCTGACAATACAGAGATTTCCCATTTCATTGACACTTTAAAGCAGAAGCTAATGGCTTAGCAAGCTGACTGCGCCGTTACAAGTTAACAACACTAAGGAAAACACAAAACAAGATGTTCTGCACAAACGAGAAAGAATTTTATAGAACGTTGACTACGAATAACACAAGCTATACCTCACTTACAGAAACGCCTACTCCAGAAGCATGACACGAATTCTGGTCTAACATATGATCTAACCTAATAACTCACAACAATAGTAAGAAGACCGCCGAAAACCATCACAAACTTCAAAACATACCAGAAATGGAATTCGATTCTATTGATATTGACACATTGACTTCAGCAATAGCCAAAACCCATAACAGGAAGGCGACCGGAACAGAAAAAATCCATAATTATTGGTACAAGACACTCACAAGTACTCACCCATTTTTACTAACACATATTAATTTTTTTTTTTACAAAACCCAGACCATATGCCACCTTATACGACACAAGGAACTACTTACATGCTACCTAAAGACCTTACAGATACCAAAAACACCGCTAAATACCGACCAATTACTTGTTTTCAAAATATTTATAAAATAATAACCTCTTGCATTAGTCACCTCTTATACAAACACATAAATTTGAATTCAGCTAAGGATGTAAGAAGCAAATTATCATGGACACAGTAGCAACCAAACTTGCAATGCAAAAGAAAAGAAATGTCTACACTATGCAAGTAGATTACAAAAAAAGCTTATTATTCTGTACCGCACGTTTCTTATTTACATACTAAAACACTACAAAATTCACTCTACGCTTATATCATTTTTATCAAAAACTATGTAGAATTGGAATACCACCCTTAAACTTTGTAACGGCGGCAAGACAATACAGACAGATAAAATCAACATCCGTCGTGGCATCTTCCAATGCGTCTCACTGAGTCCTCTCTGGTTCTGTATAGCACTCAACCCACTATCAAGCCTTCTCAAAAACACAAATCTAGGATTCCAAATAAAATTTATGACACGCACCACACATTATCACATTTATTGTACATAGATGATATAAAACTTTATGGAAGCAATTTAACTGAACTACAAAAAATTTGCAGATATAACACACGAGTTCTCGTATGACATTCGCACGGAATTTGGCATTGATAAATGCAAAATACAATCAATTCATAGAGGCAAAGTTGGGAACAATACTTACACACTAGAAAATTAGGAAAAATAGGACCGGTAGATAATGAATCAGGATATAAATACTTAGGCTATTGCCAAACATAGTAAATAAATCAACGAGATACAAAAAATGACCTTACTCAAAATTTCATGGACCGAATATACAAAATCCTTAAAACACATTTGAACTCACGAAATACTACCAAAGCCATTAAAACATATGCATTCCCAATACTTATATATTCGTTTGGTATAATCAAGTGGTCCCAAACCGATTTAACAAAAAACCAACGCATTTAATAATTTCTGTATTTAGTCATTTGTGTATACACAAATGACTAAATACAGAAAACACCATCCACAGTCTTGCATACAATGTCTTACATTGCCTAAGAGCGAAGGAGGAAGAGGCATAATCGATATAAAACAATTACACAATAAGCAAATCACCACGCCCAGACCATTTTTTCACTCTCGAATAACACATTCAATCCTACATAACGCTGTTGTACGCGCCGATTTTAATCACACACCACTCAACCTGACAGACTATCTGCCACATAAAAATGAAATTATTATCAAAGTACAAGAAAAGATACACTCTTGGACACAGAAGTCACTACACGGTAGGCATCGTCTCGACTTGACCAACTTTAATGTTGACAAAAATGCGTCGAACACATGGCTCAAGAGAGGAGAACTGTTTCCAGAAACGGAAGGGTTCATGACGGCTATCCAGGATCAGGTAATAGATACACAGAATTACAGGAAACACATTAGACAGATCCTACGCTTGTAACTGATAACTGTAGATACTGGCACAGTTCTTCTGAAACAATCCAGCATATCACGGGTGCCTGAATATCGCTAGCACAGACAGACTACAGACACCGCCATGATCAGGTAGCAGCAATAATACACCAATACCTCGCATACAAATATAAACTCACCACAGAAAAAAGAACACGTTACAAATACAAAACTCAAACCTTATTGGATTCAACAGAATATAAACTGTACTGGGACAGAACAATAATTACCGACAATACAATACACTTCAATAGACCCGATATAACCTTTTATGATAAAAATAATAAAATTGTTTACCTTATCGATATAGCCATCCCGAATACGCATAATCTTACAAGAAAACACGCTGAAAAAATCACAAAATACACAGACTTGGCCATAGAAATTAAATCACAATGGCATGTTCAAACCGTCGAAACAGTTCCAATAACAATTTCTTCTACAGGAGTCATACCGTTAACGTTACAAACCAGTCTCAAAACTCTAAATATTCCCAGATACTAACTATAAATATAATTGTAAGAAAATTTATGGGCAAGGAAGTATTATATATTAATTAATCATATAACTTAAGTACTTGGCGTAAGCCCGTGCTTGTAGTATAATTCGTACCTCCCTAGAAGAGTGAAAATAAATTTTCTAAATAATATATTAAAATAATAACAATAAAGCAATAATTTACCACTCTAAATGACTATGTAAAAATGTCATATTGTAGTGTTAATAATCATAAGTTGTGCTGCGTGTCGTGACGGCGCGGCGGCGGTTTTTACGTTCAGAGCTGCCCAGCTACCTATAATAGCCCCTTATTGCGATACGTTACTATCCTGTTGTATACGTTTACGTCCGTAGACTTGCCTCATCATAAAACCTTTGTACCTTAAGCATGACTAAAGCTTAAACCTTGTCACCTTACATTGGCTTGCATGCCAGGCATATGTTATAGGCTAAATAATTGCGAGTTCAGAAGTCACCTTTTGAAAAGAAACAAAAAAATGGTTGACTATAAATAAGAGTAGTGGTGTTCCCGGGTGGAAGATATCACAACTATCAAGCTGATGGTTACCATTTTAGGGGTTAGTTATACCGTTGTGTATTTTCACATACACCGTCGTATGTCGTAGTTAGTAACATTTAAATGTATTTTTTAATGTATCTCAGTTTGTTTTGCTGTTTACTTTTAATTTTTGTTTTGTATGACAAGAGTTTTTTTTTTTCCTATGTGCTATTTTTTATTTAGGTACTTGCTTTTTTAAATGTACTTATACATTTTTTATAGTAAAGGAGGACAAACGTGTAATTGCAACCTTTCAACGACGCCCATGAACATCAGCATATTTATGCTGATGCGCTACTCTCCTTTTCACCTCCACCAATGGGCCACCGGCTGCTCACAATCCGCACGAAACGCGACACCGTAGGTGTCAATTTACGGTGGTATCAAGTGCGAGAAATACCTCCCTGGTCGTGCCAGCCAAATTCCGTTGCATCCTATGCAGCATGGCACTACCTCTTACAAAATTCATGTTTAGGAATGTTTGACAATGTATGCATTAATTAGCCTAAATAAAAGTTTTTGTCTATTCAATTATGTCTGTCAGTGTTAAAAAAGTAACAGCTCGGTACAACGCGGCACAAGCATTTTTTCTGTCCCGGGTAAGTCGCTCCGAGGCTTTTAGGGGGATCAGGGCTGTAAAATATCGGGCAGCGACGCACCGTCTAATCGCACATACAAGAAGACGAATACGAAGAAGCGAGTATATTCATCGTGCTTCCGCTACATGCAAATTAAGCACGACTTTCTCGTAGAGCTAACAGACACCGTACAGCGTCTTACAGAGAGCTTGACGTTTTAAGACAAAAACGCGTTTCTAACTCTTAATAGTTCCAGGGGCGAACCGTCAGGCAGAGCCAACGGGTGACTGTGGAAGCCCATAACCATCCACAAATAATGTTATACAAACGTGTTGAATGAACTCTTCCTTTACCTTCATGGGCCATCGGAAATTCATACACCGCATGAAGCGCGACAGCATATCTGTATAAGCTAATAAGATATATATGTAAGCGAGAGGTAACTCTTTGATCGTATGGACCTTATTCGGTTGTAATATAGTATTGACATTATCCCTTAAAATAAGTTCAAGTTTTTAAAAAGCAATTTCTGTTTCAACAGCCGATGAAGAACCAGACAATGATGATGATGCATATATAATAACACATTTTATTACAATGTTAATCAATCTTTCTTTTAGTACTTTTATACTTTTATTGCGAAGTACAGACCTTATTGAAGTTGTTCACATTTACTAGAACATTCTCCCAACATTATAAAAGGATGACATTCTATCAATTTTGAGTCATAACATGGCTTCGAGTATATATAGTACGAGGGTGGATCTAAAAGTTCGTCGCCTAAACTACATGGAGCTATGATATCTTTTAAAATCTATCGTCATTTGCTAGTATGTGTCATATTGATTTATTGTGCGCAGTTTCATTCCGATACTGCACAACATAAATTTTCTGTGATTATTTGTTTGAAGCAATCTGACGCAATTTTCAATAATGGAGAAAATTGAACACCGTGCAGTCATTAAGTACCTCATTAAAAAAGGCCTATCACCAAAAGACATCCATCAAGATATGGTGAGCACTTTGAGGGAGTCTGCTCCATCGTATTTCAGTGTCAAGAAGTGGGTAGCTGAGTTTAAGCGCGGTCGTGAGAGCATTAAAGGTGATCCTAAGAGTAGAAGGCCTACATCCTCTACCACGAAAGAAAACATAGATAAAATTTGTGATCTCGTACTGGGTGACCGACGTTTGACCATTGGTAAGATAGCTGAGATAACAAGCATTAGATATGGCTGGGTGCAACACATGATAACGGAAGAGTTGGGGTTCCATAAGATTTCTGTTCGCTGGGTCCCGAGGTTGCTTTCCGCTGAACAAAGACGAGTTCGATACACAATTTCGTGAGAGTTTTTGGAACTTTTTGAGACCGATCCCGATGACATTTGGCTAGGTTTTGACCATGGATGAAAGCTGGGTTCACCACCATACTCCTGAATCGAAGCAACAATCCAAACAGTGGAAAAGATCGGACTCTCCTACACCGAAAAAGGCAAGGTCGTCTTGTAGACTAACAAAGTCATGGCTTCTGTTTTTTGGGATGCGAAGGGCATTATTTTTGTAGATTCTTTACTGAAAGATCAAACTGTAAGTTTTGGTTATTATTGTAACCTTTTATGAAGACTCCGGGAAGAAATAAAAGAAAAAAGGCGGGGAATGTTGCGTAAGAAAGTTTTGTTTCATCAAGACAATGCACGTGTTCACACTTCGGTTGAAACAATGTCTGTAATCCATGATTGTGGCTATGAATTGCTGCCCCACCCACCTTATTCGCCGGATTTAGCCCCCTCGGATTATCATTTATTTCCAAATTTAAAAAACATTCGGGTGGCTCGAAATTTTCGACCAAAGATGAGGTGATAGTCGCAGTAAACGATTATTTCGCCGATCTTCCGGAATCTTTTTTTTTTGCAGGTCAGATGGAAGAAGTGAATTGAACTAGATGGAGACTATGTCAAAAAATAAAAATAAATTTATATCCACTTTTCTTTCATCTTCTTGGTCGGGCTTAGAAGAACTTTTATATCCACCCTCGTAATAAGAGTAAAACATTAAAAAACTTTATTGGACTTGATAATGCAGCCCTAGCCAAATTCCGGCCACAGGTACAAATGCACTCCCTGTTTCCTTATTCTCTTATGGTACAGCAACCTGACACAACCGGAGAGAAATCAAGCGCAGGACCGGCAGCTTAACGTGCTCTCCGAGCCACGGTTGTGACACCGTCAACTACCTGACTTCGGACTGTTATTAGAAATTGACGACCTTAGTGTTATTTTTAATTGTAACTTCGTAAATAATTGAGATAAATGTAAATTTATTCCTTGTAATACAAATAAACATAACTAATACATACACCGATCAACCCTAACACCTTGACCACTACGAGTTTTAACATAAAATAAATATTTAAAAAAAAAAATGCAAAAAACTTGATACCTACTATGATAGAAAAAATATTCTACATAAGTAAGTTTATCTCGTTTCTATCATAAAAAAACAAAATGATACATTTGTGGCATCATGCTCAAGTTTTGAAAAATTGATTTAAATATTATCTCATTTTTGAGATTTAGTGACTTGTAAAAACTGGTAAGTATTTGCAGATGAAATTAACGTTTTATGCATAAAAAATGATATAATAGACCGTGTATTCTAAAAACAATAATAAACAAACAATCTAGCCTTTCCGACGACTACAGATGCTCATAGACATCCGCATTATTGTTGATATGCAAATGCGTTGCCTTCATTTCTTACTCCCCTTCGATAGGCCATTATTGCGTCTTGCGGTTAGTTATCGCATCATTCCGAAGTGTTGTAAATAACAATTTAGATTGTCTAGAACCATGTAGCAAATATAACCGCTTAAATTTGTGGATAAGTTAAGAGTGTACCGCGAGTACAACCAAATACTAAATAAGCGACGTTATGGGCGCCTCAAAAGCAAAAAAGATGTTTGCTGGAGCTGGAAGGAGAGAAGGGACTCGTGTGTCGGGCTAAGAGCGTTACTTGACGGTTGGTGCTAACTAACAACTTCATACTTTCACAAATTTAAACTAACATATTTAATATTAGTTTAAATTTGTGAACAAAGCGCTATGACGCTTAACTGTTGCGGTATAAAACGATACGAAGTGATTAACCTTAATAAATAGTATATTACTATTATAATTTCATTCCATTGCAACACTACATTATAATACGTTGTATGTACATCGCGTCTGGCGGGAACCCCGTTTTAGCGTGGTTGCACGTCAACTGCACCGGTGGTATCGGTGGTGGTCCTGCGCCTCCAGTCCCACACACCATACCCAAAAACCAAACGAAAGTGTCAAAATCACTCATTTAATTAGAGACGACATCGGACAGAATGTAACAAAGAATCAGAATTCTACGAGCCCCCACAACATAGCTTTTACTAGTCCATGAGATGTAATGACTTGTTTAATGATTTTTTTTTTTGATTTTTAATTTTTGATTTGATTTAGATTTGATTGATAATTATGAGAATGTTTAACGCTGCGTACTCGCTCGACTACAGCAATTTCTTTAGTTGTATCTTTAACATTATTTTGTCTAATATATGCACTGTAGGTACTCTGAATTTACGTACCATGTACTAACAAAACTGCAAAGAATATTTGGGGGTAGATAAAAATGTAGTCTGGTCCTCTTCCATCACAAATGCGTTGGATCAAACGCGTCTTCAGGTGTGCTGTAATATTATTATTAGTAACTAAATATTATTGAAACTTTACGACATGTAATTTTTTTGATTTATTTCTTGTTATTTTATTAACGAAAGCTCAAAACAAGCATTGCTATAATCGCTCGAGTACAATGGCAGCTTACAAAAGTAAAAAATATATTTTCGATTCCAGTTTATTAAGATTTTCTTTCAAATATGTTGATGATGGGAACAATTCTAGATTATTTTATTATAGGATGTTAAAGCAACTGTTGAGAATGATAATGATGTCTCTAGCTATAATGTAGTCAGAATGTTCGGGTAGTTGGCCTTCAGGTGGTACTATAACAATCCCTAAGATTGATGGCGGTAATACCACCTAAAGAGAAAGAAATCAAAGAAGATATGCTTCCTAACCATGCCACACGTTCTGGAGAAAGTATGACGGTAAAATGAATAATAGGTAATTATTGCGATAGACTTGACAACAAACTGTTGGCAGCCAAGTGACTTCAACTTCGTCAGTAAGGAAGAATCATAATTTAGCGTCATCATGACCCTTTTTTCACTAAATAAACAATATCTGTAGGGGTTCCAGAGATGGACCAAATGGAAAAATATTCTATAAGAGGAAACACAAAGAGGAGAGTCAAGGCAATTTTATCTAAATGAAATCCGATATTACCATAAGTGTGGTCCTCATGATAAGATGTCAAAATCACTTCAAAACCAGAAGATCACAAGGTGTTTTTGCTGGCATCGGCTACAAACAAGCTGCAGGGATTGCGAGCAGCCTAGGCTGTGTCATGTAAGTCAACGGCATTAATGTCGGCCCAGCCGTATATCGACTACAGCGTCCATCTCTATTGAGAAAAGCCATCTGCGCGGGACACATCATAGTGCACGAGTGTGTATGCATACACAAGTGCAATCCCTACTCCCTCATTCTTCTATCCCGATGGGTCGGATATCCGACACGAGCAGAGAGAAGTCGAGCGCAGGACCGACTGTCACCCAGTAACACAGACAACTTCCTAACTCCGGAGATTTGTTAGAATTTATGAAGACCTAACAGCACTTTTTGTATGGACCGGCCCTAGATTTGAGCCCAGGACTTCACGTCTGTGGCTGAACTTGCTTACCACTAGATCACGAGGTAGTTAAACTTTCCCTCTTCCCCCTAGTCAGCGGTACCTCAGCTGCAATGCAGCTCGGCACCTACTTCCTACTAAAAAGAAATAGACTACAATTTTTATAGCTTTGGTCGTGGTACTGACTTTGGCTTCGTTTGTTTATCTCCGTCAGCTAAAACAATACATCTCTGCTGATGTTTGTATCAACAGATGCCTGCAACTCTTTGTTTTCCTCCCTGTAATAAAAAAAAAAGTTTCTTTTTTCAGGCGACGTGACAGCAGGCATTTATTTCTGTACGTCGAGTACGACCAAGATTTTCAATTTCAGTGCACTATGTAGTATTAAATCCCGTTCTCGTGTTACCCTAGTGATTTCGGTTATCCGGCTCCGTAATCCGGGAGTACGGAGATGCGCCCGACACATTGTCGCCAGGTCACGACTCCAACTTGAATTTTAGTCCTTAAGTAATTCTCAAATATTGCCGGTATGGAAGTCATGATCTTTGGTAAGACTTCAATACCAAACTAAGTAACAATGATATATGATTTTAGTAATCATCGTTAAATCGTAATTGTTTAAAGTTGTTTCATTTTAGCTAAATCGGGACTCACATTTACCAGCTGCGTGTGCACATAGTTATCCTAACATTTTACGTTATATAGTTGTGGTACTTAAAAAAAAGGGATTATATCAGTCGTGCTACAGTACTTAATGATTACATATATTTTTTCGTGAGTATTATATATTTATCACGATATTCGAACAACATGAAGTCAACCACTGCGGGAGACCGCTGATAATATTTGCCTGAGAGATTATCTCATACGCTCGCTGCTCAACAGTGTGAAATTCAAAACAAATACTCCTCAACGAGTTCAAAGAAATAAACCAGCCATATTCAACCTCGTGTCCTTGTGATTGGACGAGTGTTTCATGATTAGAAACTTCATGAAGGGTGATTTGATTAGTATTTAATTTGCTGTTTAGACATGTAAACTGTTTGCTGAATATGAGGAATCCTGTCAGTCGGTGCTGCTTGTCGAGCGAGCGAGTG
>JAFELO010000688.1:492249-510332 GCA_017140195.1 Eumaeus atala
ATATATATTTTTTTGTAGAAAAATAAATTGATAAACGTGGAGAGAAAAACTTAAATCTATGTTAGTACAAAATGTAGTTTATAATTAATCAATTTATTCATTTATTACGCCCAACATTATGCATAAACAGATGCAAAATTTTGCAGTCAAGCCTTTCTCCAATGATCTTCACCTACTATCAAAAGGCTCCGAGACGTAAACGGCCTTTGAGTCCTTTTCAACATTAGGTTTAAATATAGTAGTTAAATTCCCAAGATCCGATGAGTTGCGCCGCGAGAGGGAAATAAGATGGCGGGTAAAGTTGTTAATAAATGGTATGGAGCTTTGAACTTTTCGGGCCTCCCTGACGTGCGGATGAGCTGAGAGCACAAGCAATATGTAGGGTGGTCATACCTTTGCTGATAACATGAATGTATCGTCACTTCTTGATAGAAATTCATGTTAACACTCGAATAAATAAATAAACTTTATTTACTTTTTCCAAAAATAATTTATTTTTCATTTTACGTTTACTATTGACCATGATAAGTTGAACCCGGTAGGAAACGTCTCGTTATAAAAGAGCATATTTGGCATTCGACTGACAAAGCCTCATTTTAATGGTGCTGAAGAATAAAATGTCACGAAATACTAAGTTTGTAAAGTTTTACTCGTTATGATAACAATCACTGGAAGGCTCAGTTTGAATAACATCTGCGTAAGTTAAATGTTCTAACTTTGTGCATCAACAATTTATGTATAAAGTAAATATCGTCCTATTTATATAGAAAAATTGATATTAATGTTTTATTTATATTTTTTAAATTGTATGCTGTTTTTTTTATAGAATAGGGGGCAAACGAGAAATGGAAGCCTTGTTACGACTACCGAGGCCCATGAACATCCACATAATTACTGCTCCGATGCATTGCCCTCCTTCCCCCTTCTCCTCAATAAGCAAGCCTACGGCTACTCACAAACCGCACGAAACGTTACGCTGAAGGTGTCACTTTACGGCGGTATTATATGTGCGAGAGGTACCTACCCTGTCGTGCCAGCCCAACTCCTGTTCCAGGAGTGTCTTGCGCTATGCATGGCACTACCTCCTCCTGTGTAGCATGGCACAACTTCTTCCCAAATTTATTATTTTTTCAGTAGCTGTCGGAAAGTTCGATAACATAAGGTGTATTTTCGTATGGTTAATAATTTCGAGTATTTTCTACCTGCGCAATCTCAGGTGATGTTATGTACGTCATCCAGTTATACTTTTTCCTTGCCATTATTGTAGCTGAGGATAAGAGCGCTATTTAATATGTCACACTGCCCTCATCCAGGAAAAACCTCCATGCTGGAACAAAACAATGTACTCGAAACATGATTCTGATATAGTAAAATGTACACTAGTATGTTAACCCAGATAACGATTTTTTTTAAACCACTCACTCGAGCTCAAATGCAATTTGACTTTAACACCTTTTTGTAGGTATCTATAAAGTCTATATAACATTTTACAAAAGGTTACAGAACGTAATCAAAATTTTGATAATGTAACCAAAGGTTTGAAAGAAAGATCAAAATAAATCTTTATTGAGCTGCAGAAATTACTGCCTACTAACTATAAACTATCCGTCCCCACAAGACGTTATTCTCTCAGCAATTGGATTTCTTGTCATTGTGATGTGTAATGTTTACGAAGGCGACGAACGAAGGTTTTTTTTGTAATTAAATTAATTTTTGTCATATTTTGTGTAACATTAATGCGAAGCGGCTACGCTGTTAGTTCCTTAGAGAACCATTCGAAGCACGCAGTACGAAAGAAAATGAGGAGTAGATCGAAAATTGAATATAACGTACAAGTCCCTTAAAGCGCTTACCCACATCACGCAATCATATACATAACGTTGAACTTGGACTCTTTTGATGTGCCTTAAATTAGATCCCCTAGGACTAATATCCAGGGCAACGAAATATCACAACTCCATCGTGTGTGTGCCTGTTTAATCTGTCTACCGACGCTCGGGCACAATACGTTTTCGATTCGATCAAAAATTTGCATAAATTATTTAAGCGCTATTCAACACCAATTCATCTCCAAACTCATTCAACTATAAAAAATACGGGTCAGCGCGGATGGACGTAAAGGCGACGAAGCCAAATTTTTCTACCTATAACAATTGCCTATACCAGCTGAGTCAGTAATTAGTTATTGCAAGGAGATACACCGAATCGATGATGACATTTGCACCGACTCCGTCCAAGCTGACTGCCGACTCTTAGATTATATATGATCACTTAGAACCAGCCTTTTACTGCTAGTAACTATTAGACATTAACCTGAATCAACGGGACCGTCCGTGTTAATAGATCACCATCACTTGATCTCCAACATAGAATGACAAATCGTCTTTAACCACGTTTAAGATAACTTTCTCTCGTAACGTCCTATAGCCGTATTTCAGCTACGACGTCCATCATCATAGTCCGCAAGCACGCCACCTCCAACCGTGCAGGATATACTGTAGTTAGCTTAGCACAACAGGAGAGATATGAGGCGCAGGATCGACGGATTAAATTCACAATTCCCAATTTTTATTGAAAATAAAAAAAATCCTAACAATAATTTTGGATGCGCGCCGGGACTTGACCGCAGGTCCTCACAATCCATGGTTCAATATGCTCACCGCTGAAGCTTGTGGCAGTTCGAGCTCAGCCCAGGTGTATGTTTCGTTTGTGTGAAAGGAAGCACGCAATATCAAAGAGCGGAGAAGTGAGAAGTGCGGATCAACACCGGCCATTCAAGTTTGTGCACATTGCGGGACAGAGTAATGTAATTCCGCTAACTCGCTAAGTCACTGTTTGCTCAGCGTCTTAAGAACTCAACGCGGCTGTGTTGCTACATCGACTGTGAGTTTCGTTTCTTCTGAGAACGCGCGTCAGTAGAACTGTTTTGGAATTTAGGTCTCACCGATTGTAGGTAAGAAAAAGATTGTGTTTCTTTCGTTTGCGTGCGTCGCAAACGATCACTCGAAGTTTTCATATTATGATGCTTATAAAGATTTGCAAATCTAACTGTAGAACTTCAATCATATATTTAGAAAATAGATATACAGTCAGTGTCTCAAAACCATCCATATAAGAGATGTGCAACGGTTAAATTATACACTTTGTAAAAACAGCTTAAACACATGCGCGTAAGGTTGACATTTCAAGGAAATATGTTTAAATTATGAGAATCTGCTTATTGATGTCTTAAGTTTACGCGAATGTTAGTCATTACAATAAAACTACTTTTACGGATTTGCCACCCGATCCACGGTCCACCCGTGACCAAGGTTGCTGTAATGCTTCTGAAACATCGGGCAAGATAAATAATCAAAGAAACCGCGATAAAATCCGTAAAAGTAGTTTTATTGCAATAGAATCTGCTTGTAAAAACCACTTAAAATAAAAACGTTAGTTCACATTACAATTACAATCACATTGAATAAGTAAACACACCAAGCGAGGGAACTGTAAAGGCCGACGCGTGGGTGTAATTGATTTAATTAGGAACTTAACGGAAATCTAATCAGTCAGCTTAAAGTAACCAATCTCGTCACTTCGAGGCCGCCGCTGTAGTTTCCTAAACATTGCAATGCGCTCGCTGTTAGATCAACGATTTTGTTGATGTAACATAGGGATTGTTCGAGAATCAATTAATAAATTCAGTTAAGGTTAATATGTCGATAATTTGCTTCATTAATCCACTCATTTTTGTAAAGAATAGGTGGACAAACGAGAAATCTGAGCCTTTTACAACTACCGAGGCCCATGAACGTTGCCCTCCTTTCCCTCCGATGGGTCACCGTTTACTCGCAAACCGCACGGAGTGGGACACCGAAGATGTCACTTTACTGCGGTATTATGTGAGAGAGAGATACCTCCCCGGTCGTGCCGAACTATTTCGTTGTTTTGAGGATGTAGTCATGCACTAAGCATGGCACTACCTCCTCCCATGCAGCAAGGCACTACCTCTTCCTAAATGCCTTCATACTTATGTATCTCTGTATGAAATGTTTGCATAAGTATCAAATATTAAAACACAATATTCTAATCATTTCACAAGGTCGATTGCAGGCACTTCCATAACTCACTAGTAAGTGAATTATGAACGTGAAAATGCTAAGAGCGTCTGTGTGCATCAGATGTAGAGTTTAAAGACATCGATGGAATAGAAAATTTCAATTCCCATTTCCTCGTCCCCCTCCTGATAACTTCAGTAATATCTCAATATCTCCATGCGCCATTGTTGTTGCTGACATTAGTGCTGATGAGAAATGCCGATCATACAAACTTGAACATAACATTTTGTCCTGAACGTCTCTTTGATGTTTTGAATTCATGTTTGAATCAGCTGATGCTTTTTATGATTTTGTTTTTCTTTATGAACGGTGTTATTTTGTAAAAAATATTTGTGAATTATGTACAGATAGGAGAGGTACCTGCCCACACATGATAAATATAAAGCTCTGCACACGCGTAAATGTCAGTTCATTTTAATTATTCTAAACATAAGGGGCATATCACTTTACTGTAGTCAAAAAAGTTTTAATTATAAATTATCTGTGCAGCAGGTTTTCTAGGAGCAGTAGACGAGGCGCTTTGACTTTTATTCAAGCAGTGTACATATCAAACTATATACCAACAATAGCTGATGATGATCATTAGGTAACATTATGAATGTAAAAAACCAGCGGCGGTATAGTACATCATTCAAGTGGGATACATTTGTTCAGTTGATGACTGTTGTACCGTTTCTGGTCAATTTCATTCTCACTCTGATATCATGCGGTCCGCTGCCGTCAACTCTAATACTGTAACAATTTGTTTTCACATCTCATTTATTCTACAAAAGATTTTTTCGAATACATACACTTCATCATCATCATTTGATAATGATGAGAGATTTGATAGTAAAAGAGGCTATATCTAGCAGTGGGTATAGCCTCTTTTATTATCAAATCTTTTAATGAACACTAAAACGACTTACTCCTGATACTGCACGAACGTTCGACCAAGGCTTTATTTCCCCAAACGCACCCTCCACTCCAGAACCTGTTTTCACGGGGAGACTGCATTTGTTGAAGACTTTTGTATTCAAGCTCTGCACTATAGGTGAAATGAGAATGTGACGTAGCTTCCAGAATGCTGTCCAACCTAACTGAATCCTTCTATCGGCTTCCTGCTGGAAGTTATATCTACCTCATTGCAATGTTTGCCGTGGTAGACGTATTCATCTACGACTTCGAGAATAACGAGAGAGTAGAACGAGTTCGTTTGATATAACGTTTGTCTTGATCAAGTACATCATAAGGCCAATACGTCGGGAGGATTCGTTTAGGCTGTGCAACATTCCCTGCGAGCTCTCCGACGGTTCCCCAGCTCGTCCCGGTAGCGGCCCACAGCCGACCCGGTGCGATCGAGTTCACGCGGCTGCATATTGCAATATGCTCGATGTTTCGCCGAGCGGTCGTTATATATTGAGCAATACTACTGTAGTGTGCTCGTGTGTCAGAGTCATATTTCTCTAAGCTTATGACTACCAACTCAGTGTTATTTTTTCGACGAAGTATGTCAGTTAAGAAGCTCATTCGAATGCAACATTTTAGCTTCAAAACTGATGGAGTTTCTATATGTGGAACATTATAGGGGTGGTGTGCATGGCCAGGAGCCAATTTGTTTATGACTAAGTTTGGACTAGAGAATTATAAACAGACTTAAAAAACGAGTTATATAAATTCTTATATAGTTCACTTATCTATCACATATATATTGAGCTCAGTATATACTTATATAGCGGACTCAATCAGAGGGCGATACCAAGAGCGCATGCGGCAGACGGCCGTGCTCGTGTTGACGCGCAGCACATTCATTTTGTCAGCTCATCACTCCCAGACTGTACAAAGCCTTGAAATGATCATATAGTGTCGTAACGAATGGCATGTTTTTGTTCCAGTACGAGCTTCATATCCGCATCCGTCCGTACTTTAATTTTATTCCTGTTGGCAGCCGCTTTAAGGAGTCAGCTAGCTTTGTGAGCTTTATGAGAATACTCATTGACACCGAATACAAAGGTATTTATATATTGTACTCCGACTTCCTTTAAGTATTGTCATATAGCGTATATAAAATATTCATAATACAAAGCGCCCAGATCAGCCTTATGAGCTAGCACACAATTATTACGCAGTACCCACTACGTACGTCTGTCCGAATGAACGCAGGCATGACGTATCAGAACAATCACTGTGACAAGAGCTGACCATCATGATTATTATTATATTTTTAATTTATGAAGAAAATAAACCTTTTTTTAAGGAATTGTGCGAATCTAACGATTTTAAACTTGGTAGAATTGAAGATTATATAGAGAAGGAGTGTCGAAACCATAAAAAAACGGTGGCTGTCCGTGACGGACACGAAACTACCGGTCCGATATTCATGAAATTCAGCGAACGTATGTAATGTGTGCCAACTTAAAATATGGGCTATTTTTTGATTTTATAATAACACACACGGCAAGGAGAGTTTGGGTCAGCTTCTTTATATAACACGCATTACAGCGAAGTAAATAAATAGGACAATACAAATACGTCGCATTCGCAACTGCGTAGCATGTGTGACAAGTTATTTTTATTGAAATAGTCAACTATGGAATACAATTGATGACATTTGACGTTGAGATTTCTTTAACATTTTTTTTGCTCAGATAACTTTTATCCCTGGTTACTGGTTAGCATATTATAGATAAATATTGATTAGATAAGATAACCAGTAGAATAATATATTATAGTATATATAAATATTTTTCCTGTATAGTATGTCAAAAATTACATGCAATAAATATTCCGACGAGATAGAGTAACTCGTTCTACTCTTGAAAGCCAAGAAATATTTTTAAAATTAATTTAATAATTTCACCTGGGAACGTAATTGCATTGTAAAATAAAATTATGTTATTGTTAATGTTACATATCGAATGATATTAAATAAAGATTCCTCGCTCGGCACGCTGCTACAATTGAGTTCACAAACATCCGCGGCTCGCTAACAACTGCGTTTGCTTTAGTAAACTGATCAACTGCAACAATATTGGTTACATGGTAATCGTGAATGTACGTGGAGGCAGTCCGAGTGCTGGTGAGTGAGACAGAAATAGTCGAAGTACGAAACGCTTCTAGAAATAAATTTGAAGACATTGGCAAGAACAACTCTTGTCCTCTGACTGATTACTGAGTCTCTTCTCATAAAATCTGTCTCATGAAATTTGTTATCAAATGGAACGCGCGGGGCGTCTCGAGTAGATGGGCGCTGTTGACTCAACTCCTGTGCGCACAGGAGGTCGACATCGCCCTGATCAACGAGACCCTCTTGAGACCCGGACAGAGGTTCTACATTGCCGGTTACACGTCGTACAGATACGACGACCCCAACGAACGAGCGATCAGAGGAGTGATGGTGTTGGTCAAGAGAAACGTCATAGACCAGCCACTCCCAGTCCCTGCGATACAATCGTTCCAAGCGATAGGCGTGGAGATCATGGCGGGCAATAAGCCGACCAGACTCTTCGCAGCCTACAAGGCTCCGGGTGACGCACTGGACGTCGCCGACATCCACCGGCTCCTTTCAGAAGAGCCGACTGTGATTGCCGGCGACCTCAATTGCAAGAGCCCGTCTTGGAACTCTCGTTTCACGAACGCGAACGGAAGGATTCTCCTCGTGGACGCAGACGAGATGGACTACAAGGTCCACGGCCCCACGGAACTGTCCCACTATCCAGATCCACAAGCATTCCAGCCGGACGTACTGGAAATGGCTATCACCAAGAACCTAGAGAGCCACTTCTCACTAGAAGTGTTGAACACTTCGGTTTTGGCCACATGCCAGTGCTGAATTGCACACCGAGGCCTGCAAACTGCCACCTCCCCCCCTAGGCGAAAGGTAAATTGGGAAGGGTTTGCCTCCTGCCTAAACGACTCCACCCCGAACTTCCCCGTCAACACCGCGGAAGACGTGGAGAAACCAGCCGAAGCGATGCAGACTTCAATCTGCACCGCCTTAGAGAAGGCCACCGCAACTCTCCGAGCTCAGGCGCCTCCTTCCTTCTCGAAGAGAAGAGAACTACCCGCAGGAGATGGCAGTCCACTCGCTGCCCCAAAATAAAAACTCACCTGAACCGTCTCTCTGAGAGGTTCAAATCCGAACTTTCGGCCTTAAGTTTGGACAGATGGTCGAGGAGAATCGAGGAGAATCGAGGAGGCCGGCGAAGACTGGCAGTCACTACGGGCCTTAACGAGCACAATAGCGAAGAGAAAGCACCAAGTAGGCCATTACTACACGGAGACGGCACTACAAAATACAGTGCCCCAGACAGAGCGGAGATATTCGCGAACCATCTGGAGGCACACTTTACTCCCTTCCCACCGGTCGATTCCGAGCATACCGCCGGGTCGAAGCCTCGGTCGAAGCTTACCTGGAAGCCCCAGGCACGGGAGAAATCGCCACAGCGGCATTTCACTTTTCACCCAACATGGTACGCAATAACATCAAGGGGTTGAAACCCAAAAAGGCCCCCGGGCATGACGGAATCACCAACATGGCCTTGCGACACCTTCCATTCAAGACGATCGCCTCAGTAACGAGACTGTTAAACGGCATCGTCCGCACTGGACACTTCCCCACTTGCTGGAAGTTGGGCGACATCATCATATTACAAAAACAGGGTAAGGTCAGCAGGAGAGCGGACAATTATCGCCCGATAACTCTACTACCCACTCTGTCGAAGACCCTAGAGTTGCTCATACTGAGACAACTCACACCACTCAGAGACGAGCAATTCGGGTTACGATCCAACCACGGTACCACTCACCAACTGGTCAGGGTCACCCACTTGATCGCAGTGGCTAGAAACAAGAAAGAATCTGTTGCCGCCGTATTATTCGACATGCAAAAAGCATTCGACTCTGTATGGCATAACGGGTTAATATATAAATTAATCCAAAGCAATGTAAGCCTCTCATAAAAGTGATTGCGTCATTTCTCTCAGACAGGACATTCCAGGTGAGAGTGGACGGGGTCCTGTCCGAGAGGAAATGTATCCGCGCAGGTGTACCGCAAGGGAGCTGTCTCTCGCCAGCCCTCTACAACTTCTACGCCGGGGACGCACCTGTTTCCCCCGGAGTAACAGCCGCGCTCTACGCGGACGACACCGCCTTCTTGGCCGCGTCGCTGTCCGTGACACACGCGTTTATTAAATTACAGAGAACCCTCAATCTCCTGCAGGAATGGCTCCAGAAATGGCGGCTGGCAATCAATCCATCGAAAACGCAAGCGATCGCCTTTACCAAACAGCGCACCGCATCAGGTATGCTTAAGGTACAGGGCGTCGTAATACCATGGCACAGGACAGCCAACTACTTGGGAGTCGTGCTAGACTCCGGGCTCATGATGGCTCGTCAGGCCTTTTCTTCCTCTCGCTGGACGCTGCAGGCGGACATCGCAGCCACCACACGGGCGGTACCGAGTGGGACGTGACAGCCCCGTTGCCACGCTCCCGCAAGGATACGGCCCGCTGCTTCTCCCGTGACACTAACTTCACAGCCAGGGCCCTTCTTTTCTTGTGTTTTTCTTGTATTTTTCTTCTGTTTTTCTTGTCTGACTTTTACTTTTCCACCAATACACAGTATCATAAATACAGAGTGCGATTCGGTCATCACAGCAGTGGATCCATACACGGTTCCCAGTTCGCCCTGGACCTGCGAGAGTGCCCCGACAAATGGACAGACGCCTATCGTACAAAGATATCAATAGCCCAGGCACATAAACATATGTGCATACGCATTCAGAGGTCAACATGACCTCGCATTAACCACAGCCTCGTATTGACGAGGCTCGAACAACACACTTCCAGTAGGGAGCAGAGCTCCGGTCTGGACTCCCCTCGACTCGGCAACAGGAAGAGTGCGAAGACGTATGTAAGGTTGGTATCAAATTCGTTTTTTTTTTGGTAATAAATGTATCATCGCCGCTGATACATGACAAGCTCATCGAATAGTTTTCCTTGACTTAAAAAAGGGAAATTACCAATTCAACACGCATATTGGCTCTCATGACCGAACGGAGTCGTATGTATGTCCTAAATAAATTTTGTAAGAAATCGTATGAATATCCAAAGTAATGTTCTGATAGTTTGTTGGTCAAATGTATTCAACGAAATATCATTATAGATGAACTGATAGAACGGACTAAAGTCAATAGTTAGATAGTACAAAGGGTATAAATATAATATTTAGATAGTACAAGGTGTTATAACGTTTGGTATGCTTAATCGTATGCTAGCTTTATCAATATCCTAATCAGTCAGTTAATAGCACATGGGCGTGTGCGATAGACAGCCAGCTCGTTAAGAACAAACAAAGAACTCCCGCTGGCGGCATCAGGCGAGTTCCCGGGAGACGGAGACAAAACAATTTATTTATAGTAAAACAATCTCTGCGGGCAAACTGTACAAATACCAAACATTTACTGTTGAGGATTACCTGTTACAATACCCGTAGCGTTCATCCAACGAACCTCATCTTAACTCATTGCAGATGTATGAGAATAAACTTCACGGTCATAGCAGTGAAAGGCATAAGTTGACTGAATATTATCAGATGTAACGTGTCGGCCGCCGGGCTTCCGGGATCCGGGAGCGCAGAGCGCAAAGCGCACCGGGAGGAGTAGGGGCGTGCGGCTGCTGTCAGACGTCTCCTGCTATGAATACTTGATGACGTCACGTGCGTCCCGCGTTACGAGCTTTCAATAACGTCTCGCGACTACCTCGCACCTCTCTAGCCTGCCACCATTTTCCTACATGTATATATATATATATATATATATATATATACATTTTATATAAATTTAAATATAAAGCTTATGGCCTGCGGCGTGATACGCCACCGTGCGATGTACTGTACTGTGGAAATTTCACAGCACATGCTGCTGCCGCGTCCGCGAGCACAAAGTATTCACACGTCCATCGTAATAATTTGTTCCATTAGCTTGGGATGAGATGAGGCTTCGCAGAAGTTCTTTCCGCATATTTGTACAATCTGTCGGATGCTCGTTAAAAGTATTTCATAACATTCCATAATCGCAAATTTACAATATTTCATGACATTACGCGGAGGCTCATTGCCTTTTACGTAGGTATTTAATATATGCGCTCTACATATCGCAGTGATGCCATATGACATAATATATCTTATCATTCTTTTATACGCCAATTCTGATAAATCATCAACGGTGCGGATGTGACGTCAATACTGTACAAATGATTCCCATTGCTCGTTGGTCTAAATAGGAAGTAATAAAAACAGAATTTTGTACAGATAAACACTCTGTTTGAGTTCCACCCTGGAAGTGAGTACGTACCTATCCGCAATTTGATAACAGTTGAACTTGAGGATGTTATCAATAAATGATAGGAGAACCAATTATTATCAATTTAGTTACGATTCGAGTATCTCTAGTTAATAAGAATCCAGAAAGTTTCTTCCTATAGTACGGGTAGTTAGACGACTCTCTTGATGTTCTCCAATGGGCCTCCCAAAACTAACAAACCTTAGGTGCATGTTATTCAGAGGTATCCCTTACTTGGCATTTGCTCTTATATATTTTTTTCTCCCCACATGAATCTGTTTTTCCCGAGCGGCAAAAAAACATTAGAGACCACAGAAGGCTTCACTTCTATTATTCACAGTCCACTGTAGTCTGCAGAGATAAAGCTATTTACAAAATAAACGTTGTTGTAGTATTAGTGAGTTGTTTATTGTACCTAACGGTTATGTTAGTGGAAGGGTTGGGTACTTTCCTATAGGAAAGTATTACATGCGTCTTATTTTTTCTCTATCGAGCAAACGGAGCCTTTTTACGACTACCGCCGCCCATGAATATCCATATAATTACTATGCCGATGTTTTGTTCTTATTTCCAGCCCACCAATGGGCCTAATGTTTTACGCAACGAGTTATTTAATGAGAATTACTAGTATGATCACCTGCAGGACAATGAGCTACGTATACGTATATTGGGCCTCAGCTCAGCATCCAAACTCCCATAAACTACACGAAACAGGAAGGCGTGACCATCACATCGCTCCGATATTATGTAGATAAGATCGATTCAGGTTACACCTCGTGTCTACCCGATCCAGACAGAATGTACCAATACACTATTTCTTAAATCTAATAATGCAGCAATAATATGCGTGTATCTCGGGCATCATTCTACTTGCATATTGTTTCTATCTTCAAAAGTATATTGATAGATATGTATGTCCAATTCCGTAGGTCCGCTACGCTTTAATGTCTCGGAGGTTGACCTCCGAACCGATGTTGATACTAAAAATGAAAATACTTGGAGATCCTAGTCAAATGTAAAGTTGCTTTTTTATATCCGACCTGCACCTGACCTGACCAGCGCATGCGAAACCTGGATTCTAAAACTTGAAAAGAGTTTTACGAGAAATGTTGCGACCAGTGCCACCATATATCGTAGGAGAATTGAACACAAAATTATCATCAGCTGATCCATTCTGTTATTCATTTTCCTACGATACACAATGATACTATCGACAGGTTTTAGTAGTCGCAAAGGCTGAGATGGGCGGGCCATCCGGAACCATGGATCTATGGATAATGCCAGACCGGTTAAAGCCGTCTCAACAAACAGAAGATTCGCAGACGAGACGCAATTGGCTATGGAAGGACTGTGTGGAAAAAAGGATCTTAGGAGTAAGGGCAGACTTCTTGGAAACGAGAGCACAGAGATAGAACGGAATCAAAAAGAGACTCGTTGAGAAGTCAAATAATCACAAAAACTTATTACGCTCTAGGAAGTAAATATATAATATTTATTGTACGTTACTGTGACTAAACCATTCACTAATCTTATAAACACTATCTCCTGATATTTTAATAATTTAATTTATCTTATAAATGAGAAGCTAAATGATAATTTATTGCTATAAATAGGGTCCCATAAAAGTTCCCCGGGGAACAATAAATTGTTATAACGCAATAAAATATTTATTAAGGGGCTTGTAATCAGCGCCGAAGAGTTATGGCTCGGGTCTTTAGCCTCCCTGGGAGAGGTGGGGCGACATTTGCACGAGGAGCGAAATTAAAATATTCCTCGCCGGTCGGCTGTCGACGACCTGTCGCGATATTGAATATAGATATCAGTGAGGCTGCCCTGCGGCTGGGGTCGTCAGGCCACACGCCGCATGCCGCACTAGGTAATTTTATTACGGCATAATGCAACATAAATTGCGACATTGTTGTCATTAAGGTGATGGGAAGCTGATGATAGAGACATTAATTTTGAAAACATTGGTTTTATTTGAGAAAGATGAGAATTAATTAAAAATTTATTTGTAATTTTATTAAGTCGCAAATAACATTATATTGAAACAGACGGCAATGTTTAGTATGTCACGTGACTAGTTAAGTTGGTGTCATGAAGATAGGACCTGTTGCTCTGAAACTTATACATGATATTAAGCATATTATTATCATAGTGTATAAGTTGTGCGAAAATCTTAACGCATTTGGTAAAACACTAATACTATAATAAGAAGGATTTCATATTAAACGTAATCGTTGAGTTCTAGCCAATTTCAAGATTATGACATATAGTATAGTAGTAATTTATTTTCTAGGGAAAGAGTTGATTGCCGTACTATTTGCCAGTAACAATTTTTGAATTTCATATTCGTTTCATTGCGTTTGTATTTTTTGGTTTTCCAAGTTAATCGGCGGTCTACGTGAAATCCCAAAATAATTAACACATTCACAGTGTGGCAAGATATCATTGCCTAGTTGAAAGGGGGGGGGGGGGTTATGTTCCTCTGTTTAGACTAAATGTAATATGATTTGACTTTTATTCGCCACTTCACTACCCAGGCATGAGCTGTTTAGTAAAATTGCATCTGTTGACTGGCTGATTCGGCTGATCTGTGATAGGATAGATAGGCAATGTCATCCGCATAGGTAGTCACTGTTACTTTATCTGATGTTGGTATGTCGTAAGTATATATGTTGTAGAGAATCGGGCCAAGCACTGAATCCTGCGGTATTCCTGCCGCTATGTTGTAAAAGTTGGATGTAGCTTCACCGTGTCTAACCTGGTATATTCATTCATCTAGGTGTGAGTCCAGTATGTTAAAGAAAGAGTGAGGTAATACTTTATTTCTTACTTTATTTTACAGAGTAGGCCTTTATGCCAGGCTCTATTGCAAGCTTGTTGCTCGTCCAAGAAGGCGGTCGAACAGAATGCGTAAGTAATAGCTTACGTTCGAAGCACTGTCGTATTACATCACGAACTCGATGAACTTGCTTAATTGTAGAATGTGATTTACGGTAGCTAAATTGATGAACAGGTATGATGTCACATACATCCATTTTTGATTGTAATCGGATTAGAAATTTGTAATTTGTGACCATACAAGGGTCAGGCTAATCGGTCGATATGCTCTTATACCTTTGGCAGGTTTGCCAGGTTTGTGTACCATATTAAACTGTGAGACCTTCCAGGGCGCCGGGAAGCTATTTAATCTAAAAATTGCGTTAAAAAGACAAGCTAAGAACGTAATAACATTTCTTGGCAGTTCTTTGAGCAGCTTGAGAGTTATCAGGTCAAGACCAGGGGGCAAGGACCGAATCATTCGTGCAATTTTTCTGGGAGACGTCGGCTTCTAAAGACATTTGAAGATCTTGACTTAATATAGTGTTCAGTTCACCTTCCATAGTTTTCGTCATTAGGTCGAAATACACTAGACAGATGTGAGGTAAAAGCCTCAGCTTTTTCGCTGTCCGTTTTTGCCCACGAAGAGCTGGTCGCTTTTATAGGAGGGGAGTATTTTGTGACCTATCTATTCTTCCAGCGACCGTCCACAGGGAGTAGTCGTTTCGTCCATTAGGTGCTATCTGCTCTAGCGTAGTTTTAAGCTTTAGGTCAATTGACTGCTTTAGCATTCATTTGAGTTGTTTAGCAGCTCGATTAAATCTCGTTTTGACAGTTGAAATATGAGATGGTAGCCAATTTCTCCTTAGGCAACGCTTTTCCTACAGCTTTTCTTTGATGGTCATTGGCATAGTAGCAGATTCATGCGAGTTAGTTAGGCTGGGTGTACATAGCCTGGCTGCCTTTTATATCAAATAAGTGATGTACAGGCAGGCTTCATCTACATCGTCGCCACATTTCAACGGTTCAATTTACGTAAAATTAATTTCATTTTAAAGTTAAGATCGAAAATAATCCCATTCGGTCTTATGGTTATATAGTTTCTCCGGGTTTTATTTTTTATTTTTTTCCGTGCTTAGGGTGAGAATAATTGGCGTAGGCGGTCGGATAATCCATCCAGACTAGGCTTTAAGCAAGTATAGAGGTGGCTGACGCATTTTGCGACGTAAAAATCAAGAAGATCCGGTATTCTACTGGGCTCTGAAGGCCAGTAGGTCGGCTGGCCAGTGGACCATATGTGTAATTTCATTATATCGACACATTCCTTGAGCCCCCTACCCCTGGTCACTGTGCAACGGGATCCCCAAAATATATGTTTCGTATTCCGATCGCCGCCTGAGATGAAGCGCTTACCAAGTGTTTGAAAGTAATGGAGGTACATTTCTAAGGATATGCTGTGCTCTGTTGGACAGTAGACGGCTGAGATAACTATGGGACCAGCTCGGTCCTCTAGTCTAATTGTGGTTGCTTGGAGGAAATCAGTGGGGTATCCCTTTAGTGCAGAGTGCTTTAGATTGGACTTTATGATTATCGCTGATCCAGCACGGATAGTGCCATCAGGATAAGGGGTGCTATATGTGATCATGGTATCCGTTGATTGAGTAAGAATTGCGTATGGTAGCATGGGTTTAGAATATGAGTGCTACGTCCATTTTGTTATATAGAAGTACAATTTCTAGCTCCTGGAGATTTGGGGAGAGTGTGTTCGCATTCATTATGGCCAGCCGTAGCACAGTCATTTTGCAACTAGTTTGGTGATTATTGTTCTCAATTGTCCCATAAGGGTACCTATCTATTGAAGGAGAATGTCAATTTTTTCACTTTGTCGTATTAGGAGGAGTTCAACTTTACTGGTTTGTTGTTCGTTCCTTAGAGTATTGGTCCGATAGTTTTTGTTTGCAGTGAGTGTTGAATCCGGTCCGTCACCGCGTCAGAGTATGAGCCTTGTCTTTGTGTAAGTTTAGTTGAGCGTCCGAGATTGACGAACGTACTCTGTCCCCGCACCTCAGAGCTTGTTTTACATGGATGCTGGCTACTTTCAGCTGTCATCTGAATACAGTTTTGGCCGAGTTCCTTTTGTTTTCCTAGCCTCTCTGTAAACCTGACAGCTTTCGAAGTTAGCGGGTTGATCTTGGAGACACAATGCACATTTTGCTGATGAGTTCCGGTCCTTTTTAGGGCATTTAATGGTGTCACGTCCCTCATTTTAAGCAACAAATAAGCCGCATGCAATTATTTTTAGTGTCCGTATTGTTGACAGCGCTTACACTGTATTATTGTTGTCAATTTGCGTGGTTATTCATTAGTTACACTTTTATGATATATGTACTGGACTGACCTTACTGCTTTGTTGTTTATGCATGATTCGAGGTTGAGAAAGAATGTAGAGGTTTGGGTTTTGTTAGGACCATAGAGCGTTTATAATTTCTCCTATTTATTTTATTGCCGGTGCTTAATGATATTATATATAGATAAGACCTTAAGTTCTTACGAGGTCTATAACTTTTTGGTAGTTTGATACAGTATCGACCATTATTCCAAGTAAGTTCTTGTTCACAATTTTGTGTTTCAAATCCTGGGCCTGGACGTCAGAGTGTAGGAGTTTTGTCACTTCATTCACATTTTCTATTCCATACAGAATTGTGAGTGGAGGCTGATCAGAGCTTTCATTTTAATAGGAGGGTCTTCCGCTAAATCAGGAGATTGCCTTCAGGTAGGTTCATTGCAATGTTTGCCTTTTTTAATAACAGGGACGCGTTGCCACGGTGTTGGTGATTTTTTTGGCAGTGGTATGTCTCTCCTAGAATGGGGTTGTTCCTTTGAGGATACTGTATTATTAGCCACGGCAGGTCGCAGCGAGAATTGAGCTGGAAAAATTGTTTTGCCTTCAAAAAAGTTCCTTAGAAAGGCTTGTTGGTTAGTAACTGTTTGGTTTACTTCTTGTTGTATGTTGAGGTTGATTAGAGATTTTTGATTAGTATTTATTGTAATTCCTACAAGTAGAGTTGATTTCAGCCGTCGCGCACATGGTTACGCTCATTCCTGTGAGAAGGCAAATACAACGACGTTTGCCGGGTTCGTCGAGGTTGGCGCTAGTTACTGAATTCCATTCGGTCATACATCTTTTCGGCACGGTCCACACCATTAAGATTTGGGTAGTTATTTATAGAGGTTTCTTCCTCGTAATCCAAGCAATTAAGCCAGGTTTCCCAATCCTGGAAGGTTGCGGGTTGTGTGGGTCATTTCCTACCTAAAATATGGGAGCTGTTTAGGCCACCGGGGACAGGTTAGTTAACCGCCACCTGCTGCTCGGCGTTGTTGTTCACTTAGCACCATCCGGGAGGTACGTGTAGGGACGCGAACAACATTACCCACCCTATTTGCAAACTACAGTCCAAAATTTATTTATTCAAATAAAACATAAACTGCACAATATCTAATCGTCTAATGAAGACCATACGCGGGCGCCGGCGCTCTGTACGATTATTGAAATGTACTTCCCACCTACTATTCCAGGATCTCTATCTGCTCCACAAATTTCTAATATATACGCGCGCTTTTAGAGGTCCCGACATTGGCACGGACCACTATTTGGTAGTAAGCTGATATTGAGGCATGTTAAAGGGAATGAATGAATGAATGAGAGATTTTTTATTATGCACAATATAAAAGAATCGTTTCTTTTATATTGTGCACAATAAAGAATCTTTATTTTATGAAATTGTATGTGTACAATCGATGTAAAAAGAACAACACAAAATAAAATATAAATTCACACA
>JAFELO010000688.1:510409-525465 GCA_017140195.1 Eumaeus atala
ATACTACATACAGACACAATCATACATACATACAAATATATATACAATAAAATACACATATCGATGATTCTTGATTAAGACGAAGATAAATTAATACTATGGAACACAACTAAATTAAATCTACGGATGATCTATAATGCAATTAGAAGTCACTAAAACTTAATAGGTACTTTTAGGTTTCCAAAGTGAAACTAATCGAATTGTGAATGACGACTTAAAATATTTAGTACTATGAACAGGTATTTTATGAAGGAGGTTGCCAATTGATCTTAACTCTACGATCGGACGTACGACATATATTTTTTTCTTTTAAGTATACAGGTGTTCTAGGGTCAAATAGAATGGAGTACAATATTGTAACCATCCGAACGTCACGGCGACCACGAGCCGGTAACTAATCGAGTTTCAAACGGTATTCAGTTATATGTTCATACTTGCGTACGCCGAAGATAAATCTAATGGCCAAATTCTGAAGGCGCTCTAGCCTGTTAAGTTGTTCCTCGGTCAAGTTTACGAACGACGTGTCTGCATAATCAAATATAGATAGTAGTAATGTTTCAGAAATTGTTTTTTTACAGATAAGAAGTAAGTTACATAGACGTCTTAAAGAACCCACGATGCAAAAACCCTCCTACTTACTTCCTTAATGCGATGCGTCCAGGACAGGTGTTCGTCTAAATATACACCAAGGTTTTTTACGGATTTTAAGAAGGGAATTGTTACTCCGTTTAAGATCACCGGAGGAAGCGAAGTTTAGTGCCTGCAACATACTAATAAGGACATCATTATCAATTGAACTAAAGACATTACTAAAATCTACAAGTGTAAGTACAGTAAGCTGTTCATTGTCCATGGCATAGGGCATGTCCTCAGTGATCTTAAACATACCAGTAGTTGTACTATGACCAGATCTGAAACTCGACTCTAAAGGGTTTAATATGTTATATTTATTTACATAATATTTTAGCTGATGGTGTACTAGACGTTCTAAAACCTTCGATAGAAATGGTAATACTGAGATAGGATGAAAATCAGTCACCAATTTTGGTCGAGTGCACTTGGGTAAAGGAATAAAATTAGCATCTTTCGATACAGTCGGGAAGACGCCGTAGCTTATAGAAAAGTTAAAGATATGACAGGAGCCTGGATTTCTAAATTAGGAATAATCGTTTTACGACTTATACCATCTACTCCAATAGCATTCAATGATATGGACATAGCATGTTTCTTAGTTTCACTTATGAAAAATGGAATAATAAAAAGAGATTGAAAGTTCAATAAGTAGGTATGCAAGAGAGTTTTCTGCTGGTTGTGCAGATGAGCTGACAACAGTAAACGGAATATCATATCAAAGGTAAATAGCAACACCGCCACTTTCTTCCCAATACGGCCGTTTCTTATTAATTTAAAATCAGGAATAATATTACAAGTGGATGCGAGGTAGGGTTTAAACCATGTTTCATACGCAAGAATGGCACCTATATTACCAGCATAAAATAAAGCCAGTGTATCATAATAATGTGCAGGTATGCTCTGAGCATTAATATGGATTGCATTAAATTTCCTAGCGTTACAGAAAATTGACTCAAAATTATTTTTAAGAAATAAACACGTAGCGCTCTGGAAGCTGTCATCGCTACTTTTAAATGACATTGAAAAGAAGTCGGACGGATGATCACAAGAATCCATAGTAGATTAAATAAGGTAAAATAAATAAAGAAATGTATATAGTAGTAATATATATATAGAATTGTAAAAAAAAAATTAATATAATAAGTATATAACAATTAAAAACTAACAATTTTACAATTATACCCATAGCCGCCAATGTTATCATAAATAAAATTGCAAAACTGAATCTATATATTTATATCATAAGTTTAATAATTGTTAACTCTTTTAGTGAAAAAGACAAAAAATTAATAAGAAATACAATATTTGAAAATTGTAAATAGTACGTAGCCTATTAAAAACTGACTAACAATATATAATAACTAAAAACTAGTACTTATAATGATTTTTAGAATGAGGAACTAGAATGAAGTTACTATCGATCGTAATTAGTAGGAGTAAAATTAATTTCTCTTAACTGGTTTCCTTTTTACTACACCTACACCTATTATTACTACACCTACAAATGCAAGAAGCATTTGTAGGTGTAGTAATTTTCTTCTCTTTTTGGCTTTGTGCAACCGAGGTAGCAGGAGGACTTTGCATCGGAGTCGGTATAACATCAAGGTCTGCTATGCACAAAAGACGGCATCGTGAGCCATCCGGTCCTATAACTATAATATAACCATCCTGTGTCATATCCATATATATATCCCATCCATACTTGGTCATTCCAAAACATTGCCTAGCCACCATAAAGACATCATGGCGCCTTTTTGTAAGGAACTCTGATAATGTCATTCCAGTTTGTTTCAGATTAGTTTTAGCGTTCCATATCACACTTCTGAATTTCATGTCACAAAACTTAATGAGTATGGGCCTGGGTCTAGGAGTTAAGTTGACCCAACCGATGATAATGTTTAATTGAGGCAGATGAATTAAAATAAGAGAGTTTTAAGAATTTGTTACCATATCTGACACAGCCATAATGGGGTCCTTCTCATCCTCTGTATGCCATGTACCAAGAGATTTTTTCTGCGACCCCTCATTTCCATCTGATCATGCATGTTTGAAATTGCCTCAGTGTGAGACTGCAGAGCTTTTAATGTGGACATGACAAATTCTCTGACGGTGTTAAATTCTGAGTGCAATTTTGAACTAGGACTTACAGATTGGGATGTAGTTTGCTGAAGATCACGTTGAAGTTGTGCCATTTTTGTGTTGAATAGCTGAGTCATTTCACACATTGACTGCTTCATGGCATCCATTATAGTTCAGTGCTCAGTTGTGAAAGTAACTAATTAAAGATTTGAATTTTTGAAGTGAATATCAGTGAGTGATAAATAATTTATAGTCAAGATAAATACTGGTACGCTCAGGTATATATTTTACATATAATTTTGTTTAAATCTCATAACTAGACTGTTAAATATTATTTTAAATAAAGAGCAAACACTTTTGGTTATGCGCCTACCCACCGAAAAAGAGGGGTGGTGCCATTCGAAGCAGCGCGTCCCAGCAGAGCTTGAAAGGATAAAGAATGAGAAGTTGCAAGATCTGAGAGTTAGAAATATGTATGCGAACGAGGTTCGGAAAGGTTAGCGAAAGTTCCTTCGCAACCTAGACGTGGATGAATGTTGGCAAGTTCTGAAAGAGAGTATGGTGGTTGTAGCGAAAGAGGCATGAGGAGGTGCAAAACTGCACAAGTCACTGAATGGAGATGCTAGGTGGGATGACGAAGTGAAAGTAGCAATTGAAAGAAAAAGAAAGCATGGCTAGACTATGTTTTATGTTTGCAAACGAATAAAATAGTATGTGAGATACGAAGAATAAACTATTTTGTTGTTGCAAGAATGCCACCAAAAGCGTGAAATGGAACGCCTGAAAGCGGAGGAGAGACTGACAAATAACCTCCATTCGAAAACCAAATTCTTCTGGAGGGAGGCGAAGACGACTGGTGGTTGTTTGGTAGTCTCCAGAATAAACAGGGTCAAGTTCAGGGATTGTGACATTCTTACAATCACCGAAAGTATGTTAAAACGATGGAGTGAGTATTTTGGAAATATGTATGAGTCTGACCGGAAGTGTATGGAAAAATAATTGAACGGAGAACACAAGGAATGCCCGAAGGAATGTTGTGGGAGTCACAAGGGGGTTTTAGGTCAGGATGTATGGATCAAGTTTTCTCAATACCGCCACATCGTAGAGAATTATCTGGCTGTGGGAAGGAAGGTTTTCTGTGGTTTTGTGGATTTGGAGAAAGCGTTTCACAGAGTCGAGCTAAAGAAATTTTGAAACATATTGCCCAGTTATGGGGTAGATGGGTCTCTCATGCGTGCTTTGCAGTCCATATACTTGAATTTCGAAGCATGTGCGCGGGTGGACGGCAACATATTGCCCTGGTTTGATGTAAATATTATCATCAAGCAGGATAGTGTGGTGTCAGCTCGCTTGTTCATCATATATCTGGATAAGTATCTCCAGGGATTGAGGTCATTGAATGTGTATATGAGAATGGGTGAAATTGTGGTGAACTGCCTGCTTTATGAAGATGATGCTATATTTTAGGCTCCACTCAATCTGAGCTACAATCACTAATCACAATTTTGAAGGATAGTTGTGAGAATATGGGCTTACACATGAATGTGAAGAAGACTATGGTTTGAATATTTGATAAGGATGTAACTAGAACGGACGTAAGAATTATGGTCGATGATGTAGCGCTGTAACAAGTGAACGACTTTGTATATCTTGGTTGTGTGCTTAGCAGGGATGAAAGGTACACCGAAGATGTTGAAAGAAGAATGTGTGCAGGGAACTGAGAGAATGGAACGTTAGGGAAATTACTTAAAAGCATGGTTTTAAGTCAGGTTGCCCATCTTGTCCTGCAAAATTACGTGCTAGTCCCAATTTACTGTATGGAAGTGAGAGTTCTCATACCATTTCTGAGATATCCGTCAGAAAAGGCATGAAAGTAGAATTAACGCGGTCGAGATGAGAAAGGGCACGCTCCGTTGGTTAGGACATGTAGAAAGAATGATGGACATAAGGTTAACGAAACAGGTATAACAATGCGAATGTGGAAGGATGTGGGTAGGTACCGGGGAAGACCCAGACTAATATACCACTGCCAAATTGGTCGGGTATTGTCCAAAGGTGATGATCGGAGTCTTCGCAACCGGCAAGAGAGATGTGATAGTGGAGGAGGCAAAGCAGGTATGTAAGGATCGTGATATGTGACGCTCCGTTCCCTCTGCCTACTCCGTTAGGGAACTGGTCTGATGATGTGTTGTTATTGTTGTTGTGATGCTATCTCTAAGAACAAACAAAGCTTACGCATGTATACAACTATCTTTATATCTATAACAATCTAGCAGGTAATTAATGTGTTAAAATTTTTACTAAAAAAGAATAATATTTCGAATTTATATAGGTACTTTTTAATCATCTCCTCTCTCCAGAACATTCCAAATGGTCAATATTTTTTCTACTACATCACTACTTGAGATACATTATAAGAAATTTAAAAATATATATATGAATGAAACTCAAACAGTTGGCCTCGCATCATCCTGGTTTGATTATGTGTAACGATATTACGAACAATATTTTTACTACGACTATTTTGCAATATTAGACCAGGGTTTACTTAAGCAACTTATTTGTGATTATGCCCTTAGGAGACGAAACCGTGAACATCCTTACATCTAATTGAAAAACTAAATAATCGCCTACTTAGAATATATTTGTACACTGCGACGCTTGTGCTATCAATAATAAGGACGCCTATTATGTTAATATTCATCCATACCTCCTGGCAGCAGCTACACGCTCGAATAACATTAGCCTCCTTCTGACGTAATCGGCTATTATAAGAATAATGATAACATTACTTTAGTCAAAATGATATGTAATCATAATGCGAGACAATCCAGCTAAAATTTTTCAAATTTTAAATATTACTGAAAGTAATGCTGACAGCCAATTGTAACTTCAGCGAAATAACGCACCGTCATATTGTCACGTACAACTCGAGCTAGCTTTAAAACACAATTCGAAATGAACTTGATATTATCTAGCAAAAAATAAGATCGCTTTTAATTGGTTACTTTTGGAACAAAAGCGGTGTTATCTTAAATTTAAAGAAAGTCACGCTTCGGGAAACCGGCATGCGGTTATTAGCGTAACAAGTGTCCCTCTTACTACATGGCACGGCACGAGGTGAACCGATACAAGACATCACTGGAGCAACGTAAAATTGCGCCAAAAATGTAAATAAAATCAATCTTGAAATATTTCGTTTCTCTAGATACAAACTAACCGAGTTAGAATTGACCGTGCTCCGTAGAAATAGGGTTTAGAATGACAGGCTTAGTAACACGAAGGCTGGAGCGAAGATCTCGTAGGGATCGAAGAATTAGAGCCTCGCCTAGTGCTCTTCCCAGTTTAAAGATAAAAGTGCACAAATTCTTACGAATGCTAAAGGCAAGAAGTAGGGGGCCCGTTTGTTCACATTATACACAATGATATTGTTACATAAACACAATATACATAATTGTATTATTTTCTTACATATCTTTTTTGACAAACCTTTGGTAGGTAGCTAAATTATGAAGCAAAAGCGGTACGCCCCGGCTTCACCCGTGAGTAAATTTTACACTAAATCAAACCTCGGAAATGGCACTATCCATGGGTTTTACCCGCATGAAAATTCATTTTGACATGAGGGACAGGTTTTTGGGACTTGTTCGATAACAAGTAAAGATTTATCACCTTACGTATGCAATCAGGATAAAATATTTGTGCAATTTTCCTGGTGAGTACAGAAAACGCAAGCAAGCTCTATGGTGCAATATTAGCCGTCAACTAAAACTACATAAGGTTAATGCTGCCTTGCGACGTAGTGGATCCGAAGCGAACTATATCTTACACAGTGTCCATGCAATGATTTTTTTATAACATGGGTGAGCAAACGGACAGTCTGAGAGTTTCGATGATTACCGACGCTCATAAGCATTCCGTACAATGATCCACCGGCTGCTCATAAATAGCACAAATTGCGATGGTATCATATGTGCACGTCTTGGAACTCCCCTGATCCTGCCAGCCCAATTTGACTTCAATGTCCTATAGCATTACCTCTTATTAAAAATCATTATCTTGGATTAAACAAAGGAGGATGAGTAGGGGCTAACTAGTACGTAAGCGCCTTAACACACGTTACGCACGGCCGGTTACTGCGCCACAACATTATACTACTCATATGAATCTCAATTGTTACTTAAGCAGTAATCTCCAACAATCTCTATGAGCAGCCGGGCGGCGACTGATGATCTTAACTTATACTTCCTTTAATAAGATCCCAATCAAACTATTATTTTACGTACAGTTTTAACTTTATTTTTCTTTTATTGTGTATAAAATAGCGAATATGACATTTCCAAAATAAATTTATGTTGTTCAATCACAAAAAAACTAGCATGTTTGTGGTCGGAAGTTGGAATTTGGTTGTGGATTAACAACTGAGCGAATAAATTATATGGCGCCGCGCCGTCTCTGATGTCATAGTGATGACCAGAGTAAGAACAAAGCGGGAATTTCGGATGTATGAGAGGGTTCTGTAGTTGTATTTTATTCTGGAGGAGTTGAGAGTTTAGAGTGACATGAATGCACAAGTATTCTATTCATCGTTCTAGTAGTAATAATAATATTTCCTAATAAGCTCACTCAGATATGTTGCACTCTCTTCGCAACAAACCGCACGGAATACTTAACATGTTATGTGGACGACGTTGCCTACACGCTGGTGCTGGGATAATTCAGCTGCAAAAATGATAATGAGCTTATTCAGGTGACATATAACCGCGAGTTATCGAATGTATCGGTGGTTCTAGCTCTGACAGTCTTATAATAATAGAGAGCTGAAGAACACTGTCTCTGAGTCGACGTGTGTGGCGGTAAATTGGATTAGAGCTAAATACGAGTTGGGCCAAAGGGATTCGTACGTCTTTGCGTAGCAGGCTTAAGGCGTCAGAATGTCTTGTGACTGTTTAGTTATTAGATATACCTACATAAGTGAATTCACTTAAACGACTAATATCAACAATAACAGACAAAATAGGCTTTGTAATTTACTTGCGTGCTGAATCCCAGTAAGAGAGGTTGATTAATTGTCGAGTAAGCAGAAGTTCATACGAGGTCGCGCATTATCTGTAGCCGCTTGATTTTGATATACGACTGCGGAACTGTAATGAATTGCGTGGTCAGGGACAATCACATCATGAGTGATAACATTTTAATGCACAATATAATTTAATTTTGGGCCACGTTGCACTGCAGCCGAAGGGGATGCCAACTGGGTACCGCTTACTCACAAGAGACTGCGGCAAAGTGACAAACATGTAACACCCTTATTGTTCTCAAAGCGAAATCAACAATTAATTAAGTAACTTGTGTGATCGTGAAGAGTGTGGCACGTGCTGACATCCCCAGACGCCCGCGGGAGTAGCGGGCGTCCTATGCTCACAGAGTATTGCCTACACTTGTGACGGTCTGTGACGTCAGCCGGAGCCAGCGCGCGGCGACTGCTCACAGAGTACAGCTTACACTCGGTGTGACAGTCTGTGAGGTTGGTCGGGGCACGTGCTTGCCGACCGCTCACAGAATTTTTTATTAATTGTAGCATTGTAATGGTTCTCTGGCTGTGACGGTATTGATATACCGGCACGGCCAGGAAGGTACATTTTATTCGCATAACACTCGAGGTAACCGATTCCGAAGTAAGAGGTGTTATAAGAGACTTGGCTGTTTCATCTGCTTTTACTTCATTTGGAGGACCTTAGTTTACCTACGAGTATTTTCTGGCTAAGTATTAGTCTGTGAGCAGCACACGATGTTAAGATACTCTAGTCTACACACAGGCTTCCTTCACAACAGTACAAGTGTGGTTGGCTGGTGAAGTTGCTAAATAACAATATGTTTAAATGTCGTCATAATTAATGAGATAAGTAAAGCAAGTAATTTTGGTACTGACCATAAAACATAAAACATTTTACCGTTTGTAACGTATATAGTATTGTAAGTCGCTCCGGCCGGCGGTAGTTTTGTCGTATTTGTGAAGCCGAGCAGTCCGCAGTCGCTGAACTTTGTCAATTATCCGCTTCAATACTGGCCTGCCGCTAACCTGTTCATCGTCGCGCCTGTTTTGTCCCATAAGCCGGAGATTGTGTTCCTTTTAGTTACATTCCATTGTCGAGCGACCTTTTTGTTAATCACTTACTGTCCATTGCTTGTTCAGGGGAGTTTGAATTGAGATTGAAACTCTGTCGTATAGGAATGCGGGCAGCTTGTCTGTAAATACATGACGGCTTTGTTCTAATAATATTTGTTTAATTCGTCAAATAGCCGTAGATCTATGTGTAAATTGCCTACACTACTTCCGATATCTTATTTTATATTGCAAGTTCAATTTAATGCAATATAAATCGCACGAGCTCATGATAAAAAAGACGAACACATCGTCGGTCCCTCCGTGGATAAAGTTTAACAAAGTCGTAATTAATTTTTTAACAATAAATGTTTGTAATTAATTTAAGCGCATTATTATTAATTATTAAGAAGTTTATTCCGATGTAGTCAGCCTATCGCGATTAGTTATAAAGGATCGGACCCGTCAACTAATTACAAAGATAATACTATATACTCGAGTCTGACGGTGAGAGCGCCTCTCTCAGACACTTACTTGGCCAAATATTTAAAGCTGCTCTAGTCTTACGCGGGCGAATAAGCAAACGTTATATAATAAACATGGACAAGGTAAGACGATGAGAGGGATTATAATAATAATAATATCTGTGGACTGGACACACTCCGTTAGTCCGTAGTAGCCCAGCGCTAAGTACCGTAGGGACTTGTGGTGCGGTTCAGAAGCATTCCATTCATTCCCCACACACACATATATATATATTAACCTCTCCCCAATGAAAGCGCCAGACAGTACAAGATTGTAATGATTACACATAAGCCAAGAAAAGAAAGGGCAGCCACGTGAGGCCCAACTGCTGTGCATACCACAACAGTCGAAGTTTATGAATATTATATATTAATCAATCCTTAGAATTCGTATTTTTTTTCATATCATATTTTTAACTTTTTGTTTGAAGTACCGCCTTTTTTAAATTATTTGAATTAGCTGCAATGTGATTAGGACAACCCTTGTGTTGCTTGAATCTTTCGTGAGACACTTGTGAATCTTAGCTAGGAGACCTCCCTAAATATGATATGAAAAAATATACTAATAAAAAGTATAAGAATTCTAAAGTTTGATTAATATTTATATTCATAAATTTCGATTGTTCCTGCTGTCGTGTATTTTTCAAAATGGAAGTCGTTCAGTGCAATGTAATGGGACTTTACACAATAAAAATATTCATTTGCATTAAAAATTGCAGTGAGGTTTACAATGCGTGTGGGCCCGGCGGCCCCTCTGCTCCAGCAGTGTCCTGTCGGCACGTGGTGGTGAGTGATGAGCTATATTTGTGTACCATGAGTCGTGTGTGAGAGCATGTACAGCCACGCGACCGGAACGGGAAGTCGTTAGCCACCGCGCCGACCTCCCGCGGAGGGAACTGTCCAGACCTCCTCCACATTACAAGATCTGGCATACTTGAAACTTCATCACATAATTGTCAACTGGGATGAGTTTAAATGTCCGCGCATATCTGTTTATCTGTTTAAAATGAATGCAATCGTTTCATGTAGTGATGGGCCATGCGACATGAAAAGATTTAGACTCTCCGCTTACGGTCGCTGTACAGAGCATCGTACTTAGGGTTGTGGCTACAGGTGTGAGGCGCATCTGTGAGGTGGAGGAGAACAGGCGGAGCCGGGGCTTGACTTCACACCGCTTTATTACGTAGACATGAGACGATGTAACAGCGCGAAGGCATCGATAAAATAGTGTATACGTGTGACTTTTTTACTATAATATACATAATTATCTAAATTACAAGTTCTAGTATTTTATGTCAATGTAATGGGTAAATCTTAATATTAGTTTATACTTACGTTATTTTATGATTGACGATTTGGTATTTAGTTAGATTATTATTGCATGAGATGTATTTTATTTAATTAAACTGTTCAATTTTATCTATTCATTTGCAAACTAGTGATGTTACAGCTTGTTGTTATATAATATTCTTACATCAGAATGTAAACATGTTACTGTAAACAAAATATTATTATCCTTATCCTTAGTGAGAACAAATATAGAGGATAAAAAAACTGTCGTACAAATACAAATGAGCCATAGTAATGCCATCTAATATTAGTCGAAGCAATTCCTAATAACATTCCTAAGTAAAATATGCAACCTACAAAAGAAACAGAAGTTATTTAATGAATGAAACGTGTTCTATTATTTGTATTGCGCCATATATTTAACGTAGTAGTAGGAATCATTTTCTAAACATGTCAATGTAATCAATATCTATTCCAAACTGTCCAACTTTCCAGGTCGGTTGCCGAATCCAACTCGGATGGGCAGCCTTCGGGAATCTTAAGAAGATAATTTCGTCAAAAATAAAGGCCTTAAGTCAAAATGTCCTACCAGTGTGTGCTACCAGTGCTGACATATGGAAGCGTTACATAGCCGCTAAATATGGGTCTCTTAAACAAGCTCAGGGTCATGCAGGATGCCATGGAAAATGCTATGCCTGGTTTTTCTCTCCGAGATATGGTCCGAAATTCGGAAATCCTCAAGGAAACCTGGGTAACCGACATAGTTCCGATAATTAGCAAGCTGACGTTGCAATGGGCACCTTTAGCGAAAACAGGTTCTCGAGTGGGGGCCCCGCACTGGAAAAGGAAGTGTGGGAGGGCCTCTTACCCAGTAGATTGGCGGTTACGTTCAAGGTGGCGGGGAGTCAATGGATGCAAGTGGCTCGTAACCGTGACGTATAGCGCACTTGGGGGGAGGCCTATGTCTAGCAGTGGACGACGTCCAGCTGATGATGATGATGATGATGAGGGGGAAACACTAGAAGCGTGAGGAGTAGCTAGTCCTCCTCGTAGCTCGTAGGGATTTCAAATAGCCATCAATGAGGTGGATCCGATGCGCTGATATTCAAACACTTTGATACATAAAGCTGTTTTGCGTAATTGTTGCTTTAATGACGGAATTTTTAGAAGCCCGTCACCATGACGGTCGGATCGGATATAAGTCTAGTGTCTAGCTCTATATAAATCAGTCGGACGTTGAGCTTACAACTGCCGACACAGCTAAGCAAGCGTAGTAGTGTGTAACAGTTTTCCTAACTTTTAAATATGGAATTATCTGGCACTGGTAAAGTTTCGTGACATTAATATGGAACTACTATTTAAACGTGACAGTGAAGTCTATTTAGTCAATTAAAAAAGAGCAATATTTGTTAGTGTGTTAAAGCCAGATAAAATAAGATAATTTAATTATTGCCACACCACGGCAACAGGGTATTAGTTGTTACACTTTAATATAAACTAATTGTAAAGTTAATAATTATAATCTTAATTTAATTATGAATAAGCCAAATGACAGGGATTTTTTGTGTCTAGTTTATTATAAGTGTTATGCTATATTAACAGTTAATGTACATGGGAGGTCCACTTCGGTATATATCTCACGTTGATCCAAATTAAACGTTTCAGACTGTCATAAACTGCAGCCTTAGCTTTATTCCTAAGATATGAAAGTCGCTCCGTAGCGACGTCGTATAGACGGAATATATTTAATATTTACTTCTGAAAATTATATATCGTAGTCGTAATTTTGAGCACTAAAAGCGGTAATAAATTTCAGTTTAAAGTATGTCTACTTATTGAAGTAAACAGCAATCTCGTGTGAGCAATCTGGAGGATTGATATCGTTTGCATACGCCGTAGATTTGTATTTTGATTTCATAAGCCTAAGTAGAAAAATTAACTGAAGTTCATGAACTACTACTAAATAAATTAAGTAATTTATTTATTTATTTAAAATACACCGACAGTACACAATTTTCACAATAAAGAAACAAACTTTTACATTATTCATTTGTTCCAAATTGTAAACCTTAACAGCTGTATACAACAGTATCGTACAATATTAAAGCAGTAGAAAGTTAATTATTGTAAAGTTAAACAAATTAAATTAAACCTAGAAAAAGACAATAAGTTGTATGTGGTAGATTAATATTAATTAAACGATTATGGCATTAAATTAGGATATATTCACAGAAACAATTAAATAACCTATTTAGATAATGAGCAATAATTTTAACTTGTATTATGTAAATCTAAAAGGGTCCATTATGAGTAAACAATAGATAAATAATCAAATATCTTACTTTTGTAAGTATTAATAGAATCGTGGTAAATGTCAACAACATTGGCGTCAATTTCATTGTAGGAAGTCATTATACGATTCATCGGATATTTATGTTGGTTCTAGAATAACTAGTGGTGAATGCCTTCCTAATTGGGCAATGAGGAATATTTCGGGAGGAATATTCATGATCGATCAGTTTTCTACGGTTATCCAGCGTGATCAACTTAAAATACTTCAATTAGCCTTTCCTAATATCTACTCTATAGTTCATAACATTATTGTCTATGTAAGCAAAAAATTTCGAAAATTTACTTTGAACTCGCTCTAACCGTTCCACTTGCGTCCTATATTGAGGGCTCCAGACCTGCACCGCGTATTCTACGATGCTACGAATTAATGTGTTACATAAAATTAGATTTGCAACTTCTGAAGTCATTCGAATTACGTTTAGTTATTGCATTATCACACTTTAATTTCGCAAATTCTTCTGTATTATGTTATATAGCTGCTTGTAGTTCACACCACGACGCTCGCTGACGAGCTACCCTTGCCCCTGCTCTCTAGTCACAAGCACACACGCACACATATACAAACACGCACACATGCAAAATACACACACACACACACACACACACACACATTACATATAAGAATATGCAGACAATTACATTTATCGGCACAATATCTGACTATACTTTGATGTCTCAGAACTTTACGTATTTTGTGTGTATAAGGCATTTGTACATTTTTATTCATTCGCTTTATGTTAGTTATTATTACTAACCAAAATCAAAATATTTCATTCCAAATAGTGTTTTAGACATCTCTTTTTGAACGTCGTTTTCTCTAGTAATCCGAACCGAGCAAATGTGGAACGTAAGACCTTGACTACATTTGTTGCATTAGTTCTTTTCATTTCAAACATTTCCAACCATTTTGACTTCTAACCGTTTAACACCAAAAATGATAGACCTTTATAAGGCCCCAGAAAATCGACATGTAGCCTAGTCCGAGGTCGGCCGTGGTATTGCCATGGATGTGGCACCGACCGCGGCGGCGCGTCGGCCATGGCCGCAAATATCTCGCACTAGCGACATACGGTTTCTATATCGACGTCTATATTCGGCCACCATACGTAACTTCTACCTAATGATTTCATTTTTACCATTCCTAAATGACTGCTGTGTAACTGCTGTAAAATTATCTCAGTTGTCACCACTACAGTTGACTCGTTCTGATAAACGGCTAATTTTAATTAAAACTAAGTTAACTGCACTATTTCCATCCGCATATATGTATTTTCAGATGAGTTGGTCTCTTCCACTGGATGCGACGGTATAAAGGACTCACAAGCCGCAAGAAATGCTACAGCATCACCGCACACACACGCATATATATATATATATATATATATATATATATATATATATATATTTATATGCGTATTATATACAGAAATATATAAAATTATCGTTTTATAAATTTTAAAATAATTATTATATCATGCGGTACAGGTAGATCGTGGAATACTACCTGTAACGCAAGCCTCACAGGGCTAGGCTATCGTGGTGTTACCAGTCCAAAGATATTATTATTTTATTGTGCAGGTAGTATGTTTATAGTAGGTAGAGACCACGCGTATTATATTTCAAACAGACATACAGCGATTACAAAATATGACGGTGCAACTGATCAGATCAGAAGAGATAGGTCGTAACTGCATCGCGTGACGTGGATGTCTGCGGGACGAGCATACCATTACGCGATCTGACAGGTTTTAGCCGTAAGTAAGGCGCGTAAGAGCTCATGGTGATGGCTATTGGCAAGCATTTACAACAGTTAAGCCTCAAAGCAATCCCAGCACATTAAAAAGTTTAAATTACATCTTAAATTGAAATGTTTTTAAATTTCCAGCGCCGGCATACCCCGGGCTCTCACTACGTTCTTCAGCCGTCTTAGCGTAAATGTTTATGAGGATTTAAGTTTCATCTCTCAGCGCTTTTAGCGTTTCGCGAAATGCGGCAATATCTTGTAGTTTTAACTTTATTTTATAAAATTTATAAACAAAATAATTATTTTGTAAAAAAAAAAAGTTTTTATA
>JAFELO010000689.1:3887-38895 GCA_017140195.1 Eumaeus atala
CGCGCTAACCTCCCAGGCCCAGCGGAGATGCCTGCAAGCCCAGCAGACCATATCCCAACGGGTCATCACGGGAGCAGATGGCTACGTCCGTAACTACGTGATCGCGCGTGATTTGCGGATAGAGTCGCTGGAGGAGTTTGTGGTTCGATTGTGGAGCGCTATGTTCAATAGGGCAGACAATGGACTGCTTGCTCATCCAAGCGACCTGGCCCCGCTGCACGCGCGACTACCTGACGGGAGACCGTAACCGCGTGAACTCCCCCGCCGTAATCCACCAAGCGGACTAGGGACTGCGCGTCCAGCGATCCGGACGAGAGATCCGGACACACATGCGCATGCATAACACACCCAATCACTACTCACCAGAGTCACAACACACCACACAACACACAGGCCCTAAACAGGCCTACATACCCCCTTGAGCCCATAAGCCACGATGGCAAATCCGCAACAAATATTGCGGCCCCGTTACCAAAGGGATAATTGTCGCGATCCCACCCGGGTCATGAGTCACCTCGGTGCCCGTAGCCCTCGCAGGGCATCTGCGAAGATGACCAGGAGTACATGAATTATCAATTAAAATAAATAAGTAAACAGGTGGTCTATGGCAATGGAATTAAATGACTGGGACCATTTTGAATAATCTCTATATTTACTAACGCTATTTCACTTTCGTATCTCTTCTTCTGTGCTTTTCTCTTTTCCTGTTCAACATCTTCATTTAAAGTCAATAATTTCAGAAGTAGGCTTTTATTTAGAAAAATTCAGTGGAACAGTTTAAGCTTTCGCTGCAATGCAGCTGGTTCAAACCGGCACAACGGGAGAAGTACTTATCTATAAAACCGACCTTGAATCGCCAGTCACAATTGCTGCACACTTTAGTAAGAGTTAGCTCCATGATGGATTACAGTCGAATTAGGCCAGCACTAATGGGGAGGTACCAGTCGCTGACATGATGTAGGGGGGACGAAAGGAGGGAAACGCATTTGCATTACAATAGTGTGGATTTCTACCTGCGTCGGTAATCGTCAAAAGGCTCCAATTGTAGCAATTATATTTTTGCTATGTAAACATTTTATAAATCTGTCCATCTTTGACTGTTAGACTGTGGGTGTGCTCTGTATCGAAGAAATGACACTCTTTACTTTTTTCGTCGGGGAGGACGGAATCATTTGTTAAAATGTGATAATAAAATAGTATTTTTCATTTCCGCACGGGTACCTATATTTTCCTGAGAGGCACGAACAATTATTTATATAAAAAGAACTCCTTTTCTTTTTTTATTTCCCTTTATGAATTTGGGTGTAATATAAAGATATGATCTCACAATAATTTCCAATTATTGAATATAATGAATGAAGGTGGAAATTATTGGTTATGGAACAATAATTACATAACATAATGGAAGGAGCATCCAGGTTGCAGCAAGGGAGTCTCAGACAACCGCAAAGATGAGGCTTCATGCCCTCACTTTTTACTGATTAATACTATATATATACACCCTAATTAAGAGATGTATTTATTCATTTGTTTGTTCTTGTAGTATCTTAAGATTGTTCATGATTGTAAATGTGGAAAAATCATGATTAAATAAATGTACATAAAAGAGTAACTAAACCTCTTATAGTCCCTTGACCCTCATTAGTGTTGACTCTCATAGAATTAATAACGGAAACACTATACCATAAAAAATAAACCTTAGATAGTAGATAGGTTTGGGCCCGAAATGCGTATTCAAATATTGATATTTAATAAACTTCAAAGTCTATTCGATTCATCGCACAGACCACATGCCGCTGATAGAACGCTGAGTGGGGTTATTTCATTTGGCGCACTCTAGAGCTCTAGCTCTCGGAACCACTCGGCCATTTTAAGGCTGAAATTTTTATTTTACAAAGGTCTGGGTAGGTTGTACCTACTTCTATTGTGTTATTCGGATAAAAAAACTTAGGAATTAATAAGTGAACAATGTGTACCTATAGTACTATATAAGATATAACATATTTCGTACGTTTGGTTTGTTGCAAGAAGCCTTTGCAACCAAAATATCAGACGAAACTGTTATAATCATGTCATGTATGTACGACATTTTATAAAAGTATATTTTGTCTCAAATCATTAGTTTTAGAACACAAGGTTTAGAGAATGACGTAGACCTTTCTAAATATATGTTTTATATACTATGTGTCCCCCACATACGTGGAGTCGGAGTTTTTTTAGATAATTATCGATGGCCATAAATATCCGCATAATAGTTATGCGAATGCGTTGTCCTTCTTTCCACCTCCCCTAACACGGGCATCCGGCTACTCACAAACTGCACGAAACGCGACAGCGAAGATGTCTCTACGCCGGTAATATATGAGCCAGTGGTACATTCCGGTCTAAATCCTTTCCAATACACCATGGCATGACTTCTTAAAAAAATGTATTCATAAATTGTATAGATTGCGTACTAAAACAAGGATTACTTATGAACCGGGCAATAAACTACCAAAAGATCCGAAACGTTTTGCCGTCGCGTCCCTCGCTGGAAAATTATTAAAGTGCCTTACCGTAGCTCAATTAATACTGGGTACGAAATTTCATAACCAACAAATTAGCTTCACCGCCGATGATCAACGATGGAAGCGACCATTTCAGTTAAGAGGATGTTATAATATTTAAGCAGATGGAGTATGACAATTAGTGCTTTATTAGATTATGTTATGGCCCAGGATGTACAGTGTACAAGGCCGTTACCGTTTTATAATTGATACTTAGAATAAGTTGAGTTTGAATAGATCAAATATAACCAATTTAGATGTTTTGCTTTATCAAAAATTTTATGTGTAGAAGAAACAATTCTTTGAGATATCTACTCTTCTTGTGATATAGAGTTTAATGTTTTTATTAATCAATTCTTATAACCAAAATGAACTAAAAGGTTGTTAGGTTACAATTTTATATAGTTTCGTGGTTCTTAACGTAATCAATAGCAAGAAATTTGACAAATATTATTTATTGTCATCCTAGCCGAATTTCGGCTATCTTTATAGAGTTTAGCCAACTGCGCAAGACATATTATAGTGTACAAGTGTCTACGTCGACACAATGCAATCTCCTATTCCCATGGGTCGGCAATCCGACACGACCGGAGAAAAATTAGGCGCAGGTCCGGCGGAATGTGCTCCTGGAGGCACGGAGGTATAACAATGCCAACTCCCGAACTTAAGACTGTTATTAGAAATTGAAAAATCCCACTTTGGTCCGACTCGAACTGGAAACCGACTCTGGGTTCGATCCTGGGGGCAAGGGGGAAAGTATTATTAAGTGTTGTTCAGATTATTCAGAGCATGCGTTACATTGTCCGGGATTGGAATGTGCGCCGAAGTGGCCATAGGCTTGCCACCTATGACATCATGGGCCTCAGTACTTTGGCTAATCGTGGGTGTTCTAGTATATATACTGGATTTATGGATACTTCGGGAATAATAGGGGGCGTGAAGGTACTTTACTTTATTTTAAAAACTTTGTCACTTGAAGGAGGAAGCTGGTGTAATAGGAGTTACAACGAAACTTCGCTGGTGAACCCGTGTGGCCTAGCTAGAACTATATGAGGAGAAAAAAATCAGCCAAAAGCGAGTTGGACTCGCCCACGAATGGTTCCGTAGCAGCAAAAAAAAATCTCTTAAACTACCTATACGATTTTCTACAGACCAATTTTCGATTCAAGTTTTTTAATTTGAAATTGAATTCTTTAATCCAATTTTTTTCCAATTGTTCTTTCGAATGTTCAAAAGTTAGAGGGGACACAAATACACACATATTTTACCACTTCTCACAATCGAAAATCTTTCTTAGATATCTACATTTTATTTAGAAATACGTATCTAATGGTACCCTATATACTGCTAAGGTGTTATGCCCTCTCGAAAAAGTTTGAACCCACAGTTACATGTAATGGAGTAGTAAGTTAGTACATCTTAGTAATTTTATTTTTTTAAATCATACTGTAACGTTTTCTAGCGTCTCATGAAATATACCTCCTAAATTACAAAGATATAGATATATATAATACCCATAATCTTAGAATGAAACACCTGTGTAATACGGACAGATAAACGAATGGACAGACGCACATAGAAGATAAGGGCTTCGTTTCTTGCCATTTCCTAAAATGACAATATAAATTAAATAGGCCATATGTAGCGTACGATAATAATGATCATCACTAACTATTACAGGTACAGGTAGAAGAGATTCGAACTCAAATCACTCTTGTGGCCTGGCAGTTCGAAACATATTCTCGCTTAAAAACAACTTATATTAAATATTGAATGGCTAAAAACGTTTGTAGGAAACCTTCATTTATAAAGAGAGTAATATAAAATACAGTATACATTTTGAAATAAAATGTAAAATACAATCATAGCCTGCAACTGATATGTTCATTCATTCCATTTGCAAGGGAAAGTAAAAAATGTTGAACATTTTCCTCTGACGTTGTTCGCGTTTTTATTCCAACGCTTTGACCTTACTCAATCAGTACGAAACATGAAAAGGTCGGACAGTGGATTCCTCGACGAGTATAAAACCGTCTAAAGGGATCATGGCAGGTAAAAGGCCTTTTTAGTCGAACATTGAAAGGGGAAACTGTATTAAATTAGTTAATGCGAGAATTTTTAACTCCTAGGCTGAAATTTTACGTAACTGTTATGGAGCTCAAATTGTTTTGTCAATGATTTCAGTGTACAGGTTGAGGGACACGAGCTCATAATGGGTGGTCAATCTCTTAAGCGGTAAGGAAGTTTGGCCATTGCTTATAGAATTTTTTTTTTCTTTTTATTTATTTTATTGAAAACGCAATGCATATTATTTACAATGTAGTCACGATGTATCAAAAACACACTAGGGTTTATTCGCACACCGCCATACATCGTCAACGCTCCGAATTCGTTAACTAATAAAATAATACTGCACCCACTACAATATTGTGACTGTGTATTGTATGTTTTTCAAATTCATAATACGTATCAGGTTAACGTATCTATAACTTTTTTAAATAATAATTCAAATACATTTTGGTTATCATCAAAATTTTTTTTCGTAAAAATCAAACTGACTTAAAATTACCACAATAAGAACCTTAAAATAAGATTAATTGAACATTTAATCTATCTAAATAATTTTGAGAAATGAAATATTCTTGAATTCGATGCCTATGGTTATAACACTCTGCGGTATAGTTAGAGTGATGTGGCAGGAGCAAACAAGCCTTTAAGAATACATTGGAATTGAGAACCGTCAAGTAAGGCTTGAAGTCTGTTAAATTATCAGTAAACATTGTAGTCATGATATTGCTCAAACTCAGATAGATTGCATAATACCGAGAAGAAAATACTTTTTAGAAAAATAAATCAGTCTAAGAACCGTCGGAATAAAGTATCATTACCGAGCTCGGGGGATGTGCAGCAGATAACAAATGAATTACCATTAGCAGAGGAAGCGTTCGCGACAAATAGCATGAATAATGACAATAATGACTGACTCTCATTTTGTCTTGATTAAGTAACTCGACCTATATTTATAACAATTATGAATTGTGATTTTTACAATCGATTTTAAAAGATACAATGTGTTTGCTTTTCATTCCAAAATTAGGACTTTCATATACAATAGAAAATCGAAAAAACCACTCAAAGAATATTCTTTTAAGTTGTTAACAAGGTAATGTAGTATGTAACAAATACCACACCTTGGGAATAGAGACGCCCTTCCCAGGTTGCTTCCGTGTCCCCATCATGGTTCAAGCCTTGTCAACACAAAGCGTAACACAAGCGAAGCAAATTGAACCGAGGAGATGCTCTTTGCACCACTCTTATAAGAAGAGGGGACAAAAGAGCAACAGGAGGAGGCGGGGATGGGAACCTCATCCCATTGCACTGTTCCCAAAGTGGTGGGGTTCTGTGGAGATGGCGTCGGTCCCTTCGATGGCTGACTAGGGGGCTAAAGAGCAATTGTAGGAGGCGCTAATGCGCACGGGGCAAGGGGCGAGGTTGGGAATCTCACCCCACTGTCCCATAGTTGGTGGGGAGGACGCGACGGTCCCTTAGACTGACTAGCCTTCGAGGTGCCATGATGATTTGTTGTTCCAGGGCACCTCATCAAAGACGGCACTGATGTCATTGGCAGGGGATTTTGTGGGTATTTGGCATTCGAGTGCTGCGAGCCTCACAGTGAACAGTGAAGTCGTGAAAATGCGTTTCCCCGTGTAAACAAAAAAAAAAGGTTGCTTCTATGTAATAATTATTCTATGTCAATAAATTCTATATTTATAGACAAGACCTGCTGAGAAAACTTCGCCGGTTCATCGCTGCCTAGGGCTATGGTTGAACTTGCGGTAGATTTAATTATGTAAAAGTGAAAAAAAAAAAACATATCATTTTAATTTCTATGATGTTGACTTTGTCACAGATATACTATGTAGATTAGAGAACAATACAATAATAAAAGTTCTTTTAGATACTGCAGTAGATTCGTGTTAAGTAGTTTTGTTTGGAACTGCAACTTTGTTGCTCTAAGCCTTACCATACCTTCTAAGCCCAGAAAAGTTGTAGTTCGTTGAGTTAAATTACACAGAAATACACGGCCGGGTGGCATTCTATATAAAAATATGCCCCCAGATCTTGTAGATAAAATATATTTTACCAATCAAAATCATTACACTTTGTTATGTATGTTCTAGATCTAGGCGCTTAGGTAGACATAGATATGTAAGTATGATAGGCAATGGGTACTCTGAGACAAACTCATTAAATAAATTTGTAATAAACTTTATTATATTTAATGAAGATTTAATATTTTTAATAATATAATTTAATTTAATTATGTTTGACGCCACCAGTGTAAAACCTGATTAATTAAAGTAAAAGGCAGCTTCATAAATATTATGAAAAGAATAATTTTTCCAGGCCAACTTTCAATGAGAAACTTTTAAATAAAAATTAAATACGTCCACACAGGGACGTATTTAAAAGTTCTGCACAAATTAACATTAGACGAATGAACAGGATGCTCGTATAACTTTACGGCCTATCTAGTTATTAAAATGTTTTTATCGTTGCTGTCTCAACGTTTTAATTTTTATTCATGTCATGAACCATGTCATATAACGTAAAATCGACTAAAGGCAGCATAAAGTGCAGAGATTTACTTCGTCTCCACTATTTAGATTTCTGTATAGCACTTATGTACAATTCAATTTAAATAAAATACCCTTAAAACTATATTCCTTGGCTTTATATATATACTTTTGAATCGGTAACTTCTCTCTGCGCAGAATAAACAAGGTATGGCTGTTCCAGGCTTTCGTGTAGGTTAAAGTGAATGGAATAAATAAATCGAGCCGCGATACATTTATTGCTGTGGGAGGGCGGCGGTGCACCGTGAGTACGCTATCTCTGACTTTACGAGGACGCTCCAGACTGTTCGACATTTAGGACCTATTCTCAAAGTGTTCGTTATGTATACATGATTTATTTACTTACTTACATAATTGATGTCGCTTAATAGTCACATTATCGTTATGTATCAAAAATATACTTTTCTTTATTACGTGTGAGAAATAAGAAACATTTGTACATGAACAAATTTGTTTCTCTATAATATACGAAATATAGGATTGCATTTCACACTTAGCTTACGTTGATTTTGACGTTATAATCTGCGAAGGGATGTTACGGTCTCGTCTATGGATTTATAAAACAAAACAGGTATCGAAAATTGTAACTCCACTGGTGACATCAGGAAAAAATAGCTGTGCCCTTGACGCATTATGATGCGTCAAGGGCACAGAGTTACTACTACGCTAGCTAAACGGAGTTTATAGAAACCTATTACAGACTCTTCTTTACACTTCCTCTGTTGATTACGACTATCAGCATAAGACAGAATGATGTTAGTAATGTTGCTCAAATTTTATAGGGCTCTGAAGGCATAGCAAATAAATCTAAACAGCTAAACATAACTATTCCTTATGAAAAGTACTATATGTATAACCTCTATGTCACTTGAAAAACTTACTTGGCATAATTTTCAACTCTACGTAATATGTTTCGTTGACTGAATTTATACTTTATTTTATGCTCACGAGTTTTAGTAGTCTTAGTCTTAGTAGGAACTTAGGATTTCGTCGGTACAGTGTGTACCTATAATTATAATTAGTTAACGTTCATTTTATGTCCTAATCATCCCGGGATTAAATCGTACGCAACCTTTCCTGTGTCCTTAGCCTAAAATACGATTCAATAATCCTCAAGAAACGTACAATTATGTTAGCCCACAGGTTCATATTTCATAGGTACAGAAGCCCATTTTGATTACGAAACCGTTAGTTAACATTCTGTATTATATATTGAAAAATATTGTTGGTTTCTTTATTATTTATCTTTCTCCATTAACATGGTTTAGTTAAACCATATAAAAAAAGTATTTTAATATTTTTTATAAGAAATAAGCTGTAACGCTGGACATCAAAGCATCTGTGCAAGTTATTTAATGACTTCAAAAGCTATATAAAATAGTCTCTTAACTCTTCGTGGTAATTTCATTTAGTGCTAAATATTCAGTGCTAACATAAATTATGAGGTTTTGAGAATAGTACACGTTGTCTGAAGTTTTATGAAAATCTACGTCTGGCGAATAACTTGAATTTTGTATTCTACCAACGGTAAAATGCAAGACATATTTAAATTTGATCCATGGTATATCGAGGATAGCATCAAAATAAAACAATTGTGTAAACAACATAAAACTATTTAATTTAATAACAAATAAGGTTTAGGTGTTATACATCTAATTATTCTGTATATATTTCTCCCATACGAATATCTATTAATTTATTTTGTGTTTATGAAAATGAACCTATATACTAGGAGTGAGGGGTACTTTTAAATATATTTGATAAAAGGTTAATCAAATGTCTATGAAAATTTAAATTTTTTATTCATCAAAACTATTTTTCAGGCAACTTAATTTTTATATCTCACTTTATATCGAAGTTCCTTTAATTAACTTGTATAGTTTTTCTATAGATATGAACAAAAAATTACTTATCAGAGCATTATCAAACATCTTTTATTGTACTTTTTTTACGTTATCTCACGTATTGGTGTACACATAATTAATATTAAATAATTAGTAGCTTTTCAGGGCCTCAGAGACTTGGAGTAGATATATACTATAATATATGTCTAACCAAATTTAAAATCAGTCAAACTGTAAGGGCTGCACAAGTGCCGCCAATCAGTAGTAGGTCCCTCCGAAGAAAAAAAAATTATATAATAGAGATTATAATTAAATTTGCGGACAGAAAACAATCAATAATCACGTAAGTAGGTAGTGATGAGATAAACGACAATCGTGATTTTTTCAATTGTTTTGGTTGTAGATGAATATCTACATAACAATACTAATTGAGTATTATTTTTATTATTATAATTAAGTAAGCTCGAAATTCTGCCATCCGTTCGTTTGTGTGTGTGACCGGCCCACCGCTACTTCAGCGAGCCTTATCGTTTCGTGATATCGGATACTTCAGTTCCCTGCCTTCTGACTTCGTTACGAATTCTGTCGGAGAGAGAAACACCCAACATAGCACTTTCAATAGCCCCTTGAGCTACCGCAAACTTGCGGAGCAGTCCTGAATTTAGAAGCCGTGTTTCGGCCCCGTAGGCCATCACGGGGAGAACGCATTGGTTGAAGACTTTCATCTTCAATCCCAAAGTCTTCAAGCTCTGCGGTATAGGAGATAGAGAGAATGTGACGAAGCTTCCGGAATGCTGCCCAACCCAACTGAATCCTTCTAACGGTTTCCTATCCAGATGTGTCAGTAAGGTTCTGGAGTGGAGGCCGTGTTTAGGGAAACGAAGTGTTGGTCGATCGTTCACCAGGTGGGAAGGCGACTTCCGTGCAGTATCCGGTCCGGGATAGATGTGAGTAGCAGGAGATCGGTGGCGTTCATTGAGAGATGTCCAGCAGTGGACGGATAAGGGCTGATAATGATGATGAAGCTCCTAATTAATTAAATTTGATTGTGTATTTGAAAAATTTTATAATTTTTAAATCTGAATTGTAATTTCTATTTATATATGTTCTGTTTTGAAGATAAAGTTATTAAAATGATGATTACTGACATTTTTGACATGTTTAAAACTAAACATTTTCTAATTAAATACTCGTAATAAGTTATTTAGATTTGGTCCGAAATAAACAATACAAAATGGAATAGAATAGAAATAAATTTATTATTATATACTTTTAAGCAAAATAATACGTAGAAAAACCGGTAAAATAGATTATGACCTTTCTAGTAACTGGTATTTATGACATTGTGGGGTAGTGTTAAGTTACTTTTTGCAGGTACTTAAAAATTTCAAATTTTTGGGCTACCTGAAAAATGTCCCAAGAACAACATGTTGTTAGTAATTTTTTTTTTTATTTTATCGCAGCCGGATATTACGTTGGTATACCAGTCTTTTTTTTTTGGTCTGACGCGGGGAAACGCATTTACGCGCCTTCACCTGCCCTGGGTGGGGTCTAGTGATGTGTGGGGCTCGCGGCACATGATAGTGCCCAATACCCATCAAAAACCACTGCGAATGCAATCAGTGCCGCCCTTGGTAAGGTGCCCCGGAACAACAATAATCAGGGCACCTCGACGGCTAGTCAGCCCCCTAAGGAACCTACTCCACCTCCACAGATGGGGTTGTCCACCACTGTAGGACAACCCCACCACTTTGGAACGGTGCAATGGGGTGAGGTTCCCATCCTCGTCCCCTGCCCCGTGCGCAAAAGCGCCACCTCCTGTTGCTCTTAGGTCCCCTCTTCTTATAAGAGGGATAACGAGAGCGATTCTTCCTCCTGATCTTTAAGCCCCCTTTTCTTACAAGAGAGGTGCAAAGAACCCCCTCGGTTCAATTGGCTTCGCCTGGGTTCACTCCAGGCTACTATGCCCCACCACCACGACAAGGCATGAACCATGGTGGGGACGTTGATATGCCAGTCTGAAACAACAGATATTTGTATTCCCTATATGAATATTTGTATCACATATAGCAACTGACAACGGGCCACCGAGCCGAAGATCGATGTCTGCTTTTGTAATAAAGATCGAAGCGAATATGTTGTACCATTTATAATCTGTGATTGTACACCAAATTACAGATTTACGTTTACGTTTATACGTAAACCATATTGGCTTCGGTATTTTATTTATAATGCCACGGTGACGTCAGTGTATGGTGATAAGATAAGAAACCCGTAATGTTATTATTTCTACAAAACAGTCTCGAACGATATGTAAAATTTTAATTTCCTGTCAGGCGGCTCGTTGGTCTAGGGGTATGATTCTCGCTTTGGGTGCGAGAGGTCCCGGGTTCAAATCCCGGACGAGCCCTGCTTTTTTGATGTTTCATATATGTTAAAATACATATTGTATAAAAAAAAATAACAAATTATGTAAAAAATATTATAAAACACAGATTCTTAGAAAGGCGGTCTCCACTGCGCCTGTATACCGAATTAAAATGGATACTTACACTGGTAGACAACGTGTGAAAGGTGCCAAACGCACGGAATGCGTCAGCATAGATGTCACTTTACGGTGGTATCTTATCATTGTGATTGAGACCAACCTCGCCGGTCGTGCTGGCCCAGTTCGGCTGCTATGTAATAAGTCAAGTCCTGTCACTAACTCGCATAAAATTAGATAATATGTATGTGAAATAAATGTACAGCTCAACTTTCCTAAATATAACGATAATTTTCGACATCGTACTAAATACTTTTTGTAGCCTAATAAGAAACTGTTTCAATTTTAGTTTTTTTATACAATTTCGTCACCGGCTCGTTGGTCTAGGGGTATGATTTTCGCTTAGGGTGCGAGAGGTCCCGGGTTCAAATCCCGGACGAGCCCAAGCAATTTTTGTCACTTTATAATTTATAAATATTCCTTTCATAATAAAATTCGTATATAATGAAATAAATTTAATTAAAATATTGTATGAAAATTACTATATAAGTATAACTTTAATATTTAAGTATTCAAATATTTATTAAAATTTACTAGCTGCGCAACACGATTTCAACACGTAACATATACACCAAGTGAACCCACATAGATTTAAGATCAAAGTCTCTATATGTATATAACTATATAATAAAACGGTACTTGGAGACAGAATGATGTCAGTTTTAGAGCAATGAATTTGTTCAATTTCACCATTTTGCTGCTACTAGGTACGTTTCAACTTTATATCGTACCTACCTACTATAAATATATATTTTAAAAATAAATCTTAGTCTTTTTTTACTATTTGAAAAATGCTTTACAAATTAATAAAGGGAACTTTCTAAAATATACCTAGTCAAACTAGTTATTTGATATTTTTAATATCGTGTCTATTTAAAGAAAAATAATTACTAGCAATTGCTCTCGATAAAATTAAATGTATATATTTATATTTTTATTTGTGTGATTTTCATCACATTCAATCTTAATACATGCTGCTGCGGAGAGAGTCATTTTTTTTAAATAAAACCAATTACAATTAAGAATTAATTAATGACATATTCATTATTACGCACTGTGTAAAGTGGAATCTACATGTCATAGTCGGTTTGTATAAATCTCCGCATTGCGCTACGGTTAGCCATTTCCAAAAACATGGCCATTTTATTGTGGCCGCTCAATGATTCACGTAAACAAATAAAGCTCTTCTGCTACTAAGTGACTGACTGACAGACAACGTATAGCCAAACCAGCCTATAAACTTGATTTAAACAGTCTATAAAATACGGCACAAGGGTTTAATGATGTTAGTGAGTAAAAAGCATTTTTTAGAAATACAATCCCTAAGAGGGTGATACAGGTGAAGTATGTATATATATATTTTACCATATTAGGCGGGCGAACAACGAACTACATATACAATAATGCAACATAAATGAACAGAAATGCATTTACAGCTGCCATATTTGTCTTTCAAAAATGTTTCAGAATTGATTGATGCCTAGCTTTAATTCTTTCGATGCAATTAGTCACGCTGACCATTTTAAATACAAATAATAACTAAAAGTACAGGAATTGCATTTTTATTAACATTTCAGTATTTATTCTTTGATTTGATTAGCAAAATAATTATTTTATTTAATATTATCATAACGCCTGTAAAATTTGCAATACAATTCGTCAGTTTGACTTACATAATAAGTATGCAAGCTAACATGGGTCTTGCAAACGCATAACTTTTATATCAAATTTCAAGTCGAGATAGTCCTGAGATCAGAAGTGAACAGCTAAGAAAACATTAAAAATGACAACTTTCATTATGTAAATACGTAAAATTGTCTACCTCTACCAAGGTAGCGAACGATGTCTAAAATATATAAAAAAGACTTGCCACATCTTATATGATCTAAATGAAAATATAGGAGTAAATATAAAACAAGGAGTCATAATATAGGTGAAGTTTAAGACTATGTTACATCCAAAATGTTCCACAGTGAAAAGAGAATTTTTCAGCTTACAAACTAGCGAGTTGACAAACTTAAAGTTTTCTTCAAACAGCAAGAATTTTATACAAAAAACAATTTAATTTAAGTACCATAAGATGTAACAACGTTGTTGGTAGACAAATATGACTGGCCAACCAACCGGGAAAGTACATATCGCTAATTCCATTAAGTCCTGAATGGAATTAGCGAAATGTACTGATGATGATTAGCCTTGGCTTAAGAGTCAAGGCTAATCATCTATATTGTGAGTCAATAATCTATCGTAAACTCGAGTTCCTTTTAATTTGCCAATTCGTCATAAATAGTTCGCGTCGTCAAATGATACTGAAACCATGAAATGGGCGGTCCCATTCTAGTTTGATTACCATTTTCTACTAACAACCAAATTCAATTTATTAATGAAAAATAATAAAAAAAAAACATCTTTGGAAAGCGCGATGAAACCGTGGTATTACGATCGAATAGCTACGATCTCATACAATGTTACTCCTCATTTTTTTTTTCATATTGCTTGCCTTAATCCTTTTCCTAAGCGGTGGACCTCGAAAAATGTTAAACACTAATAAAATCATACATCGACACTAATATAAATAACTGCGTATCTAATGCCACAAAACTAATTAACCTACGAGGAAAACGATGAATAATTCCCGCTATGTACACGTTTAACGTCTCATTATTTACCTACTAACAATCCACTCCGACCTAACACGCATATAATTGTGGCCAGATCGTTGCCTCAACATATTGTGCACTAAAACCTTTCTCGAGAATCGCTCTATCCATGGGTGAAAACTACAGGTAGACCTGTTCAGTAGATTATGACAAAACAGATCGCAAACAGACTGCTAGTTTAAGGCTCTTTGTTTTACATATTAAAAAGTAAACAATGGCAAATTTAGAACCTCAACAAGAAAGTATTATTAAGTCACATTAGCATTAGATAATGAAAAACATACCACCTTATAGTTTTCAATTAATTACAGTTTTCATGTACACATTTACCAATTAGATTAAGAGGAAATTAGTTTGTAAAGTATATTTTTATAACATTTTTATACCAACATGTAGCCTATTACATTATATAGCCCATATATCTTTCGCAGGCTTTAGGTAAAATCTAATCATGAACTTTACTATAAATAGCTGTAAAAGATCGCTCGGGGTCGTAAATGCTTCGAACCTGAGTTACTGCTGAGTTATAGCCCCTGATTAGCCTTGATAATATAGATGAAAGTACTTTATTATAGCATTTATCCTTAAGAGGCTTTATTAAATTTATAAATTAGCCTTGAATGTTTTCATCGAAATAATTTCATTTCACAATTTATGCATATTAAAACAAGCTACAACTCCACGTATCGTACCTTGTGAAACATTGAAATGAAGGCTGTTAATATTTTTAAATGTAATAATTTTAAAAATTGAATGGCCAACGTCTCAGTAAAATTTACTTAAAACAAAAACGTCTCTTTACTGGGGAATAAAAAGTATAGTAGTGGTAGTATAAGTGTATGATCCTGTCATTCACGGGCAAAGCCGGGGCGGATCAACAGTAATATATATTTCTCTAGTTCTACGCGGCATTCGAAGTCACGCTCCTGTCTCTAATGACGAGTTACGACTGTAATTAACAATCTGAAACAGCATTAAAGAAATCAGTTGTAAAAAGTGTATAGAGCGTAGGTCTAGCATAAGAATACTAGTGATAAAATAATTGTTTTACAAATGCATATTTGTAAATCAACGGATAAAATAAAAGAGACAGTTTTGATCATTCAAATTAAGAAGAAGAATTTATCTTAATTTGAGCATTCGAATTGCCAAATGCCGAACCAAATCTTTCCACCTTTTAAAATACAACCAATGGCCTACTTATAGGGGGTAAAGGAGAAATTGGAGCCTTTTCATAATTCGCCACGCTAATGAACATCCGCATATTTACGATACATTCACCTCCTTTCCCCCCTCCACTAATGAGCTACCGGCTACTCACAGACTACACGAAACACGACACCGTCGATGACTTTATGCCGACATCATGTGAGCGAGACGTACCTCACCGGTCATGCCGGCTCAATTACACTGCAATGCAGCATGTCACTACATCTTACTAAAAATACGCACTTACTCGTTTATACCCTTTGGCGTTATTGAATAATGCTAGCGACGCCGTTTGCCGAAAAATACAGGCCGAAAGGGCCCCATCACTCATCTTCATAAATAATTGTCAACTTAATGTAAAACTTTAATAATTGGTCCCGTAACTTGGTTAGATTTTATAAAGTATTAAGTTAAAGCCTTACTTTTATGAACTAAATATTTATTTACGGTACAAAAGAAGGGACAAGGTCACTTCTGAGCTTTTGTCCTCACAACTAAACAATTATTTTTTCTTTCATTGGTCTAGAAACCTACATATTATATCTTTTGCAGATTGCTCCCTACGAAACGATTCAAGTCGAAGCGGTATTAAAAATATATGGTACCACTTTTTACCTCAGTGACGCACACAGTCATATTCCTATTATTTTAAACCTCAGACATGATGATAAAAGGTTGAATTTATATTATATTTCCGATCAACAGCTGTCAGAGCGATCTTTTATTTTAATTTAGTTGTTTGATATAAACGGATATTTTAACAAAGATTTATGAATAGAGAGGCCAGTAATAAATTCCCCCGAAGCTTTTATAATTACTCACGGAAAGGCCCCGCAGCCCCTCGCTAAGTAACAAACGCAGTCATATAATTTTATTAGTTTCAAGGGGCATGTAATGGAGTTTCTCCGTAAGCTCTTATAATTTTGAAATAGTCATTTAGTTTAGATCAGTGTGCCGTATTCAAATTTAATTTCCTTTATCCAGATGGCATTAATGTGTATGAAAAGTGTACCTTGGTAGGTACACGGTATCGCGTTTCGTGTGATTTGTGAGTAGCCGGTGGCCCATTGGAAGGGGAGATGAAAAGGAGGGCAACACATAGAGGCAACGCATAGTAATTATGTGGATGTTCATGGGCGTCGGTAGTAGTAAAAAGGGTCCAATTGCTCGTTTGCCCCTCTGTTCTATAGAATACTAACAACTATACACATACGGGAGAACATCTAGGAAGCATCTTCGACCCAACAGAGTTGTGATAGCCTAGAACTGACTTCCTGTAAATGTCAGTATGGTACCATCGTGTTTCAAGGACATATTTTACCAACTATTATAATAACAGGCTGAATAAATTTGAAATATTCAAACTATATTACACACCCGCATCAGCTTATCAACTGCTAGTTTGCTTTCAAGATAACCTCTAAAAGACAGATTTTTTTTGTAAGAGGTAACGCCATGTTGCATTGGAGGAGGTAGTGCTATGCATAGTGCATGACACTCCATCCTCCTATACAACGGAATTGGGCAGGTGCGACCGGGGAGGTACCTTTCACTCCTTTGATAGTGATGCACCTGTGGTGTCACGTTTCGTGCGCGGTTCGTGAGTAGCCGGTGGCCCCTTGGGTGAGGGGGATGAAAAGGTGGGCAACGCATCGGCATAATTGTGCTGATGTACATAGGCGTTGGCAGTCGTTGAATGGCTCCGATTGCTCGTTTGTATATTATAAAGAAAAACAGATACCTCCCTTGCTCTTGCTAAAGTAATTATATATTAACGATCATTAAAGCAAAGAGTTATGAATAGCCTGACATTAAATTGGAAAAATAAAAAGCTCCACTTCAGAAGCTAGCGTATAAACTTATTTTTACCAGTTTATTGTGTGACACATAATACCCGAAATTAATGTATAAGCTAACAAACGAATTTGTACACTCTCCTTCTGACACAGTACGTTAAAGCGACACATTTATAATGATTCTAAAAATATTACTCTCCTTCTGATGTTCTAGCCCGTTTGGATAAAATGACATACAATATTGGACGTTAACAGATTTAGATGTATCGGCAACACAATTCACCTAGTGGACAAGATAAATATAAAAGTTAATTTGTCAACATATAATTTAACGAGACGCCTGAGGGACATTCGATGCTGTCAATTACGAGCTCGAGCTGCCCTCCACCACAACCTTTTTATTTCTGGCGCGAATGGCCTGACCCACTTATAAATACTTCAAAGCTAAATAATACAATGGACTGCGTGGAATATAGAATACGGTCGTAGGACGTTCGGACTTCGGAAGACATCGTCCGTATGGTTTAACACGAACCATCTCAAACCAATTTCGACTACCCTTTTACACGTGTTATGGTGATCCTGAATTATGTGTGCCTATTAACGAAGTGTTGGTCGAGACTTTACCAGGTGGAAAGACGATCTCCGTGGAGTCGCTGCATCCGGTGATCAGTCGCCTTGGCGTTAATTGATCAGAGAGGCTATGTCCAGTAGTGGACCGATAAGAGCTGATGTTGATGATGATGATGATTAATAATAATAATAATAATAATAATAAAAATAAGAATAAGAATAATAATAATAAACAATACATATGCGATCTCAATACTTACATATTCATTTGGTATAATGAAGTGGTCCCAAACAAATTTAACTAAACACCAACGCATTATTAATACACAGATGACTAAATACAGAAAACACCATCCACACTCTTGCATAAAACGTCTTACATTGCCTAAGAGCGAAGGAGGAAGAGTTATAATCGACGCTCAGATCATTCTTTCACTCTCGAATAACACATTGAATCCTACATAACGCTATTATACGCGCCGATTTTAATCACACACCACTCAACCTGAGAGATTATCTGCCACAGAAAAATAAATTTTTTACCAACTTACATCGCCTTGACTTCACCAATCTAGTTTCTAATGTTGACAAAAATACGTCGAACACATGGCTCAAGAGAGGGGAATTGTTTCCAGAAACGGGCACAGACAGACTACAAACACCGCCATGATCAGGTAGCAGCAATAACACACCAATACTTCGTATACAAATATAAACTAACCACAGAAAACAGTACATCTTACAAATACACACCTCAAACCGTATTGGATTCAACAGAACATAAAATGTACTGGGACAGAACAATAATTACCGACAAGACAATACACTTCACTAGACCCGATATAACCCTGTATGATAAAAATAATAAAATTGTTTACCTTATCGATATAGCCATCCCGAATACGCATAATCTCACAAGAACACACGCTGAAAAAATCACAAAATACACAGACTTGGCCATAGAAATTAAATCACAATGTACAGACCGTCAAAACAGTTCCAATAACAATTTCCTCTACAAGAGTCATACCGTTAACGTTACACACCAGTCTCAAAACTCTAAATATTCCCAGATCCACATACATACTTCTACAAGAAGCGACCATACTAAATACTTGCAGAATTGTAAAAAATTTATGGGCAAGGACCATGCAATTTAAATTCATATAGTAATTAATCATATAACTTAAGTACTTGGCGTTTGCCCGTGCTTGTATTATAATTCGTACCTCTCTAGAAGAGTGAAAATAAATTTTCTAAATAATAATAATAAATATTTATTTGAGTCCATATAAAATTAAATCAATTACAATTCTATAAATTAAATGTCTGCCTGCCCTATTAGGGAACTGACGTATCTTCACGGGTGTTCTCAACAGTATTCTTGTCGTTTTACATATCGCTTGAATACAAAATTTCATAACAATGTTATGCAAAAAGAAAATTAAGAACATGTAAAATTGTGATTTGTCTGAGAGAAAAAAGTTAAGATATTGATTTCTTACCTGTAACAATCTACCTCCTGCGATATTGCTTATCCGAATTTTTAACCTGACGAAAAATTTACGAAAGTCGTAGTTCGTACCTAAACTCTTTAGCAGATTAAATATCAAATGTTGAAATGTTGGTATACTTATATTAACATCGACACAAAATCCCAAGACTTATGTTTGTCCAAAAAATATTTCTATAACGTACAAAAGTAGAAGAAACATCTTCTTTTTTACGATAAACTAATACGGAGCGAATTCAAAATTTGTGATTACAATGCTTATTCTGATGTAAGGATTTTATTGGAATCCTTAATGTGTACGAACCCACCCAAGGTGCTACATAAAACTTTTTATTTTCCGTCGTAATTCAGAGAAGTCGTACAAATAACGCTGTAAAATTTGGTAAGGACTCACTGAGAGAGATGATGAATTTAAATGGGGTTGTTGTCAATTTGTTACTGAATCAATACGTTTTAAACGAAATGTATAATATAAACTGATTATTTGTACGAAGGGAAATCTTCAGTTTTCTGTAGGATTGTGATCTTCGGCACTCGGTTTTGTCTGCCGTCCCCATCAGGTAACGGCCATGAATGAAAGAACCCTAATTTTAGTTTTGTCACCGATAACACTTAGAGAGTTTAGCGCACCCTCATCATTACGGGCAGTAAGTAAAAATAAGTGGGTTCAGCATGGATCGTAAGCACTGAGTTACTTACCCATTTACGATGCTGTAGCACATACATGTACACATCATACATTTTATTGTTGCATATGCGTGTAGACTAAGTTTCCTTTTTTATGTATTTAGTTGTAACTTGAAATTTAATGTTGTTATGTAATAATTGTGCTGCTTGTGATTGCAAACAAAGTTTTTATATATATCTAATGGATTTTTAAGTTATTATTTAAATTTATTAGTACATGCATAGTTTTATAGTACATGAGGCCTAACGAACATTCGGAGCCTTTTGACAACTATCGACTCCTACAGATATCCGATCTCCTTTCCTCCTGTATCTCTCTGTGTAGTAGTTTTATTTGTCGCTTTTATTATAGAGGATAGGACAGATAATATCAGAAATACACGACTGCTAAGATGTCATTTGTTCGTCACGTTCTGAATTTCACCTGTAGCACTGATCACCCTAAACATTTTCGAGACCTCTTTTGGTGGTGTGGATGTTTTTTCACTTCCTACCATATTGCCAAGTGATTCAATTGCTCAATTGTCTCCTCATCATGACCATCAGACGGACGATGTCCACTGCTGAATATAGGCATCCAAATTGAGCGCCATAGGCTTTGGCCACGAGCCACTTGCATCCAGTGGATCACTGTCATCTTAATCAAGTAGTCAGTCCTGTGGGTAGGTGGCTGTGCATCACTCCGTGCATTGGTGGCCACCACACGAGACATTTTCTTCCTCGTAGTTATCGGTACTGCGAGCAACGAGATCTGCCCATTGCAGCCTCTGCTTGTTGAGTCTCTGGCCTACGTTGGTTACCCCAGGGTAACCCAGGGGTCTCTTCTAGGTTTTCAAATTTCGGACCTAATTTTGAAGGGCAATACCAGGCATAACTCTTCTTGCGACAAACTGAGTGGCTCTGAGCTTGTTTATCTTCTGCAAAACCATAAATATGAAAGTAACCGCTAACGCTATATCGTTTCCTAATCATTCCACATTCTTGTGAGGGTTCTAGGCAGTTTCCTCAAATCTTTGTTTTCTCTTTAGCAGATTTATATAACAGTGCACTCACTAAAGAGCCATTATTGATGATAAAATTTTGGTCGATGACTTAAAACAGGTACTTTTACTTTGAAACTGTCATTCAAGTCGTTAAAGATTTCCGATTTCCAAACTTCAACCTTATCTGATGCGAAGCGGAATTAGAAACCTCGTTCTATTGTATCTTGTTAAACTTTATCTCGAAGGCTGGGACTAATAAACTGATTAACTTATTTGAGTTTGGATACTCTCAGGATATTTTTATATATATAGATACATACTTTATTAAATTATATGTGCTGTCTAAATGACAGGCTGATTCAACACACAGCCGATTTTAATAGAGCCAGAATTTTGTGGCATTAGAAGCTGTATGATATGATATAGGCCCATTGCGAGGGAGATGAAAAGGAGGACAACGCACCGGAATAGTAATTATGATGATGTTCATGAGTGGCGCTTTTCGTAAGGAGCCTCCGGTATCTCGTTTATCCTCCTATACTATAAAGAAGTCATCCCCCAATGAAAGGTTGTTTGAATATTCGTCACGAAGGGGACAAAATAGGAATGAATAAATATTGATGTCTTAAGTTTACGCGAATGTTACTGATTACAGTAAAACTTCCATCACAGATTATATCGCGGTTTATTTATTTAACTAGCCCCACGTTTCAGAGGTTTTACAGTAACCATGGTCACGGATGGACTGAGATAACAGATGTCCTGATGCCTTAAATTATTAAAAGTACACGAAGAATTATAATTATTTAATTACTCCGATTAGCATAGTTTTGATGTATACTCCTCTCTTAGTATGCATGTAAATAAGTTGGAACAAGAGAACTATAGAATAACAACCTACCACTGAAGGTATCATAAATATAAACGCTAAATATCCTCACATGCTGATGTGACACCCTTCTCTACCATTACCACCAGTGGGTCACTAGCTACTCACGAACCTCACGAAATACAAAAGCATAGTTATCACTTGTGAGGCGGTATTTTATAGGCCAGACGTACCGTTCAGCATGATACTATCACTCACATTAATAATGGAATATTCAAGACGCCAAAGAAAAGCAACCTCAGGATACTTCAAAGTTGTAGCATAATCTGACTTTGCAACAAGAATGCTACATTTCATTATCTAAGTAAGGCAAAATGTGCTAACTAGGAGCAAATTAGTAACTCTCAAGCTCTCATGTAATAAAGCTCGACATCGATGCGGCTATTGTTTAAACAAAAAGTACCCACGTAGCTACAGTAAGAGTATGTCTATACATATTTTAATTTTTATCATTTCTATTTAAAAAACTATATTGAGTAGGTATAAATGAGTTTTATAGGTGGCACACAATACAGTGTAATAAGTATAAATCGTCGTGTGGTTCTTTAAAATTACTTAAATCATTCATTTTTCACCATCTCTCCATCAAATCCATTGTCTGTATAGAAAGCAATATATTTATTGGACCAGTGACGCCAACGTTACCGTATTGTCAGTCTCTTATTTATCAAAAAATCAACAACAATTACAATAACTAAAAGTATATAATTATAATAAAATAATTAAAAAAACAATAGGATATATATATTTATTTATTATTATATATATTTATTATCATATTCAATTTATTAATATATACTATATTCTCATCCATTTATTATTTATAACTCAAATATATTTTTACAATTACTGTATAACAGGACAGCACAAGGATTTTGGCATATCCGTTCATGACGGTGATTCTGTCTCATTCCACAAGAAAATCTAAAGAAACGCGATAAAAAGTTTTTTTAAAAATTGAATGGCCAACGTCTCAGTAAAATTTACTTAAAACAAAAAAGTCTCTTTACTGGGGAATAAAAAGTATAGTAGTAGTAGTAGTAGTAGAAGTGTATGATCCTGTCATTCACGGGCAAAGCCGGGGCGGATCAAGAGTAATTTATATTTCTCTAGTTCAACGCGGCATTCGAAGTCAGGCTCCTGTCTGTAATGACGATTTACGACTGTCATTAATAATCTGAAACAGCATTAAAGAAATCCGTCGAAAAGTGTATGGAGCGTAGGTCTAGCATAAGAATACTAGTGATAAGTGATGAAATAACTGGTTTACAAATGCATATTTGTAAATCAACTGATAAAATAAAATAATTAAGATGGTCTTGATCATTTGAATCCATGAATTCATCTTAATTGCAGCATTCAAATGATTAAATGCCCAAATCTCTGCACGCTTTACAATACTACCAAGGGCCCATTTTTTGGGGGGTAACAGATCGATTGGAGCCTATTTATAACTCTCCACGCTAATAAACATTCGCATAATTACTATACGAAAGCACTTACTCCTTTCCCCCCTCCTCTTATAAGCCACCGGCTATTCACAAACCACACGAAACACCACACCGTAGATGTCACTTTACGCCGGCATCATGTGAGCGAGAGTTACCTCACCGGTCATGTCGGCCCAATTCCATTGCAATGCAGCATGGCACTACATCTCACTAAAAATACACACTTAAACGTTATACACTGACGTTTTTAAATAATGCGAGCGACGCAGTTTACCGAATAAAACAGGCCTAAAGGGCCCCATTACCCATCGTCATAAATAATTGTCAACTTCACGTAAAATTCAATAATTGGTCTCGTTAGATTTTAATAAAGTATTAGTAGTAAAGCTTTTTAATCTTTATGAAATATGTATTTATTCACGGTACAAAAGAAGAAACAAGATCACTTTTTTCCTCATAACTAAATATCTTTTTTGTGTAGCATCTTGGTAGTATAATAAAATCCTTTACTATTTTATTTTATGAATCCCATCATTTCGGCTGATTTTTGACCATATTATTCATGTGAGAATTAGAGCGGAGCTTGGAGTCCAAAATAGTGCCGAGGTCCCGTATTTCTTGAACTTTTAAATTCGTGATCCCTACGATGTAGCTTGAGGAATATATAAGTTTCTTTCTCGTAAACTTAATACGGAAACACTTTTGGGGATTCATTACCATTTGGTTCTCAATACACCATACACTTAATGTTAAGGTCATTTTGAAGTAGTATTGATTCAGCGATGAGCCCTTTCCATAAATTTTTAAGTCTTCAACGAAGAGCGATAAACTACTATGCTTTACGACCGAAGAAATGTTGTTAATAAATAATGAAAACAAAAATGGATCCACATGGGTGCCTTGGGGCACACTTGACGTGGCTATGTATATATTTAATTTGTAGCGGACAATAGTTACAAACTGTGGCCTTTAATCAAGGTAAGATGTAAACCATTCATTCAAGTAGTCCTCCAAAGATGCCACAGGTGTGCCGTTTTGATATTAGCAGTGCGTGACTAACTTTGTCGAACGCGCTGGTAAAATCGGTATCCACTTGTGAGCTCGCATCAACTTCACGTATTTACGTGAAGTTTCATTTGAAAGAGAAGTCGTTTCGGTGGAACGTCCCCTTCGGAAGCTATGTCCGGAGACGCTAAGGTAAGTCTCAATATGGAATGTTATCAATGGACAAACCAAATATTCGAAGTATTTTGAGAAACTATACAAAATTTCAATTGTTATATATTTTTCTCTCATCTTCATTTTTGTGGATAGACACTACCTGAGCTCTTTATCAAACTGTTGGAATGTGTTTTTAAATTTAATTCTTTGGTATGAACGGATGTTTTAACAAAGATTTATGGATAGATAGGCCAGCAACAAATTCCCCCGGAGCTTTTATAATTACTCATAGAAAGGCACCGCAGCCCCTAAGCTCTTTTAAATTTGAAATAGTCATTAAGTTTAGAGATTAGTGTGCCGTATTCAAATTTAATTTCCTTTGATAACCCAGATGGCATTAATGTGTATTAAAGTGTACCCACTAAGGTACACTTTTCATCGGAGGTTGTAGTCATCCTCCTATGCCAAGGTAGTTGGACCGGCACTAACGGGGAGGTACTTCTCGCTCACATTTTATCGCCATAAAGTATAAACTTAATTTTACCAGTCTCCTTCACGCAACATCCGAAGCTAATGTATAAGCTATTAAGCGTAGTATATGGATGGGTACACTCTCCTTCTGGCACAGTACGCTGAAGCGACACTACAATAATGATTCTAAAAATATTACTCTCCTTCTGATGTTCTAGCCCGTTCCGATAAAATGACATACAATATTGGACGTTATCAGATTTAGATATATCGGCAACACAATTCAGCTAATGGACAAGATAAATATAAAAGTTAATTCGTCAACATATAATTTAACGAGACGCCTGAGGGACATTCGATGCTGTTAATGACGAGCTCGAGCTGCCCTCCGCCACAACCTTTTTATTTCTGACGCAAATGGCCTGACCCACTTATAAATACTTGAAAGCTAAATAATACAATGGACTGCGTGGAAAATAGAATACGGTCATTAGACGTTCGGACTTCGGAAGGTACCGTCCGTTTATTACGAACCATTTCAAACCATTTTCGGCTACCCTTTTATGGTAATCCTGGACTGGGTGTGTCTGTTAAATATCTGCTTAGCCCATTAGGGAACTGACAGTTCTCAACAGTATTGTTGTTGTATTACATGTCGGTTGAATACAAAACTTCAAAACAATGTTGCGAATAAAGAAAATTAATAACATATAAGATAAACCTACTTTTATTTTTATTAATTATTTACAATAAAGCTACTTTTATTGTAATTAGTAAACATTCGCTTGGTTGGGCCATGGCCAGTCCACCCGTGACCACGCTTGCTGTAAGACTTCTGAAACGTCGGATTAATTAAATAATTAAGTAAACCGCGATATAATCAGTAAAGATAGTTTTATTGTAATCTAGAATTGTGCTTTGTCTGGGAGAAAAATTAAAGTGATATAGATGATTCCTTATCTGTTACAATCTACATCTTGCGATATTTCTTATACCATTAATTAAATATAACCGGACGAAAGATTTACGAAAGTAGTAGTTCGTAGGCAAACTCTTTAGCAGATTAAATATCGAATGCCAAAAAGTCATTTAATGACACAAAATCCCAAGACTTATGTTTATCCAAAAATTATTCCTATAACGTACAAAAGTAGAAGAAACATCTTCTTTTTTACGATAAACTAATACGGAGCGAATTCAAAAGTTTGTGATTTAAATGCTTATTCCGATGTAAGGATTTTAGGAAATGGTATATAAAGTGTATTTATTTATTCAAGGGTTAACATGAATTTCCATCAAGAAGTAACCAAACATTCCACCAACTACATCCATAAAGTTATTTAATGAATATTTTTACTTCAGTTATTGAGAATACAAATGAAAGCAAAATACAAGTAAAGGTCCATTGGGATTTATTTTTAATCCAGAGTATACGTATACCAGAGCTAAAATTTCTTATGGAACAAAATATTACTTTTTCTAACCTGTGCAAGAGATGTATCGTTTTATAAGACTACACCCATTGTAAAACAAGTAAGTATTGTAACAGTACTGGCAGATGCTATTTTTTACAGTAAAACAGAACCATCGGTGCTTTTTGATGTCTACCAACGCCACAATTGTTTTGGAGACACGATGCCTTCCTTCACTTCCCCCACCAATAATTCGCCGGAAGATCACAAGCCACACGAAGCGCGACAGTATTACTGTTACGACGGAACCATGTGAGCAGTGGTAGAAACTCTCCGGTAGTGACGGTCCTAGTTGGCAGCAATAACTCATTTTCTCAACTACCTACTTCTTACAAAACTTATTTTGTAAAGCACATTCTATGTTAATTCAATTTCCAGTTATTTAGCTTCTTATTGGTGACCAAAAAAAAACTGAAAAGGGACAAATTGGCTAAAAATCAAAAACAAAACTTAAAATACCTCTCACGCCTGTTATCCCCGAAGAGGTAGGCAGAGGTGTGCTAGTATATCCACAACTCGGAAGTCTAGTAGATATACTAGAACATCCACAATTAGCCAAGGTACTGAGGCACATGATATCATGGGTGGCAAGCCTATGGCCACTTCGGGCATATTCCAATCACGGTGTAATGCGTGCTCAGAATAATCTGAGAAACATTTAAAAATAGCTGCCCCACCTGGGGTTCGAACCCAGGACCCAACGCGGCTATCGGTCTTAACGGGCACCCACCGTTACACCACAGAGGCGTCTTAAAAACAAAACTTGAACTTAATCAATAAAGTAACCTTGATACCGCTGTAGATTACTCATTAATGCAGATAGGTACACAAGGTTATAATGAAACTAAATCATTATTGATACGGTCTATCAAATTAATAGCCATATACTATATCATGTTATTACTACTGTTTACACATAAGAGAATAAAGTCATTAAAAAATCAAGAACTCACCCTTTTTTATGAAATATAATTTTTATTTATTTATATTACGTTTAGTTCATGGCGGAAAAGATAAAAATATTTGAGTATAAATTTGCTGTTTGGACGGATTGATTTAACGCTGAGACGCTGTCAGGCAGACAGCGTCTCAGCGTTAAATCAATCCGTCGTCCAAGCCACGCCGAAGAGAAAAAGGAGTGACATTTCTTCAACACAGCACATTAAGCCTTCCAGTCAAAGATGAAAGATATACTTTTTTATACAATATTTAGGATTCAAAACATAATTTTTATAACTGGAGTGAATGGATGACACATTATGACAATGTTCTTAACTAGTATCGTCTGAGTACGTACCTGTACAGCGGCATTGTAATTTAGAAAGGGACAGAGAAATAGGTAATCAGGTGATGAACTTGACACGAGTCGACCTCTTCATTATGTAAGAATAAACATTTTTAATGTGAAGTCATAAAGTTGCTTTTTTTTTAAAATAATACGTCAATATATCATAAAGTGCAAAACCACGTGTAGTTTAAAATCTGTTACTTTACACATTTCACCTATTAAAGTGAGAAAATAGTGTTATTTTTTAAACTTTAAACCCTCGTATTTTTTAAACGCTTATGATTTTTACCGAAATTTTGTATTTGAATGCTGATGATGTGCCCTACCTCCCATTACAACAGATACCGGTTTTCTTGTACAACTTGTATATACGTGTAATTTCTACTTTGTTCTTCTTGAAATATATGATTATAACGATCTACATTGTTAAATTAAACAGTTTACGTTAGTACGTTGCTTAGCTAGTGAAAGTCGCAAATGAAATAAATATTTTAGTAAAATTGCGTGGCCTTTTATTTTCCCCTTAACACCTCGGGATTTAGTGCTCATAAGAATTACCCGTGTAATAGTTTTGGAGCCAGTCAGTCATTACCATGCTGCATTGCAGCCGAATTAGGCTAGCCGAACTGGAGAGGTACCTATCGCGTTTTGTACGGTTTGTGAACCGGTAGCCTAATCGAAGGGAGGTTGAAGGCAGGCAACGCATCTGTATGACGACAGTAATATAGATGTGTATGTTTGTCGGAAGTCGACACGGAAAGGAAAAAGACTGGAGCCTTTAGACGACTTCTCGTTTATCCGGCATAAAAAAACCCCAAGCATATACTTTCCGTTAAATAGTAAAGATACGTTTTTCAACGAAATCCAAAACTAGTGATCCTCCATCATAGTGTTTGTTACAGTAGTGCAGTTAGAATTTATTGTCATCGTTATCATCAGTCGACTGCTGGGCAATAGGTCGTTATATGTTTACACTTTTGCCCCTGTACTTTAGAAAATCTATTTATGAAACGGGCATCGCTCTGTCATTACTCCCGCGTGTATCGGCTCGTCCTATGGGCTCATAGGAGCTTATTCATTTTCCCAAGCCTCACGGTTGGTTAGGAAAATTTGTTGGAGCTCCGCAGAGTGGCGCATACTGATTAGGGTCGGGGCCTAAGTGAGGGGCTCGTTTGAGTAGACATAAGAACTATGATCCTATATAATTAATACAGATAATTAACGGCTGTTTTGTACCAAAATATATGTTGAGAATGTGTAGTTTGAATTATATACGAGATTGTCAAACACTAACAATGCATTATATTTTTGTATATATTATACACAGTCAAGCAGTGGGTGCCTTTCGATAAATACTGACGCCTATAAACATTCGCATGCTTTTTCATAATTCTTTACGGAAATGCGTTGTCTTCATTTCCTCCTCCGCTGCAATGGGCCACGGGATATTCACAACGTTTTTAAAAAGAAAACTTGGATTTAATCCTTTTAATTAACACGAATAGAGAACTTGTATTTATAAACTATGTGCCCACAACGAAGTCTAAACTCCATTTACTCTATGATTGAGTAACTTTATTAAAGAAAAATGATATTGCGTCATTTGCAACAAAACACGTTCTGGCGATACATAAAATATATTCAAATTTATTGTCACGTTGTTAGTCCAGACTAATCTTAGAAAGTACTGGGCAGACTTTAATGACATTTCGCACTATTATAGATAGAATAGTGTGTGTTTTTTACCTACCTTATGGCCGTAAGTACCGTAACAATTAAAAATTAAAAAATACATTTTAATTTGGAATCTGTCATTTTTATACCATTGTTCATTGTGTTTTCTCATTTTGGCGCCAATATATTGTACAATATTTTGCGATATTAAAATGGAGTAGGGTGTTAAAGAGAAAAGAATCGTTGTGTTTGCATTACACAAAGAAGGTAATTGAAATTTTTAAAACAGTCCAGGCACCCGTTATTAGTCAAATTTGCCTAGAAAGGTTGTCTACAAGGGCGAACGCTAAGGTAGGCGTACCACGGTCGTCCTGGAGTGTTCATCAGCTCTTCGTGATTAATTTGGTTGGTCGTATCTCTATTGGCTGGGACGAAGCTGATGTTTGCGACTATCTACGTATCACTTCCTACAACAAATGCCAACAATATGGATATCAAAAGAAATATTGTAGGGCAACCGAAATGATATGCGTTAAATGCGGAGATACGGGACATCATAGAGCCGAATTTCAGTCACAAAGTGAGTGTTGCTTTACCTGCAAGCGCTTTAAGCAAAGAGGCAAGCACTGATGCAGCCAGCTCTGCAACTTGCTCAGCTCATACATATGCGGAACATCAGGCAGTCAACATGACTCAATGTGGATAAGGAGGGAAATATTATTAGACAGAACAGCCCAATCTTCAGGGATGGGAGGCTGCCACATCTGAGCTCCTCATTATTGCCAGTAAAATGAACTTAGATTTCGTTCGCGTTCAAGAACAGTATGCAACTTAGTGGAGCTACTTCGAAAGCTGGGCTTTTCGTCAATAATTAGATTGCATACGCTGCTGCACCATCTGAGTTCCGAATATAGCACTGTGATGCATATCGATTTCCAACTCGGAAATGCATATACATAATCTGAGCGTACTTTCAGTATGGACGAGTATAGGAAGACCGAATTGGAGGGCTTCATATTGACCAGAAGTCTCTACATTCACAACAAGCAAATGCAGCCTCCAGCGTTCAACGGATCAAACGATAATTCTAATATGGATTTGACACTCACGACAAGAGGAAGACCGATATCAGAGTGGCGCGTACACGTAGATGTTAGCTTAAGCGACCATCAGCTAATTACGTATCAGGTGTGTAGCAGCGTACCGATGTCAATAGAAGAACCATCCTTCAGACTAGCCTTTCGCGAGAGAGGGCTAGATTGGACCTATTTTCGGACGACACTGTGCTTACGAATGGGTAAACTAGATTCCAGGAAATCAGAAAATGAATAATAAATAAAAAATGCAGTTTAGTGAAATACTTACTTACTACTGTCAAAAGATACCTCGGATAACGCAAGGATGGGGAGCTCACGGGCTACGAATGGTGGAGTCCGACTCTGGACCGTCTGCGTAAAGTCAAGGCAGCACGACGATGTTGACAAAACTCGAGATGAGAAAATCCCACATGCGATATCTCACTGCAGGAAGCCCTACATGTAGCCAGACAAGAATACAAAGTGGCTATGAAGGATGCTGAAATTAAGCACTTTAGAGATGTTTCCGAAACGGGAAATGAAAATCCTTGGGGTTTGGCATACTAAGCCTCGACTGATGGGATGGGATCTCGCCCACCGAAGAATTTCATTCACGACGAAAAACTCCTAGAATATTATTCTGACAATATCGAAACTGATATGCATCAGCTCCTGTACTCCCTATGCCTAGATGATATAACAGAAACCGACAATAACTATCATCGACAAGTGCGTGTTGCGGCTGCGTGCTCTCCTTCCGGTAGGGAATCAGATGATCCTTCTTGCAGTGCAGTCAATCACATTCTTAGAAGCTTACCGAATACAAGTCCCGGATTAGACGAAATCACTGGAGAAATTATGAGGAACGCCTGGACGGCCTCTTCCGGCAAAATGATACTGACGAATGAAGAAGGGGTCTTTCATTGACAGTGCTGCCAAAGGGAAATGACAAGACAAAGACAGATCCGAACTAAGTTTTAAGGAAGATTCCCAATTAGTCGACTGAGTGCAACGTGGGCATTATCCGACTTCAGTGATGGTTTGGTGAGGTGTTAGCTATGAAGCTGTGACTGAGCCATAATTTTGTATATCAAAACATCGGTACACATGTACCGATACAAGATACCATTCTTGAGAAGGCAGTTAAATTTAACAGACACCATGTTCAATAAGCAGGCGTGGCCCTTATGCGAACTGCATCTGAGCTGGAGACTACTCTTCACCTAGTCCCGACCTTAATCCGCTGGATCATGATTTACAGTCATTTCTAGAGAATACAGCTTGCTCTAAACGCCACGATAATTTGGAGTCCCTGAAACAATATATACCGCGGAGCTCGAAGACTAGAGCTCGAAGTCTACAATCGGTGCGACCTCCCCGTGATGTCCTACGGGGCCGAAACATGGCCTCTAATTTAGAACTGGTCCGTTAGTTTGCGGTAGCTTAACGGGCTATTTATTGAACATGCTATGTTGGGTGTTTCTCTCTCCGACAGACTTCGTAAGGAAGTCATAAGGAAGAGAACTAAATGATCCGATATCACGCGACGAATAAGCTCGCCTAAGTGGCAAGGGGACACACTCAAAAGAACAGATGACAGATGGGCCAGTCACGTTCTAGAGTGGAGGCCGCGTTTAGGAAAACGAAGTGTTGGTCGAGCGTTCACCAGGTAGGAAGACAATCTCCGTGCAGTAGCCGGTCCGGGATGGATGCGAGTAGCAGGATATTGGTCGTCTTGGCGTTCATTGTAAGAGGCCTATGTCCAGCTGTGGTACGAAAAGTGCTGACAATGATGAATGATGAAAACAATCCATACGATTTGCGGTGAAGACTTTCCCCATGGAAGGAGTGCGTGTTTCTATTGATAAATGGCCTCAAAGTTTGAAGGACTGTATTGCAGCCAGTGGAGAACACTTCGAATAAGCTTTTATATTTTTAATTGTTTTATACTTGAGTATTAAAGTAACACACTTTTAAATTAAGGAATGTTATTTGCAATTTTTTTTTGTTACAACATTTAAGGCAAGGCTAGGTATAAAATAAATATTGTAACTATACACACTTATTGCTCAAAATCCAAAATTTATATAAATACTTGTAAGATGTAGTTTGTAAAACTACTACACGAAATACTACAATTTGGAAACACTACCTCATACTATTGTGGCTGAGCACTCTTAAAACTGGTCTTTACTATTGTATAGAAAAAGAGCAATAAACATGAACATGTGTTATCGACTGTCAGGGAAGGAAATAATTAGTGCGTTGGGTGTGAGCTTGGAACGAAGTTGATTGCGGCACATAAGTCGATGTTCGTGTCAATATTTGTGACCGAGGAGCAAACAGGGCGGTGGCGGGCAAACAACCTGCTTACTCCCTAAGACGGCTTATGGTTAAAATGAATTATGCTGCGTGCGTGGATCGTTTATGTGAAGCTTAAAATGAGTCTCCGTGTCTTTATGAGCAAGGTTTACTAAACAATGACAGAGTGTACAAAACTTTTTGCATAGGTACGTTTAGACTATCATTTCATTTTATGTTAACCATTGAAGAAGTCCATTAGAAATACTACTAGACACGCATCGCAAACCTTACGAAACGCAACACTGAAGATGTCGACTTTACGCCAGTACTATGTGAACGGGAGATACCTCCCCGGTCGTGCTGATCTAATTCAGCTGCAAGAAGCATGGCACTAACTCTTACTAGGAAGAAGTATTTTACATTTGAATTAAAATTCCATTATACATTCGGCATTATAGGTGTCCATTCTAAAAACAACTGGTAAAGCAGGAATGAATAATTGTATAAAATCATGTTATGAAGACTGGTTTAACGATACACCTTGTATCCATTATGAAATCAGTATGTACCAAATTGAAGTATTCATTTCATATACCTCTTTCATATCTATATTGGCGTAAAGAAGATTGACGTGTTTTTCTTCAGAATTTATATATTATCTTTGGTAACAATATTTCGAGCTTTTTATTTGACACAAAAATAACCGAGCATGCTATGCTCTGTTAGTTATTTTTGCTCGGGTCGAGTCTAGAAGCATTTTTAGTTTACCCATTTCCCAGTATCGGATTAACCAGAAATTTGACTTTAGTAGGAACTTTTATATGTACTGTGTATTATATGTACTGTATATTTATACGTTTATGGCATCGTGGGTCAAAAGAGAAATCTGAGCCGTTTTTATGACTACCAACGACCATAGACATCTGCAATATTGTCATGCTGGTGCGTTGCTCTTCTTTCCTCCTCGCCTCCAAGGGTCAAACTGCTACCCACAAACCGCATGAAACGCGGTAGCATAGTTGTCACTTTACGGTGATGTCTCGTGAGCGAGCGATAATCCCTGGTCATGCCGGCCCAATTCTAGCATGTCACCACCGCTCACTGAATTAAATAGAAACAGCGACTCTCACATTTGTTTATATTTTTGTGAAACCTTATCCCTACATATCATTAAAACATCACGATAGACTGCACCAAAAAACAAAAACATCAGTTTTAAAGTGTTAAGACGTTCCCAAATTTCTTTTTCAATATCTTTTAGATGGTTGAGAAGATGTTATTCAATTTATAACGTCTTTTATCAGTGTATAGCGGATGTGATCATAATGCCGCAACCTGGATTATCCTAAATTCGAATCAACTTATATAAAGCACATCTCTATGGAATATATGGTTATTATTTACGAAAGTGTTAACACACACACGCATGAGTGAAGCTGGCGTATGTTCCGGGTTTTAACGTCGACTGTATATTCCAAATGTTTGTTCTTGGATTAAATTTCCGGATGAACGTTGATGCCCTAGACAGGTATATGATGGTTTGAGTTAATAAAAATAAATTTCGTCAAATTGCTAGAAGGCTGTAGGTTGTTTGTGAAAAGTGGTCCAAATATATTATTTTTGCCGCAGCGCCCCGCGGTTTTACCCGCGTAATATGGTAAAATGTTATATTATAAAGTTCATCAACCTATAAATTTAAAGCCTAACGGGTGGTCCATTAGGCTTTAAATTTAGAAAATTCATTCCCGCTAGGGAATAAATAGCTCACCAACACAATGAAAATTCATACGATATGAAATTTCAAGCAAACTTGAAATTTTATTCAGATTTGCTGTGCGTCGTCTGTCGGACAGTCAATTAGTCTCTCAGTAACGGAAGAAATATATATATATATATATATATATATATATATATATATGTATTACTCGAACTGCCATATTTGATATTTGAAATACGGTTTGATTAAAGATTAATTAGCATTAAACATTTTTGTACGATTGTTCAGTATGTTTTCTTATTTTGGCGCCAGTATATACTGTACAATATTTTACGATATTGAAAGGGAGTGGGGTGATGAAGAGAACAGAATCACTGTGAATGCATTACGCATACTATTAGTCAAATGATTGTGTAACGGGCTATTAACAGGTACAATGAGACTTACTCTGTTCGGGACAGAGAAAGATCTGGCTGTCCACGTAGTGTTCGCACGAAAAAGGTGATCGAAGG
>JAFELO010000690.1:0-32232 GCA_017140195.1 Eumaeus atala
TTTTGTTTAAATATTTTTTTAGTAACACAACAACAAGACAAAATTAATGTACAAAATTAGGGAATAATGTGTGAGAAGTCCAATTATTTATGCAGCGAACAACAATCACACGTCAGAGTTAACCAACTCTTTCGCGCGATTCTCGTTTTTATATGCTCGTATTAGAAACCAAATTTGCATTCCTATATAATAATATGCCTTACTCTCTATATTGAACTCCACCGCCACGACAAGGCCAGAACCATGGTGGGGACCCCCCCTTCGGGCTCCCTGCGATAATATCAAAGTGTCATCAGTGGTCGCCGCTGTCGATCCTAAGAAATCCTAGAAGTGTCCATGGAGTCAGCTTTCTGCTACCTAAGAGACATCAAAACGAACGCAAACCCATACATGGTTAACATTGTGCATGTGTATGCACCAACGGAAAAGGCTTCGGAGGGTGACATGAGAATGACAATTTCTACGGAACTATAAACACTATACCGTGAGATAATTATAATTTAGGGCGACTGGAACGCAAAAGTGGGAAAGACCACCGGTGGCGAGCATGTATGTATTCCTGCATTGTATAATAATTTGGGCTAGGTGTTCATAAAGAATACGACCAAAGACTGATTTCTGCGTGGGAAAAAGTATTTCCATCGCAAACGCTCGTGAAGCCACACGAGACGATTGTATATATGGTCATCTCCGGGTGCTCGCTACAGAAGTCAAATGTACTACATTATCATTGCTAGCCTCTGGAGACTATGACCGACTTGAAGCAAGATCATTCAAGAACCACCACATTTGCTGGGAGCAAATGTCTGCTGGAAGCTTCTCAAGTCTCATATTTTGAACACCATTGACGGCAGAAAAACCAGCCCCGCACGAAAAAGCCATGGATCACCGATCAAACATGGGCGATAGTAGAGCAAAGGAAGATACTAAAAACCAAAGACTCACAGAGCACATCCTGCCGTATATTATCAGGTATATGGGAAGGATTCTCTAATTTAAGCCGCCGAATAAAAAGTATGGATCATAGATATAAACAACAGTTCCTCGGATCCTCCAGCGGATCTGTTTAAAAAGTTCACCCATTGTCAAAAAAATTATTAGCGAAGTCTTTCGAAGTTATGGGTAATCGTCAGTCCTCACGTTACCCCGATACATGAACTGGACTGGAACAATCTGAACTGGTATTCTACACTAAGATTAGATCGTAGCTACAATTCGGACTCTGAAAGCAAAGAAGACTCCTAGAGTTGAATCACTGCAGCGGAGATAAGTAAAGCTTTGGATAATAAAGGAGTTGACGTATTGTTTTCCTTATGTAAAAGGAGGTATGGCACAATGGTGACAAAGCGGACCGATCGCGCATTTATGCATTTGAAATGTGGTGCTGGAGAAGCATGTTGCGCATACCATGGTCAGCTTCTTGAAGAACTCGGGATATCCAATCGGCAGTCCACGATCTGTATGAAGCGAATTGGAGACAACTTGGAAATGTTAATGTTCATCGGCAGAGTGGAAGGAAAGACTATGATCTGGACCAACCAGATCCGGGCTACATTAAACACCACTGTTGCTGATGCCGTACATGCTGCCGAAGACCGAACAAATTGGGACAGCATTGTCCACAAAATCTTTAGCAGGTGTAACGATCTTCAGCAGTGCACTGACGCGACTCGATGACACAATGAAACATCTGGTCGCGTGCAAACACTGCTACTAAAACAAGCAGTACCCCACGGTATTACCCGAGTAGTTATCTTGTATGAAACAGTGCCACGTTGCATTGCAGCCGAATTTGGCCGGTATAACCGCGGAGGTATCTCTTGCTCACATTTCAGTACAGTTTGTGAGTAGCCGGTGACCCAGTGGAAAGGAACCGAAAGGAGGACAATGCATCTGATTGACAACAATGTGGATATCTATGCGCGTTGGTATTCGTCTAAAGGCTTTGTTTTCTTGTTCCCCTCTCCCATATAATTTAGAACATGGACTACTTTATACTTAAAGAATTTAAAAGCCCAAATTAGGATTTTACAAATTACTTTTCTTAAGTCGATATTCTTACAATGTACAGTCTACAGTATAATTTGTTATATTCTGTTTCACTAATTATTCATAAGTGGCGTACTATGTACTATTCGATAAAGGATGACAAGTTCAGGTTAGGTGTGCTATGTGTATCTCTTACTGATAGTCCAAAATCCATTCGCTATCATTCGAAGCCAAATCAGATAATATATTTTGATACGTTTTTATTTAATACAATAAAACAATCCTATAATACAATATCCACATTCGTCCTCAGTGCCAACATGTGCATTGATTTTGTGTAAAACAAACGTCGATCATTTGGCATATGACGCAAGTCTCCGAACATCTCGCCAATTTTACAACATCGTTATCACGTTGATATGTACTTGTATTTATGTGGTTTGCACTTAACCTTTTATAATAAACAGCTAATAGGGCAGGCTAACAGATAACAGTTTTAGTTAGTAGTAGCTGTCGCTTCACAACCTGAGCTCGACGCATCCTTCAAGACCCTGCGTATCAGATTACTGATGATGATGATAAGCAAATGCATTTTTTCTCCTAGTATTAGTCATACAAATATTGCCTTGAGTCGACTGAGGCATAGAAATCTTTCATATAGTTACAGAGGTATGAAAACTCACACACACACCGGTAACGGATAGGACCCGGCTTCAAAACCGTAAGATGACGTTTTCGACACTATAGATACACCTCTCACTACCTGTGGAAAAGAGAGCGATCTCCACTTATTGTCCCCTTGAACTAGAAGAAAACAGTCTTCGCCAGTTCGATAAACTGTAATGGCAAATGCAATAGTGATGTCGCCAGTAGATAAGTATATTGCTACGATAAAACTGCTGTCCTCATGAATATCACTAGATGGTCCACATTGTTTATCTAGCGTAAAACCTAGGTAAGTAGATATTCATTTTGTTTCGACATAAAGGCATTTTTTAAGTAATACCTAGGTATAATAAAAGCCAGTGCAATATTTCATCCAGACACATTTATTGATTCTAAATATTATTAATAACTTTTTACGTAAAGGAAAAACAAATAAACGTATAAACTTTTGTATTTATAACACAAGAAGGATATCATCAAACATAAAACTATTTTAACATTCTTATAAAATCAGATTTGTTTTCCGTCTGTTCTTCGATGTATCCGCCTAGAAAACCTAAATAGATACTCTTCGGTGATGATAATCATGAAATTTGACAAGAATGAAATAACACAATGCTTGACGTGAGATTAGACTTGATAACGGGAGTGACGTTTAATTTATTCTATTATTCCTCATTTTTCCTAGCAAATGATATTGGAAGGTGCCCTTCTCATTTCTCTTCGGTCGACCTGTTAACTCATCACCTAGAGAAAAGTTAAGAAGGTGGAACGTAAAATACAAAATATTGTCACAAAGCTTCATAACTCGTTTACAAAACTCACTCAAACTTGACAATATCCGCGGGACTGCACCTCAAAAACTGTAATTACATTGCAAGAAATTAAAACATAATGTATTTTAATATTCTCTACCTCGATGTAGTTGTACCGTCGAAGACACGTTTTCACGGTGCTCGGTCAGATATTGTCATTGGCACAGGTATCTGTTATATGGATTGAATCAGATGTTTTTTTCTTTTAATAATCAAAATAAAATTACATCATTGAGTTTGTACACGCCATATAGATCTCTTTTTAAAATATTGTAACGTCATGCCGGAGGTATAGCCAAAGCCATAGTGGAAGCCATAGCCAAAGCCATGGACAAAGCCATGGCCAAAACCATACACAAAGCCATGGCCAAAACCATGGCCGAAACAATGGTCAAAGCCATGGCCAAAGCCATGACCAAAGCCATGGTCAAAGACATGGCTGATACCATGGCCAAATCCATGGCCAAAGCCGGGGCCAAAGCCAAAGCCAATGCCAAAGCCATAGACACAGCCATAGAAAAAGCCATGACCAAATCCATGCCCAAAGCCAGGTCAAAGCCATGGCTAAATCCATGGCCAAAGCCAGGGCCAAAGCAAAAGCCATTGCCATATTCAAAGCAATGGCCAAAGCCACGACCAAATCTATGGTCAAAGACATGATCAAAGCCATGGCCCAATCTATGACCAAAGCCATGGCCGAAGCCATGACCAAAGCCAGTCAAAGCCACGGCCAAAGCCTTGGCCAAAGCAAAGCCATAGCCAAAGCCATGAACAAAGCCAGGTCAAAGCCAGCGACCGTTTGTGACGTCACTTCCAGGCCAGAAACAATAAATATCCGGAGCGCTTATTTACAGGGATTATTCGACTGTGTGTAATGGAACTAGTCGAATCGCTATCAGCTTTGTAATTAATATAACAAATTATAATTTTAGTGATGTTACGCATTTAGTAATTCCAATGTTGTATTCAAAAATCTTTTAATTAATAAAAAATAAATTTTAATAGCACCAATTCATATACTTTAAGTCAATGCTTCTGAAAAATAATGTAAAATTTAAATCGAACGATTATATTGAACATACTCGTGTTATTTAGAGTGATATTCAGTAGCCAGCGTTAATAGACACTCTTGTCACGTACGATCATAGACCTGTCCATTAAAATGCGACGGCATGCTCCCCCTACACGGGATATCCTCTTCCTTTGTGGTCGTATTCAAAAAGGCTTAATCTCCTATTGATAATATTACCATTGGGTCCAATACGCCTCTCCAAGAATCAAAGCATTTCAAAGGATTTATTTTCGTTGCTTTCACATAATATATACTCTGTACTGTTTGTTGTTTCGGGTTGTTCTCGGGGTTAGTTGAAAATCTGGGTCGCCCATTGGGGGAATTGATGAAATACTTAAGGACTACCCATCTGTAGCTATAACATTAGTTGTACACGTATTTATGAGAATCAGAAGGAACCAGAAGACTTCGATTGTGTGTTGCTTTGCTATAAACAACGCGGTTGTTGAATTGTCAGAGTGAGTGGGGTGAATAAATTTAAATGTCTGTGAGGATGTTTATGTCGATTGTCAAAGAAAGCTACTGTAGACTTACCAAAGGAGATGTTTCATAAGATCCATCCATCCATCATCCAAAAGCATGTTTTGTGGATATTTTGAAAGAAAATTTGAATGCTGCACCAGATTGTAATCTATTTGAAATTGCGTTTAAATTTGTTTCGTAAACGTTTTTTTCCCGGATTAACAACAAACATATATACAAACTTTTACATTCATATTACACATATTAGTAGGATTATGGACATTATAACCTATTGACGTCGCATGTCATAATTTCTACGTACAAACGCTTCAGACAAGTCGCTGTGGTACGTGGAGAATGAAAGGCGAAAAATAATGCAATATTACCAGCCAGCTTCTCGTGGCTAGTGGTGGGATATGTAGGTAGTGTTTGTGGATAGTATATTTTATGGTGTTTGATGAATAAACACTCGGTTATACTACACTCATGCCGCAAAGAACTTAGATATGTTCTCTGAATTAAATCTCTCCTGGAATGTCTACTATATACTAATGGCATCTTTCGTAAGTTTCACTTCTCAATTTACTCTTTGAAACATCTTCAATATTCTTCCCTTTTTCAACTCAAATCTCACATACTCAGGCCCTAATTCAACCGATCATTGATTACAAACATAATATATGTTGTGCGGTATAAATGACAATTAAAATGAATTAGAGATAGAGATTTTCAGATTGAGAGAACGTGATCATATGTCTCAGGCTCTCAGGGTGTGCCAATACAACAACGGAGATATTATGGAATTTTCCGTTTCTTCTTCAATATTATTTTTAGTTCCTATTTACGTTCTCGCTTTTCGCTTAGAATTAAAATAATTTAATGATATTTTACTACCCACTTAAAAGTCACAATGCTTTCAGCTGTGTATAATGTACCAATGCTATATTGCAGTTGAAACGGCTATCATGACTCGGAAGTTACCACTCGCACACATAACAACGGCATAGAGATGATGCTATGTTGTTGTGTTTTAGTTTCGCGGAGGATGTGGGTAACAGGTAGCGGATTAAGTAAATGTGGCTAAGCATTTGTGCAGGTGTTTATAGGTGGCGGCATCTTTTAGACTCCGACTGTAGTTTTGCCTCGTTATCTCATATACAGAGTAGATATACAATACATCTATAAATAAAAAACGCCAGAAATACTAGTATGTAGAAGTATTTTGAAATTCAAATAAGGCCTAACGACAAAATCCAAAAAATATTTTTTTTCAAACAAATTACCCAAGTAACAATAATTAAATTTTATTGCATGTAACTGAGGTAACTAACCTGTGATACAATAATTTATCCAAGCATAACTTTTTCGATATAAAATGCATTTATTTGCGTGTATCTTTATGTTTTCCGTTTATCGATAAATCACGTTATATATTGTGATACAACACTTGTCAATGACAAGACTAACAATAATTAATTACATTTGAAAGAAGGGCAAGGAATGATAAAAGACTATCATTGTTTCCAGTGTAAGTTGAGCTCTAAATAAATTAATTTCAGAACTTTATACACATGAAATTGGCTTACCTATGAAATATAATGTCATCTTCTTTGATTTGACATTCTGCTATATTTTCCACACCATTTTATTGTACAGGAGGGTATAATGAATTTTATTAAATGATATGTTGTAGTAGAAGGTCTTTGCGCAATTAGATCAAAAGGATATTTCGAACTCGGCGTCGCATATACATTATATATAAGTGCAATTTACCCGATGTCTTGCCAGACAATTGTCGCCCAGCATCAGGCGTCTACAGGTAATATAAACGTCGATGAGTAGGATGAACCACATAAAAGAAACACCCTGTTCTTTTTTTTATAAAATAGGAGGTAAATTATCAATTAGAGCACTTTTAAAACCATCACACTTTTTAAACCAACCACCCATGAACTTGCACATGATTACTATGATGATGCGTTGCCCTCCTTAACCCCCCCCCACCAATGGTCCACCGGCTACTCACAAACTGCACGAAACGAAACACTGAAGATGTCACCTTACGGCGGTATTTTATGAGCGAGAGGTACCTCCCCGGTCGTGCCGGCCCAATTCCGTCGCATAAGAGGATGTAGTGCACTATGAATTGCGCTACATCCTCCTATGCAACATGGCACTACCTCTTACTACACATTCTGTGGAATAGACATCTAATCTTTACCAGAAATCACCTGTTATTCGTCAAAAGTCAGGTGATTTGTTTGACACATCAACTTATGATGTGACCTCAGCATGCAAATTTTAATAATAGAAAAATAGTACGCAAAAAAAGATACTCATTAAAACATTTGGTGACATTTCATTCGAAATTAAAACTACTGGACAGAACATTAATGTTAATTAGAAAAATAAAACAATTTAATATTTAATGTTAACAATAACAAAGATAACAATGTCAATGAATGTCAAATAAATCTCCAAAAAGTCAAAGTTTAATTAATATTTAAAATTAATACAATACAGAGAGAAAACATATAATTTAGTAATTAGTAAAACACAACGTTATTTAAATATTACACTAATAAATTAATCAGGAAATCTGAATAGGGTGACGATAAAAATGATCACAACGCTTGCTAATCAGTCCTAACTCAACAATCATGTGGACGAAACATGATTGTCATAAACTTTATAACAGTTTCTTATTATATTTTTTTCGTTAAGCGCTCGAATTAAATTTCTTGCGAACAATAGAGGGTATCGTTCGCTTCTGGGCCTAACTATAGGAATAACCTCATCAATAACTTCCGTCGGATTCGTGCAAACGAACGAAACCATAGGATTGACGCCCGAAAAATCCTTAAATTCCGCGTTTCAGTTGATCTTTTATTTATAGAGAATAAATAAAATATTAAACGTAGTTGGTTTTAAAGAAATTGCGCCTTCCATGAGTAGGTTGTTTAGGTAACGATGTGCATTTTTGACACGATAAATGAGCTTCTACCTTTCGTATTTGTGACATTTCTTACAGGTGAGGAGTCTTTCATGGTTACCTCGTTGTAACAAGATGCACAGCTCCGGCTGTAACGATTACACTTCTGCTACATACACATTTTTAAGAAAGTATATCTGTCATCTTTGAATGTAAGGCTTAACGTTCTCTGTGTTGAAAAAATGTCACTCTCATTTCCTTTTGGCGATGTTGAGGCCCGAAATATCTGGGATGACTGATGCTGTCTGCCTGATGGCAGATGATGATGATAAAATAGTTTTTATTTTCCTCCTTTTAAATTTGGATGTAAAATGAAGATAAGATATCAGTAGAATCTGCAACTATTGAGGTTGAGGATTGATAGAACTATCGAGGTTGAGGATGGTCCTATAGAAGTCTCGTACAACTGCCAGATAAGTCTTCATACCCTCACTTTTTACTAACCCTCATTTACAACTGTATTAATACCATTGTTGTACTTATACTACTTTAAGTTTGTTCATAATTGTGAATGTAGAGAGACCATGAATTAAATAAATGTATTGAAAGTCTAACTAAACCTCTTATAGACTCTTTAACCCCCATGTGAACTCCTTTTACATAATTTATAGAATTTAATTCTATTATAGAATATATTGTAATACGGCCTTGCTTAGACAGTTTATATCTTCGACCTTCCGGTACTGACAGACAGGCAAAATGGAAAGGCTTTTTTCATTTTGTGCAGTTTACGAACTTCATTTTCATTGAGCTTAGTATTACAGCAACCCCATTCCATGCTCTTTGACAATCGCATTACTAAGAGTTTCTTATCGATGCGCTATACTTAGAAATACACTTATGAACATCCACATAATTTGATTTTGCTCTCCTTTTCGGCTTCCCCTTCCCAAAAGGGCCACCGGGGCCTCGACAATGGGCATCGGATATGATGTGATAAGTCCACAGACGTTATCTTTCGATTGCTTGATTCAGAAGTGAGATTCCCGACTGACGTCAAAAGCTGACTAGGAGTCAAGAATTGCACGTTGGGGAGAGTGCCGGAAAGCAAACCCCCGTACATCTTCCATTATTCGTTCCGTATACCAAGAGGTGGGTAGGGTCATGGGTAGAGGTGGGTAAGTGACGTCAGATACTGAGGTATATGACATGAATTTTTAACGTGATCCTCTGACGCGTTCCTGAAAAACGAATACATGGACAGTAAAGCGAACCTAAAAGGGTTCTATTTTTTGAGGTACGGATCCCTGAATATCACCTAAACTTAGTACAATAAATGTAATAATATCTCTCTCCTATTATCCATTTAAACTCCCTTTTCCGTTTGTGTACCGACAAACCGTGCAAAAGCAATTGCTGTTACAAGGTTACCTTAAATCTGATGTGTATGTTAACAGATCAATTCAATTGTGTTTCGCAGATGCACCATTTGTGTTCTCACGTTCAAATATAAAATTTAAGGTTTTCACTACCCTAAATGCATAATTATGATCGTTAATGAAACTATAAGGCAAGAAATTACTTTGGTATAATACGAGTACATATTATATTGATTTATTAATTGAAGCTGAACCGGCCTGGCACAGCCACTTACACATCATCGGAGTGAAGTGCCGGCTATATTGGGTGTGTGAGTCCGTACTGCTTGTTGGGCATATAGATAGTATCCTACCATCACGCGATATTATGATCTGCTACAATAATACAAAGTTAAAGTCTTATCTTCTTTAGTATTTGCTTATATAGAATAAGGGGAAAAAACGAGAAATCGGAGTCTTTTAATGACTACCGACAACCACGGACATTTGCATATTTCTTACGCCGATGCTTTACCCTCCTATCCCCCCCCCCATGGACCAGTAAAAGATAGCACCAAAGATCGTCACCAATTCAACATGCATTGCAGCGGTAAATACCAAAATACAGGTGCGCTGTCCTTTTTCGTGTACTTTGTAAGTTTCTGGTGGTCCATTACAGACAGGTAAACAGAAAGAAGCCGAATCACATGTCCCTACTATGACTTCTTGTTTGTTTGTTGTTGATGATTAATCAAGCGGATGGCTGACGGCTTGATATACTCACCAGGCATGCAGATTTCACCGCGTATTACCTGACACTCTGGATTATGAGTAATAGGCACAGATAATAAAACTTTCCGCGTGCATTAACTACCTTTGATTCGTAGACGCTCACAGACATAATATGGAATGGAAAACAAACAAACTAGGTAGAGACAAATCTGAAATTTTAACGAGCTATGTTCTGAGTTTTCGGAAACGTCGTATTCAGCTTAAAAATTCACGTTCAAATACAGCATTTGCCAAACTTATTACTACTATTGGTTTAGAACAAATAATGAGAGTTATACTGAGTCTTTAATAGAGTACAATTCAATGATAATAAAAAAGGGCTGTATGTACCTCGCCGGTCGTGTCGGGGTTCCGTTGCATAGGAGGAAGTAGTGTCATGCACCATGCACTACCTTCTCATCCTAAAATAAAAACATAAAAATTTTTGCATACCTCTTGATTCTCCAAGAAATTCTTTCGCAATTATAAAATTACTGGAGGATAAAACAAAGCTGCAGCGGGTGGAGCAAATTTATATTTCTGTTTGGTTTGTTCGTCAAACAACGTTGCGATGCCAAGGATGTTTGTTCTACAGAGCGAACTATTTAAGAATGTCTCGAGCTTCTTTACGCGGTCGCTTACGCCATTTTATTTAATATATAAGTCCTTTAAAAACAGTGTGGTTTTGAACCGATGAAGTATAAGAACCGACCGTGACAAAATTCATCAAAAGGTCCGAATATCCTTTTATACTACGACCATAAGGTACACAATGTAATAAATACGAACTTCTCATTAAAGATACGAAGTTAGTGAGAGACACGACATGAAATGTGACAATGGACGGATGTATCCGTGTCGTTATCAGCTCAAGAGTAAAACGGCAGGACGGGAGATTGATGAGATGTCTGAAACAAAACTTGAGCAGCAACAAAATGCTATTGTGTTTCCTGACAAACTTTGAGTAACACTTCAATGAAGAGTATTAATATACATTGTGATTTTATATTACATTAATTATTTTCACGGCGAATACTACTTTTGGAAGAGGTAGTGCCATGATGCACAGGAGGAGGTAGTGCTATATATATAGTAGTATATATGGTGCATGACACTACATCCTCCTATGCAACGGAATTGGGCCGGCACGACCGGGGAAGTACCTCTCCCTTACCTGACACCTGCGTAATGTGACAGCTGTCGCGTTTCGTGCAGTTTGTGAGTATCCGGTGGCCCTTTGGGCGGAGGGTGATAGTAGGGCAACGCATCTGCATAACTAATCATGTGAATGTCCATGGGCGCCGGTAGCCGTCGTTAAAAATTACTCGTATGCCCCCTGATGCTATAAAAACAATTGAAAGATAGTTTCGTGAGTATTATGGATAAACTTGGCCACTTAAGCTATTTTTTAAATAGTTTGAAACCAAGGTCTGCAAACCTAAAGTATACACAAGATCGAATTAACTAACATTTTTGAACAATGATTAAAAATCAAAGTCGATTAACAGTACAAAGGTGACGAGTTTGCTTTTTTGAACGCGCTAACCCCGGGAACTACTGACACAGAATTAAAAAAAAAAAAAATTTTTCGTGTCGAACACTCATCGAACTATAGGCCATACCATGACGCGGCTGAAGTCACGGGGTCACACCAGCCACTGATAAAATTGAACCTTTTTGTCTTTTTTTCATGCATAGAAGCAATTTGCATTTGGTAATACTTTAGATTATAGTAAACTGTACTCGTTAATTAAATAGACAAATATTGTAAATTCACATACTTACCATTGGTGTTCATGGTAAGAATAAACTGTTTTTAGTATAGGATACAAAATTAGTATTTTTGAGTGTTACAGGTTAAGCTAGTTTTCATTTCAAAAGCCGTCCAAAGTCCCATGGCCCTCAGAGTTTGTGTCGTACCTGAGATTTTAGAGAATAAATGAAGTGAGAACAATATATGCATACTTGGCGTACCTGGTACTTCGCAATGGTCGGTGGCGCGGTATTTTTATACAGTATAGGATGCAAACAAGACATCGGAGCCTCTGATAACTATCAACGACCAGAGATCCGAGCATGTTGTGACAAGCAGAAACCGAACGAAATGTGAAATCTATAGAATAGGGGGGCAAATGAGAAATCGCACACGTTTCGAACTTCACACAATTAACTAGCCTGAACTGAACAAAATAATTTGGGTAGATTTGATTTTCAGAATTGAATGAAACTGTGTTACGCTGAGTACTTTTCAATCCGCCTTCGTAAGTAGAGGTAGTGCCATGCTGCATTGCAGTGGAATTGACCAGGACCAGGGAGGTACCTCTCGCTGCGGTGAACCGTTGTAAAGTGAGATTTTCGGTGTCGCGTTACGTGCTTTTTGTGTGTAGCCGGTGGTGCCTTCGGTGGGGGAGAAAAAGAGGGCAAGGCATCGGCATAGTGATTTCGTTGATGTTTATGGGTGGTGGTGGTATTCGTTGGTGGCCGTAAGGGGGCTCCGATTGCTCGTTTTATCCCGTATCCCTCTATACTATAAAAGAACCGCATCACCCTGTGGTTCAGCCGTGTCACTCTTGTTCTATTTGTCCTAGCGTCATGGCATAAAACCTGTAGCCTTCCTCGATAATTGAACTATTCAATACAATTTTTTTTATAAATTAGGGCCTGAGAAAGCGCGTTCGCAAAAATAAGAATAGATCGGAATACTTTAACTTTACGATTTATTACTAATCACTTTACTATTTAATAAAGCATCGAGCTAATAAAATTATGTATAAGAATATAATATATAATATAATAATTACACGGATGGTTAAATTACAATGTATTTAGATATAAATGTTTTGAGAAACTTAAATATATTAGCATGCAACATAAATGTATCGGTAATTTTATTAGTTTTTTTAGTCCTTACATTTTACTAATAATTATTTTTTAGGATTCCTTAATGCTATAGGAATTATTTTCATTCAACCAATTAAATAATTTGCATTCGAATATTCTAATGTTTAATGATTTGAGATTATTTGGTATTTAATTATATATACGAACACACATATTTAAACAACTTGTGTTAAGTTTGGCTGTTTTGGGATTATCCTGAAATACAAGTTTAAAAGGATTACGCCTGCTACGTGGATTAATATCGTCTGCCGTTATGAATAAATGTTTATGTTTCTGTACAAATATGCATATTTCATATAAATAGAGCGACGGTAGTGGTTATATGCCTGTTTCTAAATGCTGGTTGGAGATCTAATGCTTTTTTTTGCAATAAGTGCTATGTTTTGTTCAGAGCTGTTGACCTATGTTAATAGACCATACTGCAAGATTGATTCAATGTATGACCGGTAGACTAATAACTCAGTTCTTTTGCTCGTTACGTTTTTCACTTGTTTAAGATCGAACACAAATTTATTTGTTTTTGATGTTAGCTCATGTATATGTAGTTTCCAATTTATACTCCCGTCAATGGTTATTCCTAAAAAATTCGCATGTGCTGGAGTATAGAGTTTTACATTACATTTATTAAATTGTATATGTTAACCTGATTAAATTGTCAATATTAGTATTTATGTCCTTTTCGTGGTCGGAAATAGTATTATACTTTCTATCAGATCTTACAATAATGGATACATTATCAGCATATGATATACATTTGTGATTAGTTTCATTAATAATGTCATGTATATATAAGAGGAATGTAATTTATGTATACGACCTATCACACTGACTTGTGGGACGCTATTTATTATATACTAGCTGACCCGGTGAACTTTGTTCCGCCTTAATGGCAATAAATAAGCAGATTGTGTTTTTTTTTATTGGGAAAAATACAAAAAAAAATTAAATAACTACATTAATCATTCATTTTTATTTCTGTATTTTAGTACATACGTTGCTCTTTAATTAAGCACCCTGTGATACACGACATTTTTTGTTTTATTATCAGGCGCAAAAACAAACAACGCAGATGGTCTTCCGACCCGTGAATATGCCACGTATAATTGACCATGGGAAAAACATGAATGTTAGAGCATTCATTTTTAAAATTAGAGATTTAAACCACAAACTTTTAAGGATTGGCCTTGTGATTTGGTGATGGTCATGGCAAATGAAAATAGAAGTCTTTTAAATTCAGACGGCATGTCGGTTGGGATCATCGGGATCCTCGGAATGAGAACTTCCTCACCTCTGAATTTTCCTATCATTATCGTAGCGTAAATTACATTGTTCATCAATTTACTAACCACCAAACGCGTACCGTTGCACAGTTTTGGTTGGTTTATGTTTCGAAGCATGATTACTACGGAGCCAACCTCTAGGCGTAAATTGTGCGGTGGTAAGCCAGGCACGTCCAAAGAGTTTAAAAATTCAATTGGATAGTTGGTGGCTTTATCTTCATTTGTGACGCAGTCAATAGATTTTAATGAAATTGAGTAATTTCTATCCATTTTGGATTACAGGTAAAAGTAATAAAGAGATCTGGCCGGCCGTAATGACGAACATATGTCATTGCATCTTGTGCATATTCATGCATATGACGTGGTCTACGAATGTACGTCGCCGGCAGAATAGTTAATATTGGTCATATTAGCTGCATTTCCTTCAGTACTAACTGCATCACGTAAATGGATGTACTCCTCAGAACGCAGTTTGGCTTGGTTCAACCTAATAAATGTTAAACGTTCCGTTTCTATTTTTACTACTACTACTATTACTATTTTCTTCACCTGAAATTAAAAATTTGATAATTAACCATTTCAAAGACAAATAATACAGATATTAACCATTATTAAGATACTGACACTTTACGATTCAATGGATTTATCATTTTAATATTAAAATAATATCCATCTTCTGCTTGCCAAAACATCAGTGGGTATTGCAATGCGTCATATGATCGATGAGTTTCAGATATTTGTTGCAGTTGTCCAGTATCGCGACGTGTAAGCACAATATCGCGTTTTTCCAATTGTTCACCAACAATCAGGATGGCAACTTTGTCTACTGTTGGAGCATTAAATGTGCGTTCGTGTGTTCCAGATGGTCGTTTATCTGCTTTGATGACAACTTTATAGTCATCATTTGGCATGAGCTCTAAAGCACTCTTAAACAACCTGACCAACGCATGATGTTCATGAAGCAGATACTGCAAGTCTTGTATAATTGCTCGCTTCATTCCTGCATTGATCCCTAGGCGTCGATCAAGTTGTTCTTCCATGTTGCCCATGAAATATATTTGTAAAAATTTATTATGTATACCTTCGAAAGGTAGTAATGATCCAATTCAATGGTAAATCTGTCCTTGTATCTACAAAATAAAAACCAGACAGTATTAACTGGGTTACAAACACTTTTTCTGTGGGAGAGTAGAGTTCAGTATTAGCAAATATAATGCATACCAATAGATAAAGTAAGTTTTTCTTTAACTACATTCTATGTAAGTACTAAAATAAATACCTTAAATGTCGGATTAAATCCTCATTCTTCGATAATGTCTGCCGCAAATGACGTCATTTGGAAACAACTATTTTATTTTCGAGTATTTGCAAGAAAGTGGCGTGATTCTTGTGTTTCGCCACAAAGCAATGAATACAATGGCTCATGTGGCGGAGTCAACACTGGCAATTTCACTTTACTATTAAGGCAGCATAATCCAGGCGTTTCTCCGGAAAACTTCAATGCACCACAATACTCGCAAACAACGTCCATTTGCCCAATGCAAAAGCTAGGATGCAAGCTGTAATCATTGCTGCAATCGTATCGAAACGCTGCTCGATTCAAATCTCCTAAATATCTTGTTCTGCATCGCAAATTATCTATTTGTTGCCTTCTGTTGTTCGCTCTACGATTCTGCATTGCCAACCGAGCTGCTTCACGGGCTGCTTCACTTTGCTCTCGTGATTGAGAAGCATGAAGTCGAGTCACAATATCGCGGCGCTGTTTACGTGCAATTTCTTGTTCTTCTTCATTCCTTTCATTTGCAGTATTTTGTATTCTTCTTGCATTACGGCTTTGTCGGGAAAGATTCGATCGTCTTGGTCGCGGCATTATTAATTAAACTTCACTTCACTTTTAATTAAACTTCACTTCACTTCAATCCACTTCTTAATTATTTATTTAATAGAAATAGTTTTATTATTGATTTCTTACAAATATCTAATTGTCATCCCTACGTCATTATATAGCAGTCATTTTACGTCAATTACATAGCTGTCATTTGCGTTTTGTTATTCCAAGTCTGATTCTTTGTTGTTATACCACGTTTTATAGTGACTGACGTTTCATGTCAAGTCACACGGGAACGCTGTCGAACGGGATGAAAAGTATCCTATGTCCGTCTCCTGGCTCTAATCTACCTCCCTACCAACTTTCAGCCAAATCTATTCTACCGTTCTTGAGTTATAAGTGGTGTAACTAACACGACTTTCTTTTATATATATATAGATTTAACGTCAGAAGAGTGCGATAAGTTGATTTTTGAATTATGACACGTTGTTATCTATCACTAACATATGGAGGTATCCAATTGAGTGTATGTCCTCTAATTCCTAATATTCCAAGTTTTTGTAACAAATGATTGTATGAAACTAAGTCAAATGTTTTCGAGAGATCAAAAAACAGCCCTGTGGTAAGATTATTATTATTTACACTTGACAAAATTGTTTTAATAAGAGAAATGATTGCCAATGTAGATGTTTTCTAACTACCAACCTGTTCATTGAAAACCAAACTGTTAATTGGCTATAATATTATATTTATCAATAAAGTCAGTTAGCCTTATACATACATATCGTAGATCTTAGACATGGTTGGTACCAGTGTTATTGGACGATAATTTTAATATCATGTCTATCAGCATTTTTTGTATAATGGTGTTAAACCATTTATCGAAAGCTTTAATGTCTCTGGAAAACTTTCACACGGGAACGATAACTTAACTAAATATGTTACGATAACAGCTATCTCGTAAACCCACATTTTAAATGAGTCGATTTCATCGTAACCCTCGGAGTTAGTGTTTTTTGATGACATTATCTCCACCTTAACCTCACTTTTCAACATAGGCTTAAGGTACATAGAGATACTATAGTGACTGGTAGTGGAAACAGTTTATCTTGTTATTGTTGGTTTCAGTGTAGAGTGTATAAAATGATTTTTGAAGGCATTAGGTATGTCCCTTGACATAGTTTTACCGTTAATCAAAATAACATCAATGTCGCCCTGAGGAAATAAAATTCCTAACTCATTTTTAATTACGTTCCAGGTCGCTTAACATTTATTAACATTTTTATTTATAAATCTAATGTTGCATTTCTTTTTGAGTTAAGTATTAAGGGTCATTTTTAAGCGCCTAAAATATGTCAAGTCGTTATTTTTGTGAAAAGAATTTTTATTTTTGTAATAATTAATTTTCGTAATAGTCTTTTAATTTTGGCGTTTATATATACTATTATTAAAATTTAATTGAATGTTAACATTGACGCTTATTTTATATCTTATTTTTGGGTAACAAAGACTATGAAATACGCAGAATAAGCCACGAAGAGCTCTGAAAGCTGTGTTAGCATCGTTCGCAAGATATATGTCTGACCATTTTAGTTTCTGTAAGCATTCCTTAAACTTCGAAATGTTTTCAATATTAATGTTTCATATATATATATATGCTTATGATATGGTCGATACACGATGATCTTCGCTTTGTTCTATCGACATGGATTTTAAGGTTATAGTTATAACATATATCAAGCGACATCTTTGTGGTGTGACTGCTCATTTCACTGTGATGTCATGAAGAAGTTTATTTAATTTCATGAACAAGTGGGTTACCTCAGACTCAGGTGTCTTGTAATTACAAATAGTTATTAGTTTTATATTCTGAAGCTCTATTCCACAAACTTCCAATATATTTTGTGAGGCGTAATTTTTGAGAAGTGGTATGTCATTAAATGTTAAGCCTTTTTTTACCAAGATACAACTTCCTGGTCTACTTTTGTCTCTACAAAAACTAGCTGTTAAGTTATAACCGTATAGTTTGACATAATTTTAACTACGATTAGATTTACTATAACAAGGCATACTATTCACTAATCGTCTCTTTATTTCTCTTGGATTTAGATATTTTTCAGCATAATGAATACAGTCTATGAGATAATTTATAGATTTACACAGCCAGTGAAATTGAATACAGTCTATGAGATAATTTATAGATTTACACAGCCAGTGAAATTGGCTGTAGTATTCGCAATCAACAAACTCACAAGTTTTATATTTACTACAATTTTTTTTAAGGTGATGGTTTAGTTTAGAAACGTTCACGTATTTATTTTTATTTATGTAAGGTCAATAATTTTGTTATTATCAAATATGTTACATATATCTTTTTGTTGTGAGAATACAAGCTTTATATTATAGTCATTTTCAACAATGTGTATTATTGGCTTAAATATGAAATGTAATCAATTTAAATTAATAAAATTTAACAATTCGAATTATATTTAACAACCGGAGGAGCGAAGCCATTTCTGAGGTTCTTTAATAGGATCTTATTGTTCCAAGGGAAAGTCCGCAAACGGAAACGAAACGAAAATTATTTCAGCAAAGCTAAAGTAATTATGGGTGCAATAATAAAATTGAAAGCTTATAAGATTTTACTGAGTGTCATTTAATTTATAAATACACTTCAGAATTCAAATAAAAACTTTAAACATTGCCCATAGTATAGGACAGACGGGAAATCGGAGTCTTCTGACGTCTACCGACGTACATGCCCATCTGAATTATTGTTGTCATGCAGGTGCGTTGCCCTTCTTTCCTCTTTCCTTACAATGGGCCACCGGTTACTCACAGACCATAACAATCGCGACGGTGTAGCTGACACTACGGCGGTTTCATATGAGCGGGAGGTAGAGAAGTTATTAACGGACCGTGTATAAGGACAGTGTAATCGTTTCCGTAAGAGATAGTGGAAAGCATGCATGACGGAATTGGGCTAGCACGACCGGGGAGGTACCTCTCACTCACTCCATAACGCAGTAAAGTGACACCTACGTCGTCGCGTTTGTTGCGATTTGTGAGTAGCCGGTGGCCCGTGGGGTAGGTGAAAGGGAGGCCAACGCATCGGCATAATTATGCTGATATTTATGGGCATCGGTAGTCGTTGAAATGTTCCGATTTCTCGTTTGTCCCCCTATACTATTAAAAAATCGTGCCAATTCCGCTGCAATTCAACATTGGACTTCCTCTTACTAAAAACTAGACCAACAGCGGCAAATAGCCGGCAGCGAATCCACACTGACTGGTTGAGCTGAATCTACATTCATCTCTTGCCAAGTTTTCTTCTTCTACGTTTATATTATTCTAACAAAGAGAAGTTTCTATGATACAGCTTACATGGTCGATCTGCGTATTAGTATCACCATGACGATAATCCTAGTTAGGATAGGAACGTGGTTATTCTAGTTCTGAACAATTTTATCTCGTAACAATCTGATGTTAATAGTAATAGCTACTCGTTAGCAAAGTCCAGCGTGTATTGTGGTTGTTAAACCGTACATAACAACAGATAACTAATTTGCAATGCTTTAAGTAACCATCCAATTATTTCAGTTGTAGTGAACATTGAGGCTAGAGCCGTTGTTATCATTCTAGTTGCTAAAGCTTATTTGAATAAGAAATAGTTTCTGTATCCTCTGCAGTCTTGAAATGCCGTCTTCACTTGGGCAATCCAATGAATGAGCATTACACTACAACGATGACGAAATGTAACTTCTTTACCCATACCATATATTTTTAAATAAATAGTCTGTGTAAAGTTTGTTATAATTGGGGCGCCACGACCAGAGAAGTGCCTCCAATTATCAAAATCCAATAATAAGTATAATCATTTTATAGTTACTCTCTGACTAGGAATATCCCATACCCCAGTGTACAGTGCCTTCCCTATATTTACAAGCAATACGTTAAAAGATCCTTATTCATTATCATTGAATTTACTTGTGAAATTCAGTACATCAGGAACATATTTACAGCCAGAAACATCAGTATTCGCTGATGTGGACGGTATAAAAAAAAACGTTTCTTCTGTTTACGTTCTTGCGATGTGTAGGTACCGCCGGCACGTGTCTCATTGGCACTAGCTAAATAATGCTTAACAACGACGCCACCGCCATTTCAGTAATTTTTGACTTATCAAATGGTCCACGTCTAATATCGCATTTTAATGTAACGTATCAAACTTATCGTTACCAATAGAAAAACTGCCATTAAATTGGATTAAATAAACCATAATTATATTTCACTTCTAGCCTTAGAATGCATATCTTACATCTTTTTAAAATACCGTTCCTTCTCTAGAATCTTTTCTGTATACCGCTTCTTTGCTTGGGGCACATCATCAGTGCATCAGCGGAACCTAACGCCCCCGGGAATGGGGAGCTTATATTGTATGGCCAAATAGGCTTTATTTGCAAGGGTGATGAAGGATAATTACTGCCAATTTTCACCATATGTCCTCTATTTATGGTAAAGTTGTTCGGCTTGATACCAGTTATTCCACTTTCGAACATCGCGGCAACGCGTCTACACAACCTCGAGTTCTGAGGGTGTCAGTGGGCGACGGTTGGTACCTACCACCATCTCGTTTTCACCTTATCCTATATAAAAAGTGCTGATTTCACAACATGTGCCGCGTTACACATTCATGTTTGCCAGCGATAGAGATATTTGCGTTCCGAACTGTACAAATAAGGATTAGGTGCAATTTTCGTAAACAAATAGAGCCGTTCACCGTCCGCAAACATTGTGCCTTTATTTGTGTGCCTCTTTTAGTGGCTGAATTACTTTAAGTTTTTATGTATTTATCAAGTATTGTCTCAAATATGTTCAATGTGCGTTAACAACATAGTTGAGTAAACGAAATAAGTGAGTAATTCTCTATATAACGGTTTTACCAATTTTCTCGACTTCGTTAAGGAGTAAATTATTAGATTTGTGATTTCACGCGATGAAACTGGTAGTAATTATTAATAAACAATATAAATGATAAAACATGTGAGCACATATTGATGTCTTAAGCTTACGTAAATGTTACTCACTACAATAAAACTAGTTTTAAGGATTTTATCGCGGTTTATTTAATTATTTATCTAGCACGCCGTTTCAGTTTCATTTTTCTGTCCACCAGTGGCCATGGTTGCCGTGAGGCTTCTGAAATTTATAATAAATGCAATTAGCCCGACATTTCAGAAGCTTCACAATAAAAAAAATATGAAATAAACCGCAATAAAATCCGTAAAAGTACTTTTATTGTAATGGAATTGCATAGTTAAAACAACTGAATAAACTGTTGACAAGTAATAAATGGCTAAGTACGAGCCGGACTTGCGCACTGACGGATTTTGAGGGATTTGCGTGCGTGAAAAGACAGATAAGTTAACAAACTTAAGTTTGCGAGCGACTAAACTCATTAAGTATAAAATAAATTACCTCCTAGGGTTTATTTAACCTGACGAGACTAAAAGTAACAATTTCAATTTTCGCTTTTTTTATTTATCTACCTGTTATAAAATACAACTACTTTAACGCATTTCGTCGCGGTTCATTAAATTTTTTACGACCACGACGTTTCAGAAGTTTTATAGCTACCATGAACCACACAGACTGACAAGCCTACAGCAAAGTGATCACTTAAGGGTCCGCTGTTTTTTATTTTGAGGGTTGTAACCCAGAAACTCAACGCTGGTTCAGAGATGTTCTTTAGATGGTGTAAAATAGATTCCAAATGTAATAGTAAAGATATAAATGTTCCTCTGTCCTCTTCGTTCCTAAACTGTGTAATATTTTACTCCTTTACTTAATTTAACCTACATTTAAAAATACTTTTTAGCTTAAGGTACAGATTAACTTATTTCAATAAAATCAAACAATCTACAGTAGAGCCTGAACCACCCCAGTTCACGTGTATTTCAAGCGGACACTAGAGCTTAAAATCATTAGATATACGATCATTAGATATATTTTGTTCGTACTAGATATTATTAAATCAATAAAATACAAAAAAAAAAACATTATCGCAACAAATACAGACATAATAAATTTAGGAAGAGGTAGTGTCATGCTGCATAGAAGGAGGATCTTCATTCGTATCGTACGGTTTCTGAGTAGCCGGTGGCCTATTATGAGCATAGTAATTATGTGGATATTCGTGGGCGTCGGTAGTCGTAAAAAGGCTCCGATTTCTCGTTTGCCCCCTATTCTATAAAAAACGCACCTTAAATTTAGTTTTCAAATCAACATAAAAAGTAGGTATTTTATTTAAACATGAAATGGAACTATTTTAATAAAGCATTGAATATTGAAGGGTTAATTCATTCAATATCCGACATTCGGTGCGACATGTCACATCGGAAATTAACCGAAACTGACGTCCGTTAATAATTTGTTTTAACTCGTTTTCTTTTAACATTGTCCATTTAATTTGCGTGTTTGTCCAACTGGACGATAGTTGGAATTTATTTTAATTTTAATCGAAACGATATTTTTTGTGTTACCCTATTGATTCTTGGGGTATGTTTTTGTTAGTGTCACGTGCATTTATTATCAGGCTTTGGTATAGACCTCACCTTCTTACTAGAATATTATAAATCTATTCGTTTTACATTACTTCACTCCAGCCTAATCGAGGTAGGACAACAAGAGCGTGGCCTTTCTCCTAAACAACGACGGCCGACATGAAGTGATAGTTGTGCCTTCGCATTTGCACGTACTTTTGGTACTCATGCTTCTTTGTGAGTAATTGTGTTAGAGGAATATAGGGGAATACAGGCAAGTTACCGCGTAGCCCGCTGCTCGATTGCATCTTATGCCATACAAGTCTAATTATATTCACTACATATTAAACTTAAGAAGGAGCTCCATTGTGCAATGTAAAAATATTGAAATCAAAAAGTTAATCTTAAGATACTACTAACAAAGACACAAAGTCAAATAGAAAGAGTCTGAGGATACAATATTGCATGCCGGCCGCATTTCAATATGTATCAGTATACGATATTAATATTTCTTTGAGAATTGTGTAAGAGTAGAACTGTAGTACATATGTGTATGTGAAGACACAAAGCTTTAGTTTTGATTCAGATGAATCATTATAATCTGCTATTTTATACTCCTAAATGTGCCTAGGTCATTATTGACCTTGGGCACTCCTACAATGTACATGACATACATCAGATACTCCTTAATCCACGCTAGCACACATGCTATTCTCGTGTGTACAAGTGGAGGAATCATGTTGCATTGCAGATAAATTGGACTGGCGAGACCGAGGAGGTAAATCTTCTCTTACGTGATATCGCCTCAAAGTGACAGCTTTACCGTTACATATCGCGTGGTCTGTGAGTTTCCGGTGGCTCATCGTAGAAAAAAAAGTATAGATATGTTATTATTATAATATAATAATTTAAACATTTTAATTAAATAAAAAATATTTATAAAAAAGGTAGAATTGTTGTGCAGGCAGGCGGTGTCGGGTCTAGGAATAGCAGAGTATAAATGAAGAGATCCGCGAAGTCTTGTAATGTTGTTTACGAGTTCGATTACTGAGTTCGTATTGATTGTACTAGATCATTACTCATCTCGTCCGGGATGCGAGTAGCAGGAGATTTGTCGTCTTCGCGTTCATTGAAAGAGGCCTATGTCCAGCAGGGGACCGATAAGGGCTGATAATGATGATGAATAGCTCAGCTAATAAACACTATTGTGCTTGTTTTCATTTGTTTGTTTCGTATGAATAACGCAAAGAATTAAAATCCTCTACGAATATTATATCGCTTCCACTTATGAAACTTATTTCTTTGTTGCTCTCGTAAATTTTGGTGAATACATTATTCATTATTATAATTCATTTTACGGATTCTATTGTGATAAATTCTCGCTCACTGCGGAGTTTTCTGTCACTGTGTCATGCTTTTTGTGTTCTTAACTAGCTTGATCTTTAAACAAACAACATCCTCATCAGACTGTGTGATTCACAATTATTGTATTGTTATACAATAATTGAGAATCAACATATATATAATCGAACATTAAATCATATTTAGATTATAGTTAAGGAACATAAGAACCCGGTGATATACTAGAACTATAATCTTCCTTAGATTATAGTCAACATGACTATATTTAGATTTTTTGGGTTCTGTACTTTAAAAGAAAGAACGGAACCCTTATAGGATTACTTTGTTGTGCGTCTGTCCGTCTGTATGTTTGACAATATATTTTTCTTGGATACGCTTAGAAGAACCAAGCTGAAATGTATGTCAAATACTGAGGTGCTTGAGGTCAATGCTTAAAGCCGTAAATAAATCTTACTTCTGCTTATCTTATACTAATATTATATAATAAATCTTACTTCTAAATAATCAATGCAATCGAAAGGTGCCGTTTATATGTACATTTTCTATGGGCGCAAAAACTAAAACATATTATGTACTTGCGGTTTTTTATAAAGATACATTCCTCGTTGCTGTTAGTACGTTACTCTCACAATGGGAGTCGGGCTCGCATCTGTTCTAATTATTTTGCCCAACGCATATCTATCGCGTCGTATTATTGACTCGACCCAAGTCTATTACGTGTTCAAGCAAAACTTATTAAATTAATACATTATTCCCTTTGATATATCAGTCCCTTCGTTACGTAAGTCTGACTTTCGTAACACGTAGATTCAATATAATTATTCATAAGCTCAATTCATCATCGCAGGGCGGAATTGGAACGGCGCAGATGAAAGAACTTGTACCAATAAATTTGATTCATAGCCCCGAAACTCGTATGAATTGTAACTCAAATCTACTCTGAAAACAAATCCGTCAAGGCACAATGAAAGAGAATAATGATGGCCGCATATCAATCCGAAATGTGGTAAAACTTCCAATTTGCATCGGACGTTTATTCCGTTTTTACGGTCCTTCATATAGTACAGTGAGATTTATTGGAATTATTTGGAATTTTTGCAATTTTATACGTGAACAATTTACAGGTCAACTTTATGATTGACGACGGAAATTTAGTGCAAAGTGCAAGATTATACACTATTGTATGCATTATACACTATTGTATGCATTTTCATCATCAGCATCATCATTGGCAGAGCTCTCTGGACATAATATTTCAATGTAATTTGCGATGGCACATATCTTACTTCTCGCATCGACCTGAGACTGGCTGTTGTCAGGAGATGATAAGTTACTCCTACCCTCTCTCTCTGAAGAGAAAAGCCATATACGTCCACGTAATTGCTATGCGTGGCACAACCTCCAACTACAGGATTTAATCACTATACGTTAATAACGTCAAAGTGATGTGGCCTTGATCTCGTTTACTTAATTAAATGCCCTAACATAACTGGAACGCTTTAACAAATTAATTATGCCCGTTATAATTTGAACCCAACTTCTCTTTAGCTAACGCCAATACCCACGCTCGTAACTTAACTATACTCGCTTAATTACAGGTTAAAGTTTGCTCAATATTAATTTCAATGCATTAACATAGTTTACAATAATGGAAGCCTTTCACCGGTGTCGTCATCATTAATATCAACCTTAACAGATCCACAGCAGGGTATGGGCCTATTTATTAATATAAGAAATATTTTTTCTTATTAGTGAATACTTAGGATTCCGTACCTGAGAAAAAAAACGGAGCCCGAAAAATCACTATATTATTTATAAATTTTTATATATTATTACTAAATTATCAAAAAATTCGTCAAATTATCACATTTATGGTCATTGCTAAGTTATTAAGAACCTAACCCATTACATAGAACAATTTACTCGTTACATAAAATAAGATAGTGCCGTGCTCCATTGCTGCCAGATTAAGCGGACACGGGTTCTTACTCATATGATAGGTTTGTGTTTGTGAGTTATGGTATTCCCTTAGAGGGTGACGGAGTTAGGGCTATGATGTGTACAACTTTGACCTGTAATAGTCGCCAAAAGGCTCGAACTATTCGTTTGCCTATTTACACTACTTGAATACAAAGATCTATTCAGAGAATTAAATTTTACAGGCTTCAATGCTATAACCACACTTTACACTTACGACAGTGACATAAAATAATATTATTTTGGTAGTACAATGAAAAGAAATAAAAGGTGTTTGAACTGGCAATGGGCATTAGAGTTGCCCCTCATGCTTGTCCATAAAAATACACAGAATAATAAAGCAAATATGAAAATTAAAAACCAACATTCAACTGCAAACATTGAGATAGCGTTACATATTGAATATCCAAACAACGATAAAAATAAAACAAATAAATACGGAAACATCGACGTCAGATTAACACCGATCGCGCCAATTTTCATAAACAACTGAATGAAAAGAGCCGTTACCGATTCAATTTTAAAAATATCATCAGCCCACTTACTTCGAGCTAGTATATTCAGCAATGTGGCGGAGGCGTATCTGGTATGTAAGGATTGTGATATGTGGCGCTCGACTCACTCTGCCTACTCCATTAGAAAAATAGGGTGAATATGTATTGTGGTTGTTATAGCGCATTTAGGTGGTCTTTCTAAATTTACACCTTAAAAACCTATAAAGGACCGTGGTATGTAATAAGAAGAAAAAATTCTAGGAAGGGTAACGCTGAGAGCGATGTTTGACCACGGCGATGTTTCTATACGCCTTCCCCTTCAGACCATGTTTCTCTTTAAAGACTCCAGTTGCGCGGTGGAGTAAATAAATATAGTTTTTATGCATGAAGGAAAAAGTAGCAGAACACACCGGTGGCTAGATTGTTCGATAGCATAGAGTCATTGTCCCGTCCTTATCCTATTATATCGACGTATTTTGGGATCATTATCTGCCGACGCCCTTAACTTTCCGCACAAATGCTATGCACACGTCTCGCCCTACAAAATTTGAACAAACCAAATGCCAGTACAAAATTTGAACAAACCAAATGCCAGTTCAAAATTTGAACAAACCAAATGGCAGTACCTATGTATGTATGTCATCGGGGAGCACAAGTGCGACCTTTAGCTCACATGAAAGCCCGTTCAGGTCCAACTCGGTGGAAAAGCAGAATGGGTTTCGCCCTTTGCACAGATTCTGCCTTTCCACCAACACGTAGTGGCCTACCCGTATGCTGTTATCACATTTGCTGACAATAATAATGTTATTGAATTGTTAAATGATAGGGATGTTGGTTCCAAAATTATATCTCATGGACCTGCCGCTGAAATGACTGGATAATTTATTTACAAATTATTCAGATTCGCTCCAATGCTTCTTTGTCAATAATATTTGTATGTTCGTCCAATTTTATGGTAGTGTTTTCTATGAAGTGTGCTCGTAAGTTCGGAAAGGTACATCTCGGTCACATGATACTACCGGAGAATAAGAGCTGTGCTATTGTGTTTCGTGCGGTATGTGAGTAGCCATTGAAGGTTCCATGAATGGAGAAAAAGTGAGCAATGCAACTGCGTGATAATTATGGGGATGTCTATAGGTGGTAGTAGTAAAAAGCCAGAATTTCTCGTTTGTCCCCTATATATTCAAACAATATCTGAAGTTATTTATTCTTTATATATTTTACAAAATAGAAATAGCAATAACAAGTATATTATATAATAATATTATTATTATATTAGAGTGCTGGAAAAGAAAATTTTTCTAGATATTAACAATTTATGTCAGATTGTAACGCTTCATATTTCTGAGGTACAACTAAAAGATATCTACAATTCGAAATTATCTCAATTATCACCAAATTAGGTGATACTTTAACATTTTTTATGAATGTGTAAGGTGTACCAAAAAACAATAGAATAAATGGCTTTTGACTTCGTTATCTTACAAGTTCTTAAGAAATTGGATCTTGCCCTACATGGGACGAGTAGCGTGATCCTATAAAATATCCGTTTTTATTCCATAACTGCTCGCATGGTGTCAACGCACTTTCGCGTATCGAAAAAATGCACTTGCAACGGTAGGAACCTACCCGCGCGCACGCTAGCCTCTTTATATGTGCTAAAGAACATACTTTAGTACCGTCTAGGCCACAGCAGGTGAAGGACACGCCGCTGCTTTCTTATTGTATTTTTTGTACATGTTATTACATACAACAAAATATGTTATTTACATAGGTCTTTTTTATTCCTCGGTTATCAAATATGAATGCAAGAGACCTGATGAGGGACAGGATGTTGGTGATTCAGAGTCGGAAGCAGAGGAAGTCCTTCATTGTGAACACGACACAGCTAGTGAAATTGAGGAAATTTCAAACGAATCGCCGGACTACAACGAAAATGACTCTGCTACCTTCAAGCGCTTTAAGCGCAAAGAGGCAAGCACTCATATAACCAACTCTGCGACTTGCCCAGCTTGTATATTGCGGAAAAACAGGCAATATGACTCAATATGGATAAGGTGGGAAATATTATTTCGATAGGACAGCTCAATCTTCAGAGCTCGGAGGCTGCTACATCGGAGGTGCTTGTTATGGCCAGTGAAATGAACTTAGATTTCGTTCTCGTTCAAGAACACTTTGCAACTTCGGGCATAACAAGACTGGTTCACTGTGTAGCTACTCCGAAAGCTGGGATTTTGGTCAATAATGACAAGATTGCGTTTACACTGCTCCAACATCTGAGATCCGAATATTGCACTTTCATACATATCGATTACCAAGATTCCTTCATGTATATAATCTTGGCGTACTTTCGGTATGGACATGACATAGCGCGACATCTGGAACTCCTAAGTTATGTTCTGGATCTAACTGGAAAGGCTATACTGACTGACGTAGACAGCAATGCGCATTCACCACTCTAGTTTAGTGAACGTCGTCAATACTCGGGGCGAGGGCGAGACACAGAGTATAAGGAGACCCAAATAGAGGGCTTCATATTGAGCAGAGGTCTATTCATTCACAACAAGCAAGGCCAGCCTCCAACGTTCAACGGACGTTGGTGGACGGAAATCCTTATGCAAACAATATACCTTGGATATAGCAACTTTGGGGAGTTCAGGGGCTACGAATGGTGGAGTCCGACTCTGGACCGTCTGCCCCGTGAAGCCAAGGCCGCACGACGATGTTGGCAAAACTCGAACGAGGAAATCCCATAGGCTATAGACAGGAGACCCTACGTGTAGCCAGACGAGAATACAAAGTGGTCATGGAGGATGCTGAAATTAAACACTTTAGAGATATTTCCGAGACGGGATATGAAAATCCTTGGGGTTTTGCATAACGAGCCGCGACTGGTAGATTTGGCCCTCCGAAGAATGTCATTCATGGCCGAAAACTCCTAGAAGGTTATTCTGACAACATCGAAACTGCTATGCATCAGCTTCTGTACTCCCTATGCCCAGACGATACAACACAAATTGACAAGAGCTACCACTGACAAGTGCGAGTGGCGGCAGCATGCTCTCCTTCCGGTAAGAATTCAGGTGCTCCTTCCCGCAGTGCAGATGCAGTTCGTTAGAGGGCGCTCAACTGTAAGCGCATTAAAATCAGTGTTCGAAATAGAAGATAATTCCACATATAAGTACGTGCAGTTCATCTTTTTGGACATCTCCGGAGCCTTCGATAATGCATGGTCACCAATGATACTGTTAAATGCGAAAGCTACCGGCATCTCTCCGAACACCTATCAGACTCTCGTAAGTTATTTCTGTAATCGTTATCTTCACAGTTGGCCACTGGCGCTTTGGAAGGCTTCCACAATGGGATGTCCCCAGGGTTCGGTATTCGGCCCCACACTATGAAACTCTTCCTGGACCATATCCTTAAATTGCCGAGACCAGAGAGTGTAAGCTTTGTGGCATACGCAGACGATTTGAGGCTTGCAATCGAGGCCCCGTCGCGCGTCGTTATCGAACAGAAATATTCCACGATCTTGAACAGTTTATCGGATTGGGGGACCCGTAATATGCTAACATTTTCCACAGCCAAGTCCCAGACTATGACAATTAAGGGTCGTTTTAAAAGCGGACTGACCATTAGTATGAATGGTGCCTCGATCGCGAGTGTATCTGTGCCTAGGTGCTTGGGGTACACATAGACGATGCTAGATCCTTTGCGCTGCATGCAGTTTTGATGGGAAAGATTTCACGTGTCTCTACCTCCTCGTGGGGTGTGAAGTACCGGACCCTTAGGTTCTTATACCATGGCACCTATGTTGCAATCCTGTAATATGCTGCAGCGCTTTGGTGTCGATGCTCTCTCTTGAATGTTGTACGTAGTGCATTAGTACGCACCCAAAGATCAGCTTTAATTTTATTGACGCAGGCGTACAGGTCATGCAGCAGTGCGTCTCCACCAGTATTGACCGGCGTTCTGAGTGCCGAACTGGAGGTTCTTCGAGCGGGGCGGGTGCAGAAGGAGTGCGTGGGGCTCAAGGGCAAGAAGCGTAAGGAAAAAAAAAGCGCTATCGCGGACGACGTCATCTCTACTTGGCAGTCACGCTGTGCCACGTGTGCCGACGGGAGGGAGCTGTACTGCTACTTTTCAGAACGTACAACGCGTCTGGCATATCAATGGGTGGAACCTGAGTACGTTATCTCACATAATCTAACAGGACATGGGTGTTTTAGAGGTGGCCTGCACAGGATGGCGTTATGTGACCTGCCATCGTGTCCATGCGGTCATGAAATAAAGTACTTTCATAATTACTATTCGCTTGTTTCATGAAAAAAAAAAAGGAATCATCAAATTTCATCCATACTAGTTAGGGTCGCCACTGACTCCATGAGAGCAGTTAATCGATTTTATTCGTTCGAGTAGTTAAGGTTTATTTTCAGGTATGTAACCCTTAAAATAAGTAGCAACAAAGAAAAAGTGAGTGCACTTGTATATCCGCACCTACTTCTACACTACGTTTCGAATTGATATATGTTATTTATTTTATTAATTAAGCCGGGACACCCTTAACAATAAGATATGTACAAGTTGTACAAACACTTGAATAAACTTAAACTATTCCGCCTTAAATCTTTTCAAGAGTAATCCCGACCGCGTCGGGTTCCAGAAGTTCCAGGGTCAGTGAAATATTAATTTTCACCCGCGCCCGCCTTGACTGCACTTAAGCAAATTGCCGTCCCATTAGCGATTGATTCGATTACAGCTTCAACTATTGGATATAGCGACCATGCTTCCTCGATTTATATATACTATTTGTTATGCAATTTCCCTTTAAAATAGTTACAAAATATTTTTGTTTTGCTAGATTGTTGTAAAAGCATTGTCTGGGAGGCGGTTAATGGGATTCAGCACATCTGAGGAACCTAACCTCGTATGGGAAGTAAAGACTCATATATATCATATATGACTCAATATATGAGTCATATATTTTTCACTCGCAAAAACCAAAAAAATAAATAATTAAAAATATTTCTTATAAGTAATAGAACTAAGGTTTATGTAAGTTAAAAGGCAAAAAATCATTAATGATAAAGAATTTTCTTTATCTTAATATATTAATGAATTTTTATGATAATTATTATAACTGTCATCATCTGATGACAGTTATGATAATTATGGAAACAATGATTAAGACGATGGCGGTTATGGTAATTATGGAAATGATGATGAAGATAATGACGGTTCTGCTGATGACGAAAACGATGATGTAGTTGGTGAAGATTATGACAATGAGGAGGTGATAATGATGGTATAATTGGCGAAGAGACGGTTTTAATTGACGAAGAAGAAACTAAAACTGAGCCTGGAGACTACTTAACATATAGGTACTTATTTTGGAACACGCATGATATGTATATTATTTTGATCAAAAAACTGAAATAAATTTTAATAAAAAAATCTACGATTATCCTAAATATAGACTTACCGATAAAGCTGCGGGGCCGTGCTAGTCTTATGTAAAATCACTTACACACTAAAAAAATATAATTAATCTTTTGCTAATGTGAATGTTTTTTTTTATATTTTTAATTGTTGCCTTGTCTGAAATACAAATGATAGTAGTAATGCAGCCAGAACAAAGTTAGGTACAGTTAGGTAACATCGGCTGCTGTCGCTTAAACTTTCCTTAGCTTCAGGATGTTCAAATAGGAAACATTAAATGTAGCTGTAGATGCAATTTATAAGATGGTATAGGAATAACGTTGCATAAGCTTGCCGTCCGTGGG
>JAFELO010000690.1:32239-49596 GCA_017140195.1 Eumaeus atala
GGGGGTAAAAATGTGGGCATCTCATCGGAATCGTAACTATGCTGATGATTCATGGGCGTCGGTAGTCGCAGAAAGGCGCCGATTCCTCGTTTGTCCCCCTATACTATAAAAAAAGGATAAATGATCGTTCTCTAAAAAAAAATTTTAATATCATAACTTAGTATCTGAAACGAGATAAACGAATAAGAAACGTGTTTTGAAAATCGTCGCATTCAAACAAAAAATATTTTCTTGTGTGTCACAGTATTTGAGGTCCAGTTTTGTATCCATTAAGAAGGAAAGGACAAAAGTATCCCTTGCTTCTTAAGTAATACATGGACTTTACCTTGCTCGATGGAGTGTCCTAGAGTTATTTTATTTAGTCAGAAAAATTACATGGCTAAAGTAGTATGTGCGTAGTTACAGACTCACATACAATGAGTCTAATTTCAATGAAAGGAACTACGTAGTGGAATTTTGACGAGATTAAAACTAACTTATTTAGTGTTACAGAGGAACCCTTTTACGAGACCGTTTCCAGTAGTAAGATTAAATTAATGCTGTGATTTGTTAAAATGATCTCTTCCTGTTTCCACGACATTTTAAATTAACAATTTGTAACGTTTTTAATTAAAACATGACTTTTTTATATAATGTGTGGCATGAACAGTCTGTTATAGCTTATGATTTTATTGTTTAATGATTTTCTCTAATCAATTACTATATTTTATAGAAATGAATTCCTAAGTTATGACAGCAAATAGGTCACATTACTTTCATACTCGTACACTGATTGATTTTCTTTTAAACATATATCATTGAACGCTTTTACGTAGAACCGTTTCACTTCTCATTCCGGAAACCTTAATGATATTTTACGCGTATAAAATCGCGGCACTGCGCTACTCTAATACGTAAGTAAGATATGAAAATATGCTATACTTTTAGATTTAATATGGGATAAACTAATTGATTCTACCTGAAAACTGCCTTGGAATATATAGGCAGGATTGTTGTACCATAGTCGTGATGTCCTGACTTCGAGTCCGGGTCGGTCGGTTATTGTGACTTTTCAATTTCTAAACAGTCTGAAGTCAGGAAGTGTTACACCCCCGTTCCTCGGACAGCACATTAGGTCGTCGGTTCTGCGCCTGATATACAAGTATCTCGGTCGTGTCGGATTGCCATCCCATCGAAGTAGGATAATGCGGAAACAGGGAATGCACGAAACTCAGTAAGAACGACGTTATTATCTCATACTTAATATCTTTTATAAATCAACATAGGAATTCCTATCGCCATCATGAGCAAGCGGGAAGCACGTCTTGCACAATTACGCCACCCTGAATTCGAGAATGCATCTGTAAAGGATAAAAAGGCATCTGAACGTATATCATACCGGCTGACAGCGAAACGAGAGGGTTCTATTCTACATCCGAATAAATTTATCGCTTATCTCTTCCGGAACGATATTTGCGGTGCGCTGTGTATCTATGTGTCGGTTTCATTAGATCGTTGCAAATGGATTGTGAACTCGACGGTTCAAAAGCATTGATTTGAATTTTAATTCTTGTTTACTAGTGCTATATTATTATGATCTTGGCGTTGAGAACGGAGATGACACACTACGTAACGAATGAATTTAGGTTTGTCGTATTTCCATTTCACGTAATATGTACTAATGATGGTAATGATATCTACTAAAAGTTTCTAAATATATACCAATGTTATAAAGCGGGAACATTTGATTGTTGGCTTGTATTGAATAGACTCCAGAATTTCTCCCCGCCATGGTTCAAGCCTAGACTGGGGCGAACGCCGGCGAAGCCAGTTGAACCGAGGGGCTGCTTTTGTACCATTCCTATTAGAAGAGGGGGCTAAAGAGCAGGAGGAGGAGGGGACAAGTAGCTGTCCCGACAAACGTTGCTGTGTCATAAATTGAATTTGTTGTTATTGTAACGTAAATAATGCCTTGGGGCCGAAATTAAAATTTATATTTTTTGAATTAATTCATTTTTGCCATATTTAAAAGAAAGGAAGTAAGAAATGATAAATTAGACCACAATACTAAACACGTCGACAATAGTATAGGACAGAACAATAAATGAAAGTGAGACAACAAAGTGGGAGTTTAAGCTGCACCAAATTGATTAGGTTCAGCGTAAGCATGCAATGCATGGTACCCCAATACCTAGTATGGTATCTCGTGAAATATCCGTGCAAAACCGCGAAGGACTGCTACTAAACAAAATGACGTTGCTTGTCCCAGTACGTTTTGGTTAATTAATGTAAATAAATAGTAAAATTGCAGAAAAACCAAAATATAATTATCATTATTTTAATATATTGTCGTTTTAGTTTTCCTAACTTTCTACATGCCCCGACCATTTTCAGATTTATCATACTAGTGACTAGATAGGTAAACGGATGAAATACGTTGATATATAATTACGCTCGCTCGCCTGAAAAGTTGACTTGAATTATGTAGTCCGTAATAACTCTTTGAAACGTAACTCTTTGAGTAGGTGTAGGTGTAGTAGGAAAAGTTATATAGTATTGCCAGCTCAAAGTAATAAATATATACTGATGGGAGCGGTTCATCCAAGATTATTAACTATTCTGCTCATACCGCCAAACTAAATTACACCATAGAAACCGAGAAACTTATTTTTAAATGTAGAATAACGTTATATAACCATTTTGTATGCTGAGCCTTTAAAATTTACAGTGTACCGAAGACAGTGTACGCCACGTAGATCCGTCACGTCCATGTACCAAACGTTTAACTTGATTTAATGGGCTCTAACTTTATGGATTTGAGAGATGTTTAGAGATGTTAGACATTTGGCATCATTAGATACCGAATACCGCCATACCTATTCGACATACTTCAGCGGGCCTGCGATAAGCAGCTTACTCACGTTACGAGAGGATCTGCGCAGTTGCTCATTACCTAACTTCACAGCACTGCAGCATTTCGGGGTAGTTTTAGATATTCGGCCACTAAGTGTTGGTATAGTTTCCCACCGCCTCTGCGATAGCTAAATACTATAAATAACTTTAATAATAAATATAAGACGTATTTGTTATACAAATACAACCAATTTATTGGTTATAACTAACAACATATTTATGTATTTTATAAATTAATTCACGCCTGCGTCACGTACCTTATTTTTATGACGATAACAATAGTGACGGACTATTCCATTGCAGTACCAGTATCCTTAAAGTTCTTATTATTTTTTCATTTTTTTAATGACACTTAATCCTTGGTGTAATGTGGGTATGATAATTATGGCCATTTTTTATATTTATCACGTTGTATAAAAAGAAAGAATATCATTATTATGAATGTATATTTTATTTCATTATTTATTTTATCTTATGCTTTATGATTTGAATGGGTTTATTTATTTGCCTTATTCTTTTATTATTATACAGTGAGTATTCCTTACCTCCCGGGTGTCAATGAAAATCGGTGTCGGTGAACCTCAGTTCTCCGTCGTACGCCGGTTGATGTCCATTTCCGTGCTCCTCACACTGCATTGTTGTGCAGATAGCGCCGCGTAGCTGTTAACTTGTTGTTTATAGAATGATTTTTTTTACTACTTTTTATTATTATTTTATTTATACGTTCTTTAGCATTATTATTTTGTTGCCTTTGTATTGCAATGGTTTAGGATTACTGAATAAACATATTACTATTCTACTCTATTTATATTTTTTGTCAGGACTACTTAACAGAAATAGTAATTTGAAAAAATATGTCACCACTTCAAGCCTTACTTGTAATGCCAGCAAGAAGAAATTCAACTGCAAAACTATGATGAGCATGGTATGTTTCCGGGCATGGTTTAGGCAAGTAGGATTCCATCATCATTCCTTTCTATTGCATACCTGTCAAGATATTTACGTAGTCTGTATTGTAATGACAGCTATGGCAGCCAATGCCTGTGTTAGACACACAAGTATCCAGTACGGCCCCGAGGGCCATGAGATGAGGACACGTTGTGTGTGTATCTCGGTGATTTGTTGCTTGTCGTTGTACGCGTAACAATCCTCACCTCGAGTCCATCTCTTAGGATGATCACGAAGCCCTCCATATGTCATCCTAATATAACGCATCAACACATTCAAGTATATAACACTTTCCGTGAACCAAACGTTCACGTCAGAGTTGATGCTATTTCCGTTATCGCGCGGGAGCTATCCCGGCGATAGAGTCGCTCGGTTACTCTGGCTGATGATGAATTTTAGTTAAATTAGAAAACTTTCATATTGGGATGCATCTCCCTTCTTACACGAATGGGTTTAAGAGCGGAGGCTCGATCCACCTTTCGGCCAGAAACCTAGTCTTGTCGCCCGAAGAGCAACTCATAGCAAATCCCATTCAGCTCTTTTGTGCTTCTCTTTGCTTCTTTAGGATAAAATGTAGGTCCGATAAAAAAGGGGCGGCAAAAACACTATATAAGCTTAATTTTATTTGCTTTTCCCAACTAAAAGCTTAGTAATCCGGATAAACCGTGGTATGAGAAGTCATTCAATTCATCATGACGCTATGAATAAAAAAGTATACTTTGTATCGTCGTTAATATTTTATTTCACAAAAAATAAGAATTATTTTGAATCCACATTCTTATCTCTGTGAAAAGTTTAAATGAAGAGATCGGAAAAGATTAAATGGGCTACGTCTTTGGCGGTTCAAAGAAATGAGTACAAGAGCTGATTCCCTCAGAGATTTTAGTTCTATCCATAAGGATACAAACTAATTAACTTTTATATAATAGCTTTTATACAGATGGGTACAGTGCTACTCAGCTGTATAAAAACTATTAAGAATTTAATAAATTTGCAATTATCTGTTTAACTTCTCATAATAATATCTTCATTGCTTGTAGCTGAGGCACTTAACTCGTGTTTCTTTAATGTATACTATTTGTAAATTAGTGTGTATTAATAGAATAAAATAGAAGTAAATTACAACTGACGCCCATAAACATCAACATATATGTTATGCACGTGTATTATTCGCCTTCCCTCCATCGGGCCACCGGAAACTCACAAACAATAACACTACAACTGGCGGCTTCAGTAATGTGAGCGAGATCCAACACTGCCATCGTGCCGGCCCTATTCTACTATAATGCAGCATGGCAATACCTCTTAAGGTAGTATTTCGCCAAATCGGAATCTTAAGGTAGTACTTTGGGAAGGGGCAGTGCCATACCACACGCTCACATAATACCGCCGTAAAGTGACATCTTCAATGTCGCGTTTCGTGCGGCTTGTGAGTAGCCGGTGGCCCATTGGGGGATGGGAGAGGAGGGCAACACATCGGCATAGTAATTGTGTGGATGTTCATGGGCGTCGGTAGTTGTAGAAAGGTTCCGATTTCTAGTTTGCCCCCTATTCAATAAAAAAATGCGCTCTATAACCCGACAATTTATTTAGTTTCCTGAGCTTATAGTCCAATTGGCTCAACAGGGTGGAGGAAGTTATGAAGAAATATAGCCCCACCATGGTCAAGCCTTTTCGTGGCTGTGGGGCACAGTAGATTTTTTTTTTTGTTGACTCGGGGAAACGCATTTACGCACCTTCACTGGCCCTGGGTGGGGTCCAGTGGTGTGTGTGGGGCTCGCAGCACTTTATATAGTACCGAATACCCACAAAAACCACCGCGAGTGCCACCATTGCCGTCTTTGATGAGGTGCCCCGGAACAACAAATAATCAAGGCACCTCGACGGCAAGTCAGCCCCCGAAGAGACCGACGCCACCTCCACAGATGGGGTTGTCCCGCACCACAGGACAACCCCACCGAATTTGGGGCAGTGCAATGGGATGAGGTTCCCATCCTCGCCCCTTGCCCCGTGCGCAAATGCGCCGCCACTTTTTGCTCTTTTGTCCCCTCTTCTTATAAGAGGGGTAAAAGGAGCGGCAACCTCCTCCTGCTCTTTAGTCCCCTCTTCTTATAGGAGGGGTACTAAGAGCCGCCACCTCCTCGGTTCAATTGGCTTCGCCCAAGTTGTCTCGGATAACCCCAGGCTACTGAGCCCCAACGCCACGACAAGGCTTGAACCATGGTGGGGGGGCACAGTAGCCTGGGATGAACTCAGCTAACCAGGGCTAGCCGTTGAAGTGCACTGATAATTGTTGTTCCGGGGCACCTCACCAAGGGCGGCACTGATGGCACTCGCGGTGGTTTTTGTAGGTATTCGGCATTATCATGTGGCGCTTGTATAACATACCACTGGACCCAGGGCCGGTGAAGGCGCGTAAATGCGTTTCCCGCGTCAACAAAAAAAAAGGTATGAAGAAATATAACTACACCTTCTCACATAAGATAATTATAATACATTTCGACAATTTCCTGTCTTATAAAAGTCCACAAAGTTTTCTGGGCGTTTTAATTCTAAATTCCTTCATATAAAAGGGGAATATTATACAAGTTTAGTTATGCTGAGAATTACTGCTGAGAATGGCTGCGAAGCGTCAAACGCACAAAGAAAAGCGACGAGGCATGTTCGAGACACTTCGTAGCGGTCGGGAACTACTGAACGAAATTCTATATTCTGTAAGTTAACACAAGCTAAAATAATTGAGATTGTTTAACAATTTATCAATTAATGATGAAAGCTTTTAAGCCTGCTACAAGGTTTTTTTATATAGCAGAAGGGGGCAAAGGCTTAATCAGTACCTTTTGAAAATTACCGACGCCAATCGATATTTTCATTGTGAATGATGATTCTTACGCAGATGCGTTGCCCTCCTATGACCCCCCCCCATTTTCCATCAGTTGCTTACAAACCGCATGAAACGCGACAGCGACGCTGTTACTTTACGCCAGTATCAAGTGAGCGAGAGGTATTTCAACGGTCGTGCCGACCCAATTCCGTTGCATAGGAGGATATAGTGACATGCACCATGTGTGAACTACCACCTCCTCCTATGCATCATGGCACTGCCTCTTCCCATAACGGTTATTTTTTGTGATGCAAACACATTTATTGCTTCAATTTACTTTACACATAACCTTTTATAGGGGCAAGAGGCGGTCAGAGGAGCAAGACAGCTGAGTTGAGCTGGCAAGACCTGGGTACTTCTCGCATACAGGATACCGCAGAAATATTACAGTTCTGAGATTCGTGTGGCTTTGGTTTTTGATTGTCAGTTGGAGGCAAGCGGGTCGACACGTAACAATCACTCCAATCAACAAATGTCCTTGCGCTCTCTTTACTGTGGTTATATAAAACCCCTTTTAAGTTCTTGTTAGTCACTATGTGATCATAGTGCATGACTCCACATCCTCCTATGTAACGATATTGGGCCAGCACGACCGGGGAAGTACCTCTCGTTCACATAATACCGCCGAAAAGTGACATCTTCAGTGTCATGTTTCGTGCGGTCTGTGATTAGCCGGTGGCCCATTATGGGGGGGCAGGAGGGCAACGCATCGGCACAGTAATTATGTGGCTGTTCATGGGCGTCGGAAGTCGTTATAAGGTTCCAATTGCTCGTTTGCCACCCTAATCTATAAATAAAAAACAAAAGAAAAACGCGAAATAGTAAAATTCACTTTAAATTATCTGTAGCTGATGTAGATGCCTAATATTATTTCCGGCGTTTATCTGTGTTTCACAATACGTACATAAGAGCACAAGTGATTGCTTACCATGTGCGGCGAGAGTTAAAACTAAACTGAAGCAGCCGTCTGAGATATCTCTATACGATTTGCATAAGGTATTTGTGGAGCGCTATCTGTTTGCCCGCGCCCGTCTCGTGTGAAAACATCCAATCTCAAGTCAAACCTTACACAACTTCTCAGAGTTTAGACCTAAATAATGTTTTTCTTTTGTCTTACGGTTTACTGCGTCATTATTGTAGATTCCTTAACATCCCTAAGGCTGCTTAAGATGCTTCATGCTTTTTCTGTATTTTTAGCATCCATTTACCATACCGCAAATAAAGGGACTTCCATAGCATCACTTTGTTGTACGCTTGTCTATATGTCCATCAAGTCATACAGTACAAATAAATGAATAAATCCGATGGTTGATAAATTGTTTCACATATTTCATTATCGTCATTGTCAGCCCTTATCGGTACACGGCCAACACGAGCGATCTCATGCTACTCGCATCCATCTCGGACCGGCTGCACGGAGATCGTCTTCTCACCTGGTGGACGGTCGACCAACACTTCGGTTTTCTAAATACGACCTCCACTCCAGAACCTTAGTGGCCCATCTGCCATTGGATCTTCTAGGCGTGTTCAGTCCATTTTCGCTTTACTATTGTAATTAGGTAGGCATAACTTCGAGAAGGAAGCCGATATAAGGATTCAGTTGGGTTGGACAGTATTCATCAAGCTTCGTCACATTCTCACCGTACCGTAGAGTTATACAATACAAAAGTCTTAAATCAATGCGTTCTCCCCGTGATGACCTACGGGGCCGAAACATGGCATCTTAAAAACATGGCCTCTTATGGTTTACCACGTGATTATTGTAGATTATTTAGCATCTCTAAGGCGGCTTAAAATTTTCCATGCTTGTTGTTTCTTTTGTTGTGCAAATGAGCCTCCATTTTCCATAGTACAAAAAATGAAGTTTCATAGCATCACTTTCTTCTACGTTTGTCTGTATCTCCATCAAGTAATGGTAGAACATACAGTACAAACAAACGAATAATTCCGAAGATTGATGAATTATAAAGTAATGCATACGTACTATACATTGTTTTAATTTATATTTATAGCATGTGGAAGCAATCTAACATTCGGAACCATTTGGTTAACCTACACCCATTAACATCCGCAAGGTTATGTGGATGCGTTGCTTTCCTTTAACCTATCTAAAAGGTGTGACTGTTAAAATATTGGGTTGTACAAATTGTCTCATATATGTAAGAAATTAAACCAAAAAGAGTGCGGTTAAGTGAAATTCAATAGGTAAATTTTCACGGGATAAAAAAGCTCAGACTAAAACTGGTGATATGATAACTTGGGAAGCGGTGATCATTTTTTGTTTTTTCCACGTCAATAGACGGCGTCGATGGTTCTACACTACCTTGTTTTCACAATTCTGGTCGCAGGAAATAAATGTTGAATGATTCCACAAAATATTAAGTTAATAAGTTGTCGTTATCTCTATACAATTTATTCATGAGTTCTTTTTGGCATTCATACTATTGAATTGAAAGCTCTTTAGAATCATCGAGATTTAAAATCGAGAATAAGTGAAAGAAAGTTATGTGAGAGGTCTACACAACGTAAATACTTACGGATTTAGCTCTATTATCCACACTATTTTCTACCTTTAAAAAAACTGAAAATTATTTCATCATTGAAATGCACTAATGTTATGTATATTAATGCTCACTTCTGAAATCAATATTCCAACTAACAGAATTTCACATCATGACACCTAGCTCCTGTACTATTGTTAGACATATCACATTGGTCCAACCCTGAATCTGATGCCGCACCTTATAATCGACGACAGAACATGTTTGCCACGGAACAAACTTGCCAACCAAGTACTCAGCAGGAGTTAATGCGAGTTCAAATCAACGAATACAAGCGTAGCGTCAACTCTGGAAACAAATTGCTGGAAAATTGATGTTAAATAAACATGTCACCCCGTGTGCGATAGACTTCTGTTGCGGACAGTAGCATTATGCATATTAATCTTACTAGTATTGAATAATAAAAGAATGTATGGATATGAATGGATGTTTGTTTCTCTTTCAAACACACTACACGGTGTTTTGTGATTGCGTAAATTGATACCTTCAGCGTTGCGTGCGGTTTTTGAATATCCCAGTAGCAGTAGTTGAGAGAGGGGAGGAGAAAAGCAAGACTACGCATCGGCATAAAATTATGCGGATGTTCATGGACGTCGGAACTCGTGCAAAGGCTCCGATTCTCGTCTGTCCCCCTACAATCTAAAAAAATGAGGTACCAAAACTACTAAGGGGATTTTGATGAGACTTGGCAATGTTGTTGGTTGTAGCTTATGTATGTACCCGAAAAAGTGAATTCCTAAAAAGAATAAGAATACTTTTAGAAAAGCAGCGCATCTGTTGTGCTCTAGGAACATAGGAATTCTGCACATGTCCATTTTCAGCGGACTCTGAGTATGTTAATCCGCATCAAAATTTGTTTCATTCTTTTATTTCTTCAGCAAAATTATTTTTTTATAAGAATGTGAATATCGAGCTATAAATAGTTAAACGGATAAGACGTCGAACCAATAAATACCCACGTCACTAAACAAGAAGTATTTAGTAGGTTTTGAATAGAAGTAGTAGAATAATTTACTATCGCTTACTTTAGTAATTTTATTGATCGCTTTTTATTTATGGAAATACGCCTGAAGTGCTGTTACGTGAATTAGTTGCGCTAGTTAGTTAACTAAATCTGCGTATAGTTTGTCCCAAGGGATTTCATTTTTTATTGCTTGATAACAAGATGTAATATTTGCTGAATATCACCCGAATCCCTTCCGTAGTTTTAGGTCAAAAGAGTATCAAACATGAATATATATTTTTGCACTTGTGATATTTGTAGGATTTATGTTTAAAGCTGGGTCAAAGTCACAACAAAACGTTGTACCTACGTAGTCTCTACTGTGTGAAAATTTTGTGAACAGAAAGCACTTTTGTTGTGACCATGGGCTTATCATGTAGGTAGTACATAGATAAAATCTGTTAAAATAATTACTCCTTGTGATTAAAAAAAAATATTTCAAGCTGTTATAAATAGAGATTTTTATCTACCCACCTGTGCTGGCCCTACCCGACAAGAAATCATTCCATAATAATATAATGTACATTAACACAAATGGAAATTATATTTGGCGTCATTTTTCACGCGTATTGTGTTTCCGTGTAAAATATAACATGATTTATTGCAAATATCAAGCGCGTGAGCGGAGACACCTGAACGCTGAGCGTTCAGGTGTCTCCGCTCACTAGATTTCGAAGAGGAAATTAGTTTAGTTTGCGTTTAGTTTAAGCAGGAATCTAGGGGTCAGCGGTTCGCTTTACATCATTTACTTTGACTTCTATCGTATTGAATATTAGTTAATTGTAATATATAATACACTGCAATTACAATCCTGAAGTTATGATTGTTCTATAATAGACGTATATGTATATGGTGTAGATAAATTTTCATCAAAATAATTCCTTTTGAGGTAAACGTTTACATAAGCTAAGGGGCGGATGATGTAATACTTGCTCCAAATTCTCTTAGTGACATCCTTTTGCGCATTGTTAAGGCCCCGGGGATATGTAGTTAGGAACTCACACAGTGCATTAAATGCCTATGATCACAATTCCAGTGAAGAATAGTGCTGAGAACTCCAAGTGTACCATATAATAATAAAATATTTAAGGTTTTTACATTAACTGAATTCTTCGCCCCGCCGGTGCGTGGTGTTATGGGTAGGATTTGCTCGCTTTCTGTGGCTTTTGACATTCTCCTTTCGACAACTAGAATTTCGATGAAAGCTAGCGCCGCTCATAAAGTGATTATACTGTAAGAGAACATCATCCTTTGAATAATTTGAACCAATAATAATTTGATATAAAGGTTCAATAAAAATATTTAGAATTTCCAGAAGAAAATGCTCCTATCACTCAATACGTCCAGTAAATTAACACCTTTGTTGACACTTTAACTTCTTAGTCTAGGCGAAGAGCTACAGTGGACAAACATCTCCTCAAAGGACTAAAGGTCTACTTGAACAATAAATGTTGAGATGTAAAAATAGATATTTTCTAATTGATATATGGGAACATATTGGACATAGAATATTTATCACCGAAATATTTTAAAATTATAAACGGCGGGAGCTCAACATGTTACCTTCGCAATTCGGTAACTGAAGCGTAATGTCGGCATTTCAGTGAACATATTTCACTTGACTTCACGTTACTGAGCGTACTACTTCGACGTTTGATAAATACGTGTTAATTTATTTAACAGGATAATGCAATTTCCTATAGAGGAAGGGACTTAGATCGTGTTGCCAGTTATTTACCAAATAGAAAATAAAACCGAAGAGCAAAATGTATTAGTTACGCCATAGAACATTTGATTGTGGTTACTTTTTAATTAAGGTTTCCACAGGAGCGCACCGTGCAGCTTGCAGACCCCGTGACACCACGAGTAGGGTGACAATACTAGCGAAAATTATTTGGACTAAATTCTGTGTGTTTATATTATCTACATACACAAACACTTGCGCGCGAGTAGGGTGACCATACTAGCTAATACTATTTGGACTGAATTCTGTGTGTTAATGTTGTACTACAAAAACAATATTTTGACTTTATGTTTCTATTATTTACAGTTTACGTAACCTGTCCTGTCGTTCAATATGTGCAATATTTTACCAGTCAGCCTGTATACCAAAATAACTCAAGCTTTAGAAATTCCTGCCAAAATATAAAATAAAAGCTCTTTTGCGCTTCACTTCATATTTACCTGGAGCTTCAACCCGATCTGAAGCTGATGATCATGATAACAATCTTGCACATATAATGTTATCACATATAATGTTATCACATATAATGTTATCACATATAATGTTATCACATATAATGTTATCACATATAATGTTCTCACATATAATGTTATCACATATAATGTTATCACATATAATATTATCATTTACATTAATTTTGTATTTTGTTTCGTTTTACTCATTAAGTGACTGTTACGACCCAGAAAAGCTTTCCCTTTATAACGTTCCTTGCCATAAAAGCGATATCTCATGTTTGCATGATGCCTATTGAAATTACGCCCAGTTGTCTCGATGGGTAATTTTATTCGAATAGTAACCGAATTCACAGGTAGAGGTAGTGCCATGCTGCATAGGAGGGGGTAGTGCCATGCATGGTGCATGACACTACATCCTATTCGGCGGAATTGGGCCGGCACGACTGGGAAGTACCTGTCGCTCACTTGATACCAGCCTAGAGTGACAGCGACGCTGTCACGTTTCGTGAGGTTTGTGAGTAGCCGGTGGCCTATTGGGGGAAGGATTATAAGAGGGCAATGCATCTGCCTAATATTCATGCGAACGTCCATTGGCGTCGATAGTCATCAAAAGGCACAGATTTCTCGTTTGCCACCTCATGCTATAAAAAAGTGGGTTAATAACGGGAAGAGTTGATAAATTATTTATGTTATGCGTGTATTGTACCGACCCTACATAAGATTAATAATATCATCATCATCATCAACAGCCGGACGACGTCCACTGCTGGCCGTATGCCGCCCCCACAGAGCGCCGCGGGTCACTACTTAACAATATGCTCCTTTATAATCAGCAAATAAGAAGACAGCGGACATGTTCAGTATCTGTTAATGCCATGCTGTATGTGTGCCGGATTGTGAGAACGACCGCGAGGGTATCTCTCAAGCTTTACGTACTTAACAGTTTCCGATGGCCCATTACAGAAAAACATAGAAGTTTTTGATCTACTATGAACATAATTTGCAAAATTAAAGCGAAAATTGTTTTAGGAACGGTTTTTATATCATTAAGAAGCCATAAAGGATAGGCGATGGTTTTCAGACTTCTTATCGTTATTCTAGCTAACCACAACAATGCACAGCATTAAACAGTAAGAAAATTTGCGTCAACAATCAAAATTTTACCGCCGCCATATCGATGTTCCGAAGGCTTCTACCGTGCGCATTAAACGTAATTTTTTTACGCGCACTAGTTCTTCTATTAATTTGTATTTAAGCTGATTGTATGCAGCTACCACCTTCGGTATACTGCCCGATGCTTCAGCAAACTCATGGAAAAAACGTATTTATCTGACCTGCGAGAGCTCTGGTGTTGCGGATGTCGGTGAGCGTTTGTGATAACATACTTACAAGTTGCCCTACATCTCATTCAACTCCTATGCTATAACAAAATGTTGATAAAAGAGACCATACTAATCACACCGGTTCCATGTAACTTCGTTTGACTCTTTATTTTTTTTACGAAAAAGTTTACGAAATTTTTATTATAACTTCACTCTTTGGACGATCACCAGTATATCTTAATCACTGTCCAATAAATGTCCTTATCGTTGAACCTCAATAAAATCAATCTGCGGGATTTTTCCCGCCTAACGTGTACTGAACTTTAAATGCCATACCCTATATCAATACACGAGGCATATAGCGTGACATTAATTATATTGTAATTCTGGTCAAGCATCCTGTGTCGTATAACTGTAGCCCTTGTGTGATGGAAATAAGGATCATATCAGATGCCATCACGTCGGATGTAGTTGGGGTTTCCAACATACTTTTCAGTACTTTTTTTTTCAATACAATCTACAAAATATAGGCGCCGCAACGATACCAATTTTAGTGCGGTTTTCGCCAATGGATAGAGTGGTTCCCCAGGAAGGCTTTACTTATTTTCATATATTTGACGGGGCGGATCGCTTGTTAATGTATAAAAGCATAAGCTTGATATAATATGATATACTTATTTTGTATATTCAATTGTACTGTATTAGTTTTGCGTGCTTTATTTTTTTATGTTGCTGAACCCAGAAACAACTGTTTCGCAATAATGTTGCAGCTGTGACATAAATTACTATTATATTTTGGTACCGCTGGCAACACTATGTAACTCGTAAACGCGTGTTCACCTGTAGTCATGCAGCCCACGCTAGGGTTGAAGATTTTCTTTCAACCTTGAGCATCTTTGTACTTTACTCGTTTTCATTACTATCATGAAAGTTTGTTTTACAGGTGTAATGTAGTAGAATCAAACACCTAAGAAGTAGTTCTAGTTTCCATTCCATTCGAGAAGTGATTGTTTGTTCAATCTGAGAGAGTAACTGTCCAAAGTGTGCGATCGTTAACAGCTATTGTATTACTAACTGTACGCCCATCATTCGCCCATAAGTAATGGGGAATTTTTGTTCGTTCGTTTGTTTGGTTCGTGACCGCGTGCACTTTGCCACTGTTACCCGTACTGCACTGTACAGCTCGCCAAGCGTAGAGGACCCTCGAAAACTGGTCCCTCTAATCTGGTCAGACCGTTGCATTTGAGCACGTCTTCTGGCACGTTTGACCTCCAATTCACCCGGTATAAATGTCTATGCCTAGAGCAACGCCTAGAAGCGCTGAAGAAACGACGGTTTTCTATCGTCAGAGGAATAAATTACACTAAAAACCCTTACGTATACGTGGGTGAAAACTGCATTAGGATCCGTTTTGTATATTTAAAGGAGATCGATAACGTACAAGGAGACATCTTCTGGGGACTTTGTAATATAATAAGCTTAGATGTATTTCACTCGTTAAAAATTTCAAAATGATAAAATTAATTGTTAATATGTACTGATAAGATAAAAGACAAATTGCTTATGTATATCATACTTTTATCTTTTAAGATACTTAAGAACTTATACTCGTATATTCGCCTCGCCTATACTATTTGAATAGATTTAGTAGCGTCTAGCCCAGACCAGGGACGTTTTCATGTACAGATTGTTATCACCTGTGGACATTGATAGTCTCCAAATACTGAAAGTTTGTATTGTTTATCTCTTTACCAAACTTGATTCGAAAGAGGGTACTGTTTTTAGAGCGTTTGTATGTAATAAAATAAGAAAATATCTTACTCTTTATTTATGAGAACACACGGCACAATACAAAGACTCTCTATATAATATTATACAAACAATCATCGAAGCAAACACCAATTACATTTGACAATAACAATAAGAATAAGAATAACACATGAGGGGAAAAAAATAATTGTGAAAGAGTGTAGTGGTGGCAGCGAGTCTCCAAAAACTGTATATCCTCGGCTTGGGTTAGGATTTGAACATCTTCCTCTAAGACAACACACACACTTCTACGCACTCGGAAACGCATGCTGTCTCTCTCTTGCCGAAAGGTGAGGGTGCGATAATGCCGTCCCGCTTGCGCCCCAGCCCTCTCGTCCTTGTTCGGAACGCGGTCCGGAATAATTGCTATTCCGTGCCGTGCCGTGTTCGGAACTCGGGCGAAGCCAAACAGCTTTGTGTACACATATATGTATAGTGTGCTATAGTGACCAAATGGAGATCACCAGACCCAACAGGTCCGACGCCGCACCGCGCGACATACTCCCCGACCTTTTTGAAGAAAGGTCCGTGGACAGCGAGTCCAACGGAGGACCGAACCACCATCAGAGCCGCCCCTACCAGCGATGCCCAGGAAGAAGGTGGAACGTACGGTGGTCAGGAGACCCCTGTTCCCCACGGAAGAGGAAAGGCAGGAGTTTTTGGCGGAGCTGAAGGAACTACGCCCGCAGATGAGCGCGGCGTCCTCGTCCGCTGAAGGCCCTTCCAAGGTGGTCGCAATAGCGGAATCGTCGCACTCGACCGCCACTTCACCATCGCCATCCGGACCACCGCGTTCTTCACGCTCAACACCGCCTACGTCACCGCCTACGTCACCTCGTGCAACTCGCGAGTTGGAAATTGCTGGCCCAGCGACGCCCGAGGAGGACTCGTCGACGTCGCCGGCCACCGTCTCCGCTGCGACTGCTACGTCTGCCGGGAATGTCGAGGCCGCCTTCTCCAGCGGATCGGTCGACGCGACGCGTTATCGTAGTTTCGCCGCCGCTCTGGAGAGCCCCATAAAGGTACACCCAAAGAGTGCCCCTCCCTCCCCCCATCCCTGCCTACTACCACTGGCAAAAAGCCAGACGCCCAACACCCCAGTTCCCAACCGCCGCGCAGGCTAGCGGAGTAACCTCCGATAGTCGTTGAGTTTCTGCCAGACTGGCAGAGGCACTTCCGCATACTGCGCGACGGGCTGTGACACGCACCCATCGCCCGCGCAGTCGCCTGAGGAGTTCCGGGCAGTCCAATCACTACTGACAGCCCTTACAAAGGAGAACCCGGCGGTGTAATGGCACTGCTACTCCCCACCCCCAGATCTCCCCACCAAAGTGGGTGTTAGAGGTCTGCCAGTGGGGACGGACACCGAGAGCATCGCCGATGAGATCAGGGGCCAGGACTTACCGGTGCACTTCTTGCGGCACATACCGGCGAGAGGCGGGAGACCCGGCTGTGTGTACCACGAGCAGCTGGATCGCCTGAAAAGCGAGGAGCTCGAACGCCTCTACGAGGTGAAAGAGCTCCTCTGCATGCCCGGAGTAGTCGTGGAGGGGTGGAAGGGCAGACAGGGACCAGCTCAGTGTCACCGATGTCAGCCCCTCGGACGCTCTTCTGCGCACTACTACCGGGAGATTAGGTGCGTCCGCTGCGGTGAGGTCCATGCAGTACCCGCAAACCGCCAACGACCTGTTATGTCCAGAGGTCGGAGGCTTTAATGCTGAATACGCCTGATTATGGCC
>JAFELO010000691.1:0-50438 GCA_017140195.1 Eumaeus atala
TCCAATTCATTTGTGATGGTCTGGGAATTCGTAACACAGGTGTAAAATCTAGTATGAACTCCTGTCCATCACAACGGTTGTCGGTTTTTAAGCAAATTATAACCTATTAAGCAATTGTACTGTAGCCATATTATGTTAGCCTTTGTGCTGGAAGTAAATAAATTAACAAATAAAAATAAAATTTATGAAATAATGATAATGAAATAAATTGTAGGTGGTGGAGTTCTCGCGCACACTATACTCGGTGTGGAGTACAATTCTGAGAAGAACGAGACTCGATATCTCATACTGGACCCACACTATACGGGCGCAGACGATCTGAACGTGGTGGTAGGTAAGGGCTGGTGCGGGTGGAAGACCTCCGACTTCTGGACCAAGACTGCACATTACAACTTGTGTCTGCCGCAAACGAAGCCATGTGTGTAATGGATCGTAATTGTTTAATAATAATTTAATAAACTAGAATAAGCCACTGCGGGGTGTCTCAAAATTAAGTTCAAAACTAAACAATCAAAAAAAAAAAAGAACTTTGACTTTGAGACTTGCAGAAATTAAAAGTGTATGTGAAGATTTTTTAAAGCAAATAATACCGTCCAAATGTAAGCCGTCACAGCACTCATTCAGACACCGGTCTTTCCGGCGACGAACGACTTTGTTAGATTGTTTTCATGCGACACCACAACGGCAGTGGCAAAAAAGTGGCAAAAGAGTATTGGATTTGTACATTATACTTGCCCATACACAACGCTCCGCTTGCGAAAATCTCCACATGCCAGGCTCGACACAACAGTCATGAGATTGACGCAGGTTCCTGCTTGCCCCAAGCACGAAGCTAAACAAGTATGAACTTAGTTTTAGGACACCCCATATAACGTGCAGTTTTTTTTTAATAATCTTACATACAAAATACAATATACATAATATGCATAATCAACACATTCGCCAATTATTGTTATACCACAATGTTTTAGAATAATCTTAAAAGTCTGTAAACATATTATCTGATTGGACAGGGTAGTTCCTATGAAAGAGACAAACTCATATGAAAGCAGTGAGTTTAGACATTTATTACCGTTCACTCATTTACAATACCGAAAATAATTTGCATGTTTATGTAAAACATCATAAATGAGAGATATCGATCTCCGCGCAGTAGCCGGTCCCGGATGGATGCGAGTAGCAGGAGATCGGTCGTCTTGGCGTTCAGTGAAAGAGGACTATGTCCAGCAGTGGACCGGTAAGGACTGATAATGATGATGAAATGAGAGAGACAGAGTTGGTATATGATTAAATTTTTCATTTCAATTTCAATTCAAAAATTCAAACGAATGTGTATATATTTCATATTCAAACTTATTGAATGTATATTTAACAGAAGGGTGATAAATAATAATGATGCAGTGTGTATTCTACAATACTTGAAATGGTTATATTATTCTAGATATATTATTTAAGTAGTTTTACACTATTTGAATTAGAATGCCATCTTCATGCTTCTTTCTTCTTGTAATTATTTCACATATTCTGCTAGCCTCAACTAGATATTATAATTACATGAAATTTAACTTATGTCAAATAATTCTAGTGTCGAACACTGAGTCTGCAAAGACTTAGACTGTTCTGGAATCATTTCTGTATGCATACAGACCTGTAGGCGGCGTGATTTACAATAAACAATAATATGGTCTCTACTTAACAAGCTTAATGCTTGTGTAACTGATTACTTGCGTTTGTCAACTCTACTTATTGTTTCAATACATCACTAACACTGATACTTCTATTTGTAGCCTCATAACAGGCTCGCTTTTAACTGCACTTTACTGGTGAGAAATAGATAGCTAACAAATTATGTATGTATAAATGAAATTGTTATATTTTTTACCGAATAAAAACAGAAACATTTACTTGTTGAAGTTTAATTGTTAATTTCCTGTCAATGTTTAGGAAGATTTTTTAATCATTTACGCGTAAAATTGGTCCCAGGTGACTAATTTTTCGGGATAATTAACATAAATACTTTTATGTTAATCTAGACTATAATCTGCATCTCACATAATACCGCCGTAAAGTGACATCTTGAGTGTAGCATTTCGTGCGGTTTGTGAGTAGCCGGTGGCCCATTGGAGGGGGGGGGCAAGGTATAGTAATTATGTGGATGTTCATGGGTGTCGGTAGTCGTAAAAAGGCTCCAATTACTCGTTGCCCCCTATTCTAAAAAAAATCTGCCATATTTCACCCAAATTCGTCCAAGTGGTTCTTGCGTAACAAGAACAAATTTTCTTTCGCAATTTTATTTTGGTTAGATTCATGAGATGGTAGTAAGAGCAGTGCCACGCTGCATTGGCATTCATGGGCGTTGGTAGCCATAAAAAGGCTGCGGTTGCTCGTTTGCCATGTATGTACTATAAAAAGATGGGTTTTGCAAATTCACGTTTTCAGCATTTGATTTTTGATGCGATTTTGTTCAGCAGTAGACGATATAAAGAAAAGGGCTTGGCCTACCACTGCTGCCGTGTCGCCAGTATCGACAGCGGCGACGGCCCATTCGTATGACTGCAGCCATCCCAAACAAAATCTAAAACTGTCTTGGGACGCGCAGCGAATTTCATCAGGAGAAAATAGGGAGTAATAAGTAATTCCAGTCTCTCTACGTGGGGTACAAGCTCAAGCAAAGAAAAAAGAGCAACTAGCTGCTCCACGAATATAATAAGTCCTACCACAAATTGATAGACTTCTAATCATTTATGATGTTATAACTGAGTTATAATTGTGTTTTTAAGAGATTTTTTTTTCAGCTATCGATTGATTTATTTGTCTCATAAGGTGTGTTTGGGCGCCATCCACAAATTACATCATATATTAATGGCGAGGGAGGGTCCGTTAAAATGTGATAAAGGGAATTTGAAACCCCTTCCTGGTTTCAAATTTAGTGATATCGTACTAGGTTTTTACGACAACTGTGTGTGTCATCTCCAATTCACACATTACTCCTTAAGAATGAACATCGTCAACGTCAAGCGATTTTTTAAGGAGATCATCCTCAAAAAATCTCTTGACGATGTAAACTAAAAATAATTTGCCTACTAGGTGTAACTTAGATATATATCAAAAATGTGACGTCACACTGAGAGGAGGGTTTCAAACTTTTGGCGTGTGACAAAATGGAAAGGGGATTGCAAATCCTAAAATTGGTGTGATGTAATTTATGAATGACCCCTAAGATGTATATGAAACAATAATAATAAGATCGGATCGTTGCGAAAAATACGCGCGTAACCCTCGCCGACACTGTTCGTAATACTGAAGTGAAAGAGAGGTTAGGTATGAAACGCAGATGGAATGTTAACAAAACAGATAAATAATGCGTATGTAGAAAGATGTATTAGGTACAGGGGAAAAACAAGACTGTCATACCATGTTCAGATTGTCCGAAGGTAATGTCAAGAGTCTTCAAGATAATATGTAAGGTTAGTGATGTGTCGCTCCGTTCTCTCTGCCTAGCCCATTAGGAAACTCGCGTGAAAATGTTGTTGTAACAAATTCTTCGCCTAATTTGGGGTACAGACTCATATAGAGACTAGTAATTTAGATGTTTTCGTCGCCTGCTGGGTATGTTAAACATTTAACAGTCTTAACTGAGTACGCCAAGATGACGCGAGTCTGTTAGGTTAGGTTAGGAATATTGTAAATGCCACACTGTATTGAAGCCCGATAGGGCCGATACGCCCGGGGAGTTCCCTCTCGTTTACGTGTTATATGCGTATAGTTTAGTAAGGTCTGAGAGCAGCCGGTGGTCCATAGCGTGGTGGGAGAGAAAGTTCGGCAACGCATCTGCATAACAATATAACAATTATGCTGGTATCTATAGGCGTTGGTAGTCGGTAAAGTCTCCCATTGCTCGTTTGCCTGTCTTTGCTATAAAAAAGGTGGACCATTCATCTACGAAGCAAATATTAGCACCTACTCACACTCTACAAAGGTCGACCATAGTTATATTTAAAGTGACCTTGTCAGACAAGAAAGAGAAAGAGGATGTCATGAAGATAGTAACAATATATCCTGCATAACAAAAATATACGTTGGAGGTTTAAAATGAAATACACATTGTGTTAACACGTTTATTCATGGCTTACCATAAACTTAAAAGTACACATTTTTACTTATAGTCTTATGTACAAAATCACAGTTACAAGCAAAAAGCTTTATTTATGCTTCGTCAGATGCATTGTGATAAATAAAATATATTACTATATTTTAAGCAACGTCCCTGTAAGAGTAATTGTAACACCAGAAACATAATTTAATGTCCTAAATGACCTAACACATCCAACACATATATTCAACAATTGCTATTTCTACATAACAATAGACGCTATTTATAACTAAATGTTAATTTAGAAAGCCATAGTCTAGTTCGACCTAAAACTATGATATCAGCAGAACTATTAGCAATGTTCTAACATCATCAATTACTAATGCAAACAATGTCATTATGTCTATGTGTTCGCAGTAATTAACTTATACGTCTGTATTACATCTACACGCTGTCACAAACTGGTTACTGGTCCCCACAAATCGGAGTTATGTATGTTCTCTTTTTCAGCCGACACGGCCATCACCGATCGTAACAATAATAAAGCATGGCTTGCATTTTAATGGACTCTTCTAGAACAGGCATTGAACCACACGCATTGGACAAACTGATTTTAGCCCTACCACACGCAATAACCAGCACCATAACAGGAAATGAAGTGTGTGTCTTAACTTTCAATATTTATCAAATTTTGTATGAGGTGTTTATCGCATACTAAGATCACAATTCGGGGAACAACATTGTTGATTATAGCAAAATATAGTGCAATGAGTATTGTAAGTTAGCTTTTAGTGTGTTTGCTGTATTTTAGTGGAGATTGTGGACCTACTTCATCCATAAGTTTAGGTGTGCCGTCTACAAAAAAAATGGGTAGGTACGCAAAAACACACATTCACACAAGTACGCATGAGCGACATCAGTTGAGTTTTTATAAAAACTGAATCACGCGTAATCTACCAATGAATCACCTCTATACACACGGTACTTAGTCTATTCACACACGACACTGTGGGCATTTTATCAAAGTGGTATAGGGTACCAACTACATCACTTTATGCCTAGTTGTAATGTTTTAAACGTTTCGAAATCGCCAATACTGAATATAACATATTATAATCAAGAGAATTCAAAACTTAAAAATCCTGATATCAAAAAGCATTAATTAAAAGGTTTTTATATGTAAAAATTAAAAATATACCAACCAAATTTAATCGATCACACGCTATCCGCGATAATCACGCAGAGTGTCTAGGGTTATCAGACTTTCAAATACCACAACTTGTTCAGTTAGGTATTGAATTAATTTCACTTTGGATTCAAAAATGTTAGTATCGGCATTAGCATTGGAGCACGAAACATTTTTAAAATTTAATAATTCTAAATTTTTCAACTCATCCTTAACGAAATACTACAGAGTGAAGTCAAAGGCACATACTTCAATAAAAAAAAGATACAATATATAACTTAATATAACTTTCCCAAGCCTCAATTAGGAATAGTAGAATAGGTAAAGCAATTTTATACAAGAGTAGCGTGTCATGATATTCCCGCAAACTAGGCATTTTAATAATTTATTAATGCTTATAACTAATGAAGCATTAATTAAATAATACAAACAAATTAAAAAAAAAAAAAAAATGCCAAATAGCATTTTTTGCTTTTTTTTAAATGTTTTTCTGCCTACTCGCAGCAGTAATGAAATGTGTTGAGTACAAACTGCCTACACTCAGCAATAATGAATTATGCTGACTATAAAGTGTCACGCGCTCAAGTGAAACCTTCCTAACCACGAGGTACGTGCGGCTAATTTTAAATGTTAGTTCTCCAGTAGCAGTTAATTTGCTGTCTGCTGTTGATCCTACTCTTTGGATAAGATACTAGTCAGTCAAAGTTAACCAGTCGATATAGTGAAATCATGAGTCGACCCTCTGGTTCCTACACCACTCTCGCACACGCATAGATACAGAGATGCCTATCGAAACCAGAACTTTCATTATCCTTGTGAGATTCGCTAGACATGTGTAGGAAGACCGCCGAGCATGTCTATCTAGTGAGTTCCCCGCTTTAGAGGCCGTCCACCTAAATCGTCGCCTCAACTGATGACTGATAAACTGAAAGGTGTACTTCTCGTGTTATAATACTAATACTAGTGACCTGGCAACTAGGTAATACATAATTCTGTCAATGCGATGTTTCATTTTACTCGTTTAATCTCACAAAAAGCTATTGATCTCTCAACATTATTTTATTTTTATTCTCGACTGCTGTGACCAGAAGCGAGATCTGAGAATCTCAAGTGACATCATATGTTACTTTTATATAATGTTAAGTTGTTGATGTCTGAAAATACAGCTGTTAATAAATATTTATGATGAATATATCGCCAGTTACTAATTACACAGCATATTGATACATATTGAAGTTCAATACAATTTTTATAATAGTAAAATATATAACTATAAGTTGCGATAGTATTTAATCCATGGATCTTACACGCGGGTCTTCAGTCCCTATGCATACAAAGAAATGTGGCGATTCGGTGACGTTCCGTTAACTTCGCCAGTATTTATAATTTACGTTGCCACAATATATTTTGTCACTTCATAATTATAGAATTTCTAAATCACAGTGTCGAATCGAAGGAAACTTTTTCTGGAAAGGGAAATTAAAACGTTATTAATAAATATTTAAAAGAAATAACGAAAAATTATTACTTTTGGAGTAAATTTTATTTAGCTACGATTTCTCGTTTGTCACTCTATAGAATAACAAAATATAACCTAAAAAAACATGTCATTGTCTCAAATCCAACCGGTGCGGTTATGGTATGTTTATTCGCAAAATAATTCAGTGTGGTTACTGTCGATGCTGTGTGCATCATCTCAATGATGATTGATATTAGGTAAGAATAATACACTACCGATTAGGTACCACTAACAAAAACATACATACCCTCAGCTTCAATTCTATCCTATCGATCTCCCCGCCGAGCATGTCGACTATATTCTCGCCGTGTTTCAACAAGAACGCCTCAGCGTCGTCGATATTGTCAATTTTCTTCATATCCTTGAATAAACAACAAAGAATTAGGAGTCCCTCTCCCCTTCTTATAAAGCCCAAACAAAACATAGTTGACATTTCACACCATATGGGGTAGTACCACCCCAATCGTGCCGGCCCGATTCAGCTACAATGCTTCAGTAGCACTACCTCTCACTAAAAAACAGGCGAAACAATATTTTTTAGACCTTTTTGTAGATTGAGGGGCACTTAAAATTGGAATTTGGAATGTTTGAAGAATACTTGGAGAGGGAATGTAGAAAGTTATTTTTAAATATATTTTTTATATTAGGTTAGATATATGAATAAATAGTTTATATTGAATTAGGTATGAATGTGTTATGTACCTAAAAGATTAGAAGCGGACTTTCCGTCAATTTTACTTGGCTAATAACTCTAAGTTACAATGAACAGATTATGAGGACACCAAATTTGTTCAATAATGATAAAATAAAGCCTATGTTAGTGTAGTTAGTAATAGTGTAGCTGTTAGTGATATAATTTTCATAATAACATCAGTATTGCCGAAAATTATAATTAGCCTGTACAAACATTGAACTATTTGTACTACGTAGTAGTTACTACAGATTATATACACATATAATATATAGATATAATACAAAATTAACCGTACCCTGTCGTAGGTACGGTTAATTTTATATTACTAAGTAACTATAATATTCTATTAGCATCTTGTTGCGTATATAGTATTGTATGATAGATACACTCATGGAGACTAAGAGTCCAGGAGCGTCTAATCCACGTTTAACAAGTGAAAACTTACGAGGGTGGATCTAAAAGTTCTAAGCCCGACCAAGAAAATGAAAGAAAAGTGGATCTAAATTTATTTTTATTTTTTGACATAGTCTCCATCTAGTCCAATACACTACTTCCACCTGACCTGCAATTTGTTTATCCCCTCGAAAAAAAAAATCCCGAAGGTCAGCGAAATAATCGTTTACTGCGACTTGTTGTTTTAAATTTGGAAATAAATGATAATCCGAGGGGGCTAAATCCGGTGGGTGGGGCAGCAATTCGTGGCAACAATCATGGATTACAGACATTGTTTCAACCGAAGTGTGAACACGTGCATTGTCTTGATGAAACAAAACTTTCTTACGCAACATTCCCGGCCTTTTTTCTATTATTTCTTCCCGGAGTCTTCACAAAAGGTTACAATAATAACTAGAATTTATAGTTTGACCTTTCGGTAAATAATCTACAAAAATAATGCCCTTCGCATCCCAAAAAACTGAAGCCAAGACTTTGTTAGTCGACAAAACGACCTTAGCCTTTTTCGGTGTAGGAGAGTCTGATCTTTTCCACTGTTTGGATTGTTACTTTGATTCAGGAGTATGGTGGTGAATCTAGCTTTCATCCATGGTAACAAATCTAGACAAAAAGTCCTCGGGATCAGTCTCAAAAAGTTCCAAACAGTCTCGCGAAATTGTGTATCGAAATCGTTTTTGTTCAGCTGAAAGCAACCTCGGGACCCAGCGAGCAGAAACCTTATGGAACCCTAACTCTTCCGTTATTATGTGTTGCATCTGGCCATAACTAATGTTTGTTATCTCAGCTATCTTACCAATGGTCAAACGTCGGTCACCTAGTACGAAATCACAAATTTTATCGATGTTTTCTTTCGTGGTAGAGTTCCAGTCCTAGGATCATCTTTAATGCTCTCACGACCGCGCTTAAACTCAGTTACCCACTGCTTGACACTGGAATACGATGGAGCAGGCTCCCCCAAAGGTCTCACCGTATCTTGATGGATGTCTTTTGGTGATAGGCCTTTTTTATTGAGGTACTTATTGACTGCACGGTGTTCAATTTTCTCCATTATTGAAGATTGCGTCAGATTGATTCAAACAAATAATCACAGAAAATTTATATTGTGCAGTATCGGAATGAAACTGGCACAGCTTATTGCCTCAGTGCCTCGAAAAGTATCACAAATTGTCATTTCAAGCACCCTTTTACTTTCAGAGATGAGGGTGGATCGAAAAGTACTCGGCCTTTTTTTTGTGACGAAGGGGAATGCATTTACGTATGATACCTGGGAGCCCGGGTAGACCCCCGGGTAGACACACCTATGTTGGACTCGGCCATTGGGTAGCAATACCAACTAAACCCCTACGGGACCTTCAGCCGCTATTAGTGGAGGGTTGGCCTCGGCGAGAGGCCAGACTTCACCTTCTCGGGAACTGTCCGGCTACGCTATGACAGTCCCCACGACGCCGTGTCTTTGGAAGTGAACCGGGTTCCCATCCCGGCCCTACACGGAACACAGGGGCACTACTAAAGGCGCTGCAGATAGCGCCTCCTTCGTATCCCCATTCGTCGTCGGCGGGGGACTGCAGCCTCCTCTCTCACCCGCTCGTCGGCTTCCTTCTGGGACATGACGGTCTCGCAGAAGGAAGCCATCGCCTGGTAGGACTCGTCGCTGCCGAGCATCGCGACGATGATGCACGACTTTGACAAGTCCCCTCCGACAACTGATGTCAGATCGTAACGCAGCGCCACCCATCTCGGGCACACCTCGAGAGGCCGAGTCCACCGCTGCGTCACAATCGTGACAACGAGTCGTCGGCTCCCTGCGGGCCGTCTCACACAGATACTCACCGAAGTAACCATGCCCGGTGAGGACCTGCGTCAGACGGAAGGTGAGGGGTTTGCGCCTACGGCGCATCCACCGCTCGAGGACCGGACGCAAGGAAGCCGTTATCTCTCTACCGTATAGCTGCCGCGCCAGGTCCTCCCCCCACCTCTACATTAACGCCACACGCCCTAAACGGCGGACACGCAGGATCTCGTCATGCGTGGGGTTCGAGCCGAGAGCCCTCCTTCCGAGACATAAGAGTAGCTCTCGGCAAGAACATCCACCACGAGTTCCCACGGGGGATCGCCGGCTAGGGGCGTAGCTGCAGCCCACGAAACCATACGGTACCTCCAAATCGACCTCACTGCGCGGAGCGCAGATGGGCCTTAATTCTCGCAGCGAGACGATCCGCCCAAACCGGAGCACCGTACGTCGCCATACTCCGACAGACACCGGAGTACAGCTGCCTGCAGGGGACGCTGGGTCCTACGAGGTTCGGGAGGAGTCTGCCCAGCGCACTCGCCGCCTTCACTACCTTCGGTCCCAACATAGCGAAGTGTGGGCCGAAGGTCCACCCTCCGTCAAGGATGAGCCCCAGGTACTTGATGTGGGGGCTCAACCTGACCCTCACGTCTCTGATCTGCAGGGGGCCCCCTGCGGCCGGTCCCGCGGAAGAGCAGGGCTTCGGTCTTGTCTAGTCTGACCCGAAGCCCTAACCTAACCTAACCTAACCTCTCTATGCGGCTGATCACGAAATCCAGACCGACCTCGGCCAGCCGAGCCGCCTCCTTGTATGTCTTTCCCCGGGCATACACGGGGGTGTCATCCGCGAAGCAGATTACACCCATCCCGGGGAGTAGACGGCCTCGCAGGGCCCAGTCGTAGCCAGAATTTCAGTGCCTCCCGTATCACGCTGTGCGGGAGACTATTGAAAGTATTCGCACCAACCCGCGGCCACCACCTGCGTTCCGCCTCACCCGTCATCGCCCGCAGGCGCTTGAGGGCATCGATAGTCGACCGGCGTGCCCGGAACCCGAATTGTGACTCCGAGAGTCCGGGTCCCGCGCCCTCCTCCAGATGCTGAACGAGACGGGAGGCCACAATCCGTTCTAAAAGCCTTCCCGGTCTCGTTCAGCAGCACCACAGGTGGAACCGACGAAGCCGAGCCCATGGGCCGTCCTGCCTTTCGAAGAAAGCAGAGCCGACCCTCCATCCATGCCCCCGGGAACTGACCAGACCGCAGGCGAGCAGAACGGTCAAAAGTTTCCCGGAGGCTATCCCCGAGGTGCACGAGAGAGATCGCCAGCACTCTCCCTTGCACCCCGTCTGGACCCGGTGCCCTCTTCTTACTCTGGAGGCGAGTCAGAATCACCACCAATTCAGCATCCGTGATGGGTGGCAGAACACCCTCCTCCTCTTCCGACGTCTGCCGAGCCATCCTGGGGACTTGAAGCCCACGGGTGTGTCGGGGAACAATTCCCCGACGATCCTCCCCAGTTGGTCCGGCTGGAGCATCTCCGTGATGGGAGCCGACGGGGCGCGGAGCTTGTTCTGCGCCCATTTGTACGGTCGGCCCCAGAGATCCCTCTCGAGATCCCTTACGAGCTCCAAGAGTGTCTCCACCTCCGTCTCCATCCTCCACCCCTCCACTCTGCGAGCGATGGCCGTCCACCACGGAACCTCCCGACCATCGCACGCACGACTGGACTGTCCCTGTGTTGAGGAGGGACAGTCCGGCAACTACCGCCCACAACTTCACCTCCCTCCCTTTCGGGTTTGGTAGCACAGATTGCTGCGGTCAGTGCCACCGGGGCACATGCTAGACACGTGCCCCATGCCCAGGCACCGGTAACAGTGCCTGGGACGCGACTGCAGGAGGTGTACACCTACCCGACTCCACCCCACAACTAATTTCCCGGCTTGCAGCAACTTCTTAGCTGCCGTCGCCGGGAGCTCAATATGTGCTGCGCCCGAGCTATTTTGCCCCATACGCAGATTCCGCACGAGGACCCTGCCCGGGTCACAGCCCCCCTCCTTGGCCACCGCGGTCGCCAACCTTTCTGCGGTGACTGCGTCACTTAGGCTCGAGAGCCTAATGTCCGCCTTCTTCTCGGGCCTGCTTGCTGCATGCTCCCTCAGACGAGCAGCGAGTATATCGGCTTTTTCGCCGCTCGTGGAGCCAGGCATTTAAATAAGCCGCGATCCGTCAGGTCCACCTCCTTTTCTGCCTTGAGCAGCGCCGAAGCGTATGACGCTCTCTTATCCGCTGCCTCCGGCCGTAATTTGAGAATGACAGCCGAGGAGCGGGGATGCGTCAGCGTCGGCTTTCCCGCCTCTTGCTTCTTAGCCTGCGATGCAGAAGCCTCAGTTGTCACCTTCCTCTTAGCAGGCGGCGCTGGTGCCGCCTGTTTCTTCCCCGCCTTGCGGCGGACCACGTCCGTCCACTTGCTGCCTTTTTCCGTAGGATTGTGATTTTCCTGTTTTTTTATTGCCTTAGTGATCCTCCTGCCCTCCACCAACACCTGGGGCCGCAGCCCTGGAGGTTGAGGGACTGAATGCTGTCCACTCGCCCTGCCCTTTTTTCTTCCCCTTTACCTTCCCCTTCTGTGGTTGGGGAAGTGCTGGAAACTCCATTTGAAGAAACTCCAATTGAATGGAACATCCATTCCACTCCAACCATTGCAACTTGCTCCTCAGGGTTAGTCCCCGTCCGCTTAGCTTGCGGCCCTCACCTGTCGAGCCAGTGGCTTATTGTCACCAGCCAGAGCTGGTCGAAATGGTGGAGCAGGAGGGAGCCGCATCTCTAAACCCGAGATGCGAGCATCCACGATGTTGCCCACCATTTGGGCAACCTCCTTCATCAAGTCGGCCATGTTGGGAACTCCCGTCCCCTCGGCCGACTTTTTCTTGTCTTCCTCAAATTCGCGCCCATAGGCACGAACCTCCTCCCTGAGGTTGCCCAACTCCCTCTGAAGACGAGCGTTGTCTGCCGTGAGGCGTTTGACGTCGTCATCCGCCGTCCGTAGCACCAGGGACACTAACATGTCCCGGATGGACCCCGCCGCCCGCCGTATCTTTGATGCGTAGCCATCCTTCAAATTAGCCGACTTCCCCGTCAGCTCCAAAATGAGGTCCAAATTCGCCTCCGCTGCCACCATAACGTCGCCGGCCGCACACAGCTCTACACCGGAACACTTCGGATTCCTTCTCCTTAGAGCCGCCCTGGCTCCAGTCAACGTGTGTGCCGTACCCCGTTTGGCCACACACCTAGTCCTCGTCCCAATTTTCCCTGTATCGGAACCAGACTCCAGATCCGAACCCTCAGTATAAAGGCGCTTGAGCCCCAGCTCCGCCTCGGACAAAGATGCCAAGGAGGAAAAGTCCTCCAACACCTCGATGTCTCCCCCGAACACCCCTTTGCGAACCCCGCCTCTTCCTCTGGACGAACCCGTCACTCCCCCCCGAAACCCATCCCCCCCAACATGTTCGCGCCACAAAAGACGCAAATAGCGACAGAAACACACCCAAACACTAAAGTAAACCAGACACAATTCCCGCCAAAGTTTCAACAAATAGAAATTTGATGTAAACAAATAGCGGGAATGAAATCTTTACACGTCCGAAACAAACGAAAACTCCACCAAGAGACGCAGAACAACATGAAAACAACGACGAAAGAAAAGTACTCGGCCTAACACAGATTCCTTTGCCTAGGCAGAGAATACATCGCATGTCGAGTACTTACTTTATAATTTAAATACAGATTTTACAAATCAGGCCGTCATGTCGGATTTTGTAGAACGCTTTTGCCACATCGAATAAGGCGGCGCATATGTGTGATTGAGAAGTAACGGACATCTGTTAACTACGCCGAATTCGAATAGGCGGTCTATGAAAAGTGGACATGATCTCGTATAAGTACTTCCACCTCGTCTAATGTCATCGCATAGGACGCCTTCTGACAATTGAGAAAGCCGGAGCTCGACTCCGTAATGTGCATCTATGTGAGAATAGGGAGACTTACATTGTGATTCTAGCGTCTCGGGTGGAAACTCGTCTCGTCGTCATTGGATGAGCAGGGGCATGGATAGCGACCTTATCCTCTCCGATATTTAAAAAATACTTAACTACCGTTTTTCAGTGCTACCGACTGATGTACACAGTAAGGCGGACTGTCCATCGTATTAAGTAATCGACTTTAACTAGCTCTCACAATGCAGGCTATCGTAGTGTGAGGACTGTAATAAATTCGTCTACTTGTCAAAAACTGTGCAGCAACATTTATAACGATTGCAACTATTAATTATTGTATTGTAAATATTTTAATGCTGAAATAATCCAATTTATATTTATTGTAATTTCAAGTATGGCATTGTACCATTATATTATTAACCATGAAAAGAGAAAAATACCTAGATATCAATGACAATATATTAGCTAAAAGAAAAACCTATTTCATATTCGAAGTCATATTTTTCTTATTATATACACAAAATAATTATCTATTAAGTCCAAAAACAGCGCCTATAATAATCCCCACGCCTGACTTACCTCTAACTGCGGGAACGATCTTTACCATAAATAACTAAGAGCCACCGCAAGGAAACAGGATTTCGAATGAAAAATGATTCTGATGTATAGGTAGTGTTTTGTATACAGTTTATTAAAATTTTTAAAAGAAATCGTGCACATACGGGCCCACACAATATTCAGTTAAGTGCTTATTATTTTATAATATGCAAGACAGTAAGTAGTATTTATAAATAGTTCGTATAGATAATACATATAAACTGGAAAGTGGAAATAGTTCGTGTACAAACTTCGAGGCTAAAGGCCGGTTTTACCGGTTAAGACAAGTATCTGGTAATTAACGCTATCTACCAGATATTAGGCTCGCAATAACCTTTTCGTTTCATTTTTAAACGAGACCCGCGTGGATATTAACGTCATCAGTTAACAATCTTTTAATTTATTTAATAAAATGTTTTTGTTAGAAACAATTTGTTAACGTTCCCCGAAAACCAAACGGAATTATTAGGATTCCCAAAATTTTTTGTACTTTTTCATCGAGCATTTCGGAATGAATGTTTTTGAAACGAAACGCAAGTGTCATAACATTTTGTAATTTGTTTCGCGCCTCGCAGCTTGTTGATGTTTTTGTGGTGTAATCTATATAAACTCGAAAAATGATTTTTTGTATTGACATTTTTGTTTATTAGTTTTACCTTTCGTTCACATAAAATGTATAAACAGAAGCGTGAAAGAAGTGCTAACTTCACTCTTGAAGAAACCGACCGCCTTGTATCGTTAATAGTGCCAAAAAGACATGTAATAGAAAGTAAAAAAAGTGACGCCACTACTTGGAAAGCAAAAGAAAAAGCATGGCAGGATATCGCAAAAGCGTTCAATAATGGCTCGGTGTTTCGCTATCCTAAAACTCTTAGGCACAAGTATGAGGCATTAAAGAGGGACGCCAGAAAGAGTATGGCTCAAGACGAGAGTCACAAAAATGGAGAAATAACTAGCACAGCTCGACGTCTTACCAGAGCAGAAGAACGTGTCAAAAGAATTCTTCTTTCAACTGAGGGAAATGAAAGTCAACGTGATACATATTGGCAAAAGCCTAGTAAGTGCCATGCTGAATGTTCGTGTTAAATTTTTACCATGGAATTTTACGATTAGAAGACTAATAACTAATTTATTATTCAGGTACTTTGCCTTCAGGCTCTGTCCGACTCCAGGTGCCAGATGACAAACAAATTGGTCAACCTATTGATCCAACATTAAGAGATGGTTTGAGACTTTGTAGCACACTCTTGTTGATTGCGGAAATTTTAATAAATTATCTTTGTTTACTTATTTTCTGTTTCATTTACAGACTCTGATAAAAGTATTATTGTAAAAATTGAAAATTTCGAGGATATGGATAGCAGGCCTACCAATATAGAAGTATGTCCAGAGTTACAAAATGAAACACATCAAAGTAAGTTTAATAAAATATAGTATTATGCATATATTAAGTATGGATCATCAAATCCAGCCTTTTCTTAACTATACTTATTTGATTTTCTTTTTTGGTGTAGGTGTTTGATAGGAATTGCAATAATTATGTATGGCAAGAGATCCCTATTTGGTGTGTTTTTTATGCAGGTACACTGAACATGTTCACTTAGGCAGTGGGTGTCTTAGGCATTTCTTTATGTCCTTTGAAATAATCTGCTTTCGTTATTATATTTTAATTCAATTTAATTATAAATTCACAAAGCAAAATGTAACAGTAATAAAAGTTGTATATAGTTGGAAAATTAGCAGTGTAATTTTTTTGTGATAATTTTTGTTCTTTGTGTGGAATGTTTTATTTTTTAAAGGCTAAGTCATTCACAATTCAAAAATCTTTTAAAACCAATAAAACAAGTAAAGGATAACATGATTCTTTTAACCCATATAATGAAAATAAACATAATAATTGTATTTATAATATTTACTTTTTTTTAAACGGGTTTAAATAAATTGTAATTTATTTTTTCTTGTACTTGTGGCATATGGGAGAGACAACATGAATAAAGAGCTTTTACCATACTTTAGTTTTATAGAAAATTTTGTTTCTTTACAACTATAATAGTAAGTTAACAATTTTCAAATCAAAAGTTTATATAATATTTTTATATTTGAAGGTGAAACGGATACATTTGATGATTTTGATGATGTAAGTGAAGCTGAGAACCATTCAATTAAGGAGTCGTATCAGAATAATGTATGGCATCCGGCTTTAAGTAAGTTGTTTTAACCAGCATTATATATTTTATTGGTGATCAGTATCTGATTATGAAATCCTAGGTTCACGTTTTTCATTGGACAAAACAAAATGGATAACAATGAAAACTTATAAACAACTATTACAATATTAAAAGACATATGTGTAAAATTCTAAATTATGTAAATGATGTTTAGTAGGTACTACTTTTGTGATATTGTATTTACAGTTCGTTAACATAAAAACTTATTTTTGCATGCTATTCTTATGTGTAGCAAAACATGTGATCTCTATGAAATTGTAACATGTACTTATTCAGTAGATGTTACAATTTCATAGAGATCATATGTTTTATGGCAAATTAAAAAATATTATTATTATTAAAAAAAGGAGTGACAATTCAGAATTTGCAGATATTTCACTTCATTCCTTGGAGTGAAACATCTGCAACTTCTCACATATTAAGTAATTGTTGGAAATATAGAACAGGTTAAAATTCTTACCCTTACTCATTTATTATAAAGTTGAGAAGTTTACATGGTTGAACTAGCTAGTCTTGGAAAATACTGGTCTAATTTGCATTTTTTTGTTGCTAATATGGATGAGATATATATATGAGACGTTGATATTGTTACCCAAAAACCATGTACACATGGCATGTAAGTTAATGGTGCTTGTAAATCTAATTATATTGGGAGGCATTCTTAATCGAAGATTTATAGAACATGCCACATAAAAGTATAATGTAAAATATCAATATTTATGTGTTGTAGGTAATCCAAATGAGGAAAGATACTTTGATAAAATATTAACTGAAGAAAAAATAGAAATTGCAAAAATTCAAAGGAAAATTTTAGAAAAGGAATTGGAGCACAAAGAAATTGTATATGAATTGGAAAAACAACACCTTCTTCTGAAAATAAAGTTACTAGAAAAAGAATTAAAGAAAACATAAGAAAGTGGGTGTTTTTGCAGAACTTTATACTGGAAATATACTCCCTCAATCACTACTTTATTTTTAACCATTACATGATTATTGTGTGAGCAAATATTTCTGAGGCCGCCTGATTATGCCCTCAGGCACCAATACATCAGCAGTGCATCAATGGCACTATATCTTTAAGTTGCTTGTCTTGCTAGTATCGAGTGTCTCATACTTAAGCCTGGGTAGTTATGAAGCAAGTTTTTAGTTATAATTTTTCATTGTATTTTACAATTTCGTAGACTGTTTTCGTAGACGTTAAATAAGATATTTATTTATTTATTTAATAATTCTCATACACTAATTGTTGTTATTATAAAATAATTGTACAAAGGTATTATTCCATGGAGGAATTTCTTCCAGTAGGCCTGTAGGAAAATCTACATGACATAAGTAATATGAGTTAGTTGTAAAATAAATATTTATATACTACAGATAAACCACATAAAATATATAGACGAATAATAATAATAATAAATACATATTATATACATACATAAAATAAATACCAATAGCTGTTGTTTACTGTGTAAATGTTGATACCTACCAGGTGATCTGATGTTATGAACTATTATAATAGGTGGATTTATCACACCACATAAGCCCAGCTGTTATAAGTGTACCTACCACATGGACTAAACAATGGAAAGATATTTAATATTTTTATAAATAAGACACTTCCTAAATTTAAGATTTATATTATATACATTAAACTGTAAGTAAACTACCATGACATGGGCGGGATTCGAACCCGCGACCTCTGTATATATACACAATGATAATAAGAGTACAAAATTTGTAAAATTCCTAACTTGGTGTATTATGTTTATTTCGATACTACGATAGGCATACTATGCTCACTTTTTTGGCCGTTGATTGTTTTTCTGGTCCAATGTAGGTTCTATGTAATGAGTTTTATCAGGTACATTATTTAAAATTTCATTTCTCGTTTTATTCTATGAATAAAATAGTAATGATTTCGCATATTTATTATTTGAACTTATCTCCTAAATAATTTACATACAAGCAATGTACTTAGAGAGCCAAAACGATGATGATAAAATTTATTTTTATAAATTGAAAAAAGTTTTGATGAAAAAGTCATCTTAGCTTCATTCATATCTTACATTTTAAAAACACTTGTTCTTATCTGCTATAAAATTATATTTATTTTCTTTGAAAGATAGAATTGATTAAATATAGAGGCTAGTTAGACAGTGGAACTGGTCAAATGTTAATGTCAGTGTAAATCAACTCCTACTTGATTAACATCTATTTTTTCTACACGGTTTCTCACTCAATTAAGATGAGTGCTGTATATCTTGTCATTTCTAAATACTTTCTGTTAGAGAAAGAATTTTAATGATCCGGTTATGTAATAATATCAGACATTAGAATTTCCGAAGACGAGTTAACCGAGCCATATTAGGAAAATCTGACGTGACCACTCTGTCTCCTAATTTAGTGCAGCTTATCTAATGAATGTTACGTTCCAATTGTGCGCACTGTCTCCTGGCATTGTAACCTCAATAAGTGAAATCCAGATTTCCCTTCGTCATAAAAATAACGATTTAACATGCTGTATTGCAGCCGCCAACATAATCGCTAAGGTAATTCTCACCCACACGAAGCCGTCGTTAAGTGACAGTTACGCTGCCGCAGCGCATAGGGAGTTGCCTATGTTCGTATGTATGTTCGTGGGCATCGATAGTCATAGAGCTCTAACTGCTCCTTTGCCCCCCCCACCCCTATATTATAAAAAAAAATTTATACGGGACTATAATTCCTAGTTTATCGTGTAATATCTACCATCTTGCACCTTCGGTAAAGTCATCAGTCGAATCAGCCTTTCGTGAGAAAAGTGTGAAAGACCAAGGAGTATGTATTTCTGTAATCATCTCATTACTCTTTAATTACAGCTACCTTCTTAAAATGAACTCCGAGCCCTGACTTATACATGTTAAGTTTAAGCAGCAACATTCATTTACATTCAACTGTCTAGTCACCAAACACTGAATATGCATTATGCCCAGTCGTCAATGGATGGGTAACGGCTTCAGCACACGGGCAAGGGTCCGCTTGGGAACCGAACCTCTTGCTTGTTGACGTTAATGGTTATATGGTACAAAACAAACCCTACTTATGTTTTTCGTAGCCTAGCTAGGAGTCAGGAAGCCGCCGAAGTTGTACTGCTGATATATCCGGATCACCTAAGACGATCAATAACAACCGCGCAGCTTCAGCGCGCATCAGACATTCGACTCACCCGTGATTACAAGACAACAAACCTTTCGTCCGTGTCGTGAAGGGGCATAAAATGGTTTCCCAATTTTCTTAAACAAAATAATTTTTAGGCTGCATTTAAGTTTTAGTCAACTTTGAATCGGATAAAGACTTCTGTGCAGTGGTCGATCCGGATTGGTTTGATCTTAAACAGCAGAACACCGGCCGTTGGCATTTATTTTAAAAGGCCATTGTTAAGCTTTACTAGGATTTTTGTTTATAAATCCCTAGCACGCTTCCTCCTATTAATTTCTATTTTATAATAACTATACTAGATTTTTAAGAGGTAAGAGGATATTGCTGTTTTTCAGCCAAATCTGAGCTCACGTTATACCGAAGAGAAGCGTTGGCTATGCCGTCACTTCTTAATTACTGTTTGCGACGGTCCCGTGGCTCATTGACGGGTTGACTCATTGAGAACGACGCATTGGTATAACGTCTGGTTGTACAGATATCTATGGAGGAAGCCTCTCTCGACTGCTCGATTTATTCAATATAACTAATAAACAATAAATCTTTCCAGCTATTGTAATACCAACCAAATGGCACTTATATCTAAGTGAAGTAAGAGATGAACAAAGTACGTACTTCTAACAGCAGATTTAATTCGTGCTTCTCCAAATATGACCTCGTCAGAGCCCTGCCATCGAAGTCCACTTCAGCCTAAACATACAATAGTAAAGAATTAATATAAGGCTGAACGTCAGCCGCCAAGCATTAGGTCTGATTAGAAAGTGTATTTGGATATTTTCATATTGTTAACATGAGTTCAATATCAGAAAGTTGGTATTTACACCCTTGTAGCCCAGAAAGCGCTAAGCCGTCAGTCCTACCAACTGCGCCTTATGTCTCTCCGGTGGAGTGTACACGTATATAATAATGTATTCATGTTCAAAATATATACATTGCAATTATTTTTTTAAATTCGTACCTTATATCTAATAAGATTGCTCCCTATATCTATCCCTTTCACGTCGTGTATGGCTCTGATCATCACGTCTCGCTCTAGCACACTGTTTATTTGTTCCAGCTGCTCTTGTGGAATAGATCTAGAAACAAATCTGTAGATTAGTAGTATTTGGTACGTTAGAACCTTGTAAGAAGTAACACAATAACGTTACTACACTTCGGTTGCACTAATGGCGTCATTATGGATGAATTCATTCTCATAAATAATAAAATATGTCTATACTGTTGTAGGCTTGTTTGAACCTCACGTATTGGTGTCAGAAGTGGGATAATTATATTGGCTCTTTATGCTATAAAAAATATGCATACTCTATTTACTCCCTATGCATTACCTTCCCACCAGAGCGCCGTCGTTGCGCAGTAGATAATCAGTATAATTAGGCGAGTCGGTTCGGGTTCTGCGGGATGTCCATAGGCGTCAGTAACCAATGGGCTGCGACTGCTTGTTTATATGCAATAAACACATTACCTGCCCACCAGTGCGCCGACATTGCTTAGTATAATGAAGGATGCGACGCCACCTAGCAGCGTCCCCACCAGCAGACTTCCCACGGCGTCCGGCAGGCTGCTGCCCGTATACTGAGCGAGCGCCATGCAGCCGCCCGCGATCACCACTCCCGCCACGGCCGCTGTGTCCTCGAACAACACCACGTTTACCGACGGGTCCGAGCTGCGCATTACTGTAATACGTTATCGTTTTATATATAACAACACCATATATACCCGAGACCTAAATGGTGTTAAAATCAAAAAAGTACATACATATTTAAATTTGGAATCAGGCTTTCTATGAATTTTCCTGAAGGTGGAGAGGAACAAGTGGAGTAGGTGTTAATGAGTACTAAATTGTTAGAATAGAATTATATAAAGTAGATGTGGAGCTGAATTCCCTATTTATACTTCTCCATGTTATACATACCATACCTATACACTTGGTATTTGTTGAATATTGGTTATGTATCGGACTATTACTGATAGGTACAATGTTAACTGAGGTATTGATGTAACCAACAGAAATGCTTCTTTTAATGTGGAGCATTTGTTCTACTCACTTGGATACTTTTAATATTTCAGAGAAAATAACAAACACAAGTTTTCCTTATATTTTTTGAGGTAGCGCCACGCTGCACTCTTTTTAAGTTTGCAACTGAATTGGGCCGGCTCCAGAGCTCCAGTAGGCCCAAACCCTTCCCCCCATCTCATGACAGCACACTGTTTTAATACCCCAGGAGGGTACCAGCATCAATGATGCCGGAGAATCCCTCCCTGGACCTCCATGCTCAGGACCTGTACCTGAGTTTGAAAGCCTGGGCTGCCCCGCGTATTCTGGGGGGGGGGACGAACTTGAAGGCTCCCCCTGCTACTCTTTTCGTAAATTTCTGCAACATACGGGGGTTGCATTCTAACTTGACCGGAACGCAGATATCTTGTCCGATTGACACATTATACATCTCGTACCCAAGGTATGAGCTAGTACACTCCCTTGTGCCGCATGCTGGGGTGTGTGCATACATCGGGGAGGATATCTGCTTTCGTCGCCTCTGCAATCTTGAAGAGAGGGATTTCTCCATCATGTGGCTACGCGTAGATTGTGACGACCACCCTCGCGTCTATGCTCGCCTTTATAGATCCCACAGTGGTAATGCCGAAACTGACCGACTCCTCAAGCACATGGAAAAGGCTACGGATTCCCTTCTAAAACAGATCCCAACCGCGGAGATCGTGGTTCTTGGCGATTTCAACGCCCATCATGCTGAATGGCTAAACTCACGCTTTACCGATCACGCAGGTAGATCTGTTCACGACTTTGCCTTAGCATATCGTTTAACACAACTGGTATCATCGCCCACGTGAATCCCGGACGTGGAAGACCATACACATTTCCTGTTGAACCTCCTGCTGACCTCCAAACCGGAAAGCTACCAGGTTTCTGTCAATGCTCCACTGGGCTCATCAGACCACTGTCTTATCCGCAGTTCGGCGCCAGTACAACGCAGATCGCGGCCACGTTTCCGTGGCTGCCGGCGTGTCTGGCACTATAGGTCAGCAGATTGAGCTGAGATGCGTCTCTTCTTTGCATCTTACCCATGGGGACGGATTTGCTTCTCACTGGATGATCCCAACGCTGTTGCTGATGTGGCGCTGCAAGGAATAGAGCTCTTCATTCCGCACTCATCGGTACCCATTACTGGTAAATCACAGCCATGGTTCAATCGTTCCTGCAGACTGGCGCTACGTCGTATGCAAGAGTGCTACCGGTCCTGGGCTTCTGCGACAGCGCACCAGGATGAACAAACCAGCTCATTCAAAAAGGAGTTTAATCACGCTTTCAGGTCCTACAAAAGAGTTATTGCTGGGGCAAAGTCCGATTACATCGGCAGAATAGGCGGGAGGTTAGTTCGCCTTCCTTCGGGAACTAGCGCTTTCTGGTTCCTCGCCAAGGCTGTCCTAGGGAATTTTGCTCAGCCATCCTTATCATCTCTGTACCGGAACGATGACTCGTTGGCCCATGCCGCAGAAGAGAAAGCCGATCTCCTGAGCTCTCTATTTGCGTCCAACTCTACTTTGGATGACCGTGGAACACCAACGCCTATTATCCAGCGGTGTGAACACTCAATACCGGACATCCACAAATCGAGTGGGCCCGATGGCATCGCGCCGATTGTGCTGCGGATTTGTGCTCTGGAGTTGACGCGTCTTTTCCGATACTTCTACTCTGTTGGCGTCGCAAGGTCTTGGAAGACGGCTTTGGTGCTCCCGATCCCTAATAAAGGTGACCGCTCGGATCCATCAAACTACCGACTTATTGCGATAACCCCTTTGATCTCCATAATTATGGAAATCATAATTAATTGCCAGCTCCTGAGTCATTTAGAGAAACACCAAATAATTAGCGACCGACAATAGGGTTTCCGTCAGGGACTCTCGGTTGGCGACCTATTGACCTATTTAACGCACCGGTGGGCGGAGGCAGTTGAGACCAAGGGGGAGGCACTGGTCGCTGTCCTGGATATGGCGAAGGCTTTTGATATCGGGTCGGGCATAAAGAGCTCCTTTCGAAGCTTCCATCTTAAGGACTGCCTGGGAAACTATGCGACTGGACCACTAGTTTTTTGACAGATCGCAGCATCAAGGTTACTGTAGACGGTGCATGCTCGGACCTCAAATCTGTCAATGCTGGTGTTCCACAAGGGTGTCTTCTGTCTCCCACGCTGTTTCTTCTGAACATCAATGATATGCTACAAACCAGCGGCATACATTGTTATGCAGATGACAGTATTGGTGATGCACTATACACTGGCCGCATCAATATTTCCCGGGAAAACATCACCAAGTATCGGAACCAAATCGTGTCTGAAGTCGAGTCTTTATTGACGAAAGTCTCGGAATGTGGCCGACAAAATTTTGTCCAATTTAAAATTCAAAATTAAAATTTAAAATAATTTTGTCCCAAAAAGTCACACCTTTGCGTGTTTACCGCTGAAAAAATCCCCTTCTCCGAAAATACCCTCCTAATGGCCTCAGCTAGTATGGGGGTTCTTGGATTCGACATATCGAGCAACGTTCAATCATTTGGAGGCGAAGGTTAAATTAGCCTCCAAGAAGCTGGGTGTGCTCAATAGGGCGAAGCAGTACTTCACACCACATCATCGGCTGCAATTATACAATGCGTCGGTCCGACCGCATATGGAGTACTGCTCTCACCTTTGCGCTGGTGCCCCCAACTATCAACTCGACCCATTTGACCGTATTCAACGTAGAGCGACTCGAATCGTCGACGACCAGGTTGTTTCCGTGCAGCTTGATCCTTTGGCATTACGAAGAGATGTTGGCTCGGTCTGCACCTTCTACCGCATCTACAACGGGGAGTGTTCCGAGGAGTTTTTCGGATTAATACCAGCAGCGGCATTCCGTTCTCGAACATCACGGCGAAACTCTAAGTTCCACCGTCACCACCTTGATATCCGAAAGTCTACAACTCTGCGTTTCAAGCGCAATTTCCTACCGCGCACGACTTCGATCTGGAACCAGCTGCCACTGTCGGTATTTCCCATACGATATGGGGTTCTTCAAGAAAAGAGCTTACTCCCATCTTAAAGGACGGCAACGAATCTGCATAGCCTCGGGTCATGCGGATGTTTATGGGCGGCGGTAGTTACCAACCACCTTCTCGTTTGCCCCTTATCCTTTAAAAAAATTGATGAGGTGACATTTTTGATGATATTAAAAATAACACTAAAATTGGTTCTTACATAACAATGGCTGAAATATTGGTAATATAGGATATTTAAGTGAACCTATTAGGAACTTAACTGGCAAATAAATGATAACAAGTTATATTAGTTATATTTTAGGGGACCGAATATTTAGGTAACGTCTTGGAAACTCCAAAAAATGTACTAGTCTTCTTGAGTTTTCAAGTTGTCAATGATCTATCCTTTCAATAGATAGCAGTTTAGAGTTCTAAATATGATACTGTTTCATTCCTGTGTGCGGTGTGTGACAAGCTAGGCTAGACTAAGTTCAGTGAAAATCCAGCTCAATACTAAACAATAGTACGATACAATACGTTACGTTACGAGAGATACTAGGGTAACTCGCGCGCCCTTCGGCGCCATATTGCTTGATGCTATTTATATCTGTTCTTGTTATAGTTGTCATTGTCACGTAACGTATACTTACTATAATCATATAGGGGCATGTTAGCTTCCTTCGCGCCCTTTCTTATAGCACTGAGGGCCACTAATAAAGTGGCACCCTCGGAGACACACGCGCCACCCAATACAAAATAGGCCTGTAAGTAAATTAAACGCTAAGGACCGAATCACGGGTTTCTATAAATAACAGTTGACCTACTAGGGACATAACGGGCAAATATACTACCGACTTCGGTTTCCAGCTAGAAGCATGTGGTAATTAAGAGTTAACTATCACATAGTTATTTGATACCTTAATAGTATCTTACATCTGTAATATATACATTATTAGATGTTTTATTACTACATATAAATGTAAGTACCTATACTACATTAAAAATGCACTGCCGTCGAAGCAGGCCGCACCGGCCAGGGCGGTAACTCACGCTCACACCAGACTAGCGTGCAGTGACAGTTATGACACGTTACGTGTGGTTTATGCGTCTGTTAGCGAGGCCACTGGGGCTAAGCAAAGAATATGTCGGGAATGGCAGGCTGCTCGTTTACTCACTTATAATTGAAAAAAAAAAGCGTATTAATCTCAGGAGATTCAGAGGATTCAGAGATCAGAATTAGAACTCATTTATCTAGGAGAGGAATCGGAGCATTTTTGACTACCGACACCCATAATATCCAGCATAATTACTATGCCGATGCGTGGCATTCCTTTAAACCCCCCATCCGCCTTCGGCTACTCACAAACCGCACGAAACGCTTCACCGAAGATGTCACTTTATGCCGGTATCATATGACGGATAGTTACCTCCTCGGACGTGCCTGCCCATTTTCCCTGCAATGCAGCATGGCACTATTTCTTATTAAAAACGAATGTAATAATTAAATAAAATGATAAATATGGCATGCTTACATACTCACATTTCACTTGTGTAAGACACTCTTTAAATTAAAGTGTCAACAGTTAAACACAATAAATTTGAATTTTCTTTTTTACAAATGGGATCAAATTTGGAACTTTACTAGTAAATTATTATGTTATATACCCAATAAAAGTCGTGTAGCGGTTGTGGATCCAGTATTCCTGTAACTCCGTGATAAAATGACAATCCGCATCCAACACAGAATATACCCACGCCGGATATAAGAGACGACACATATCGCATGTTTGTGTACCCATAAGGATGATCGGGATCTGCCATCTGATGAATAAATCAAAAATAAATTATATTGAAAATTGACATGAGCAATTACTTGCATGTCCAGCCACCAACCATTGTGTAGTCTATGGTTTGATTTTTGAGTTATGTCGTTGATTTCCTTCTGCTTTGCAATTAGTTGTAGAAAGAAATAATGTACATGATTATAACTTAATTAAATTATGAACAAAGGTAAGTGGGACATGTAAGTGTGTCAATAAAGACAACGGATTAAGGACCAGTTTTACCAGGTCCCACTAAAATGAGAACTAGGTAATACCTAGCTCTAAGTATCACCTAAATGGAATACGGGGGCAAACCTCGTTTGCCTTTTTACGCGTATTTTATAAACAATACTACATAATTACTATGCCGATGCGTTACCCTCCTTTCACACCGCCCCCTCAATGGGCCACTGGCATTACGTGAGCGAGAGATACCTCCCCGGTCGTGACGGCCCAATTCGGTTTTTTAGGAGGATGTAGTGTCCTCCTCCTATGCAGCATGCCGTTGGTACTGTTTGACATCTGCTGTCACAATTAAAAGCATTACAACTTCTTTTGTTAGTGGGCACCGGTGTATTCTACAGCACAAAGATCAAAATTGTCTAAAATCATTTCCCTGTTTTATTACACAATTTCTATGTGTTTATATATTTCATAAGGTGGATAGCAATTTAGTTTATTCCTAACACGGTACTACCTTTTTTTTTCAAATTAAGTGTTTTTTTTTGTTATAGAAAATATTTATTTTTTATTTCTTGTATTATGCTACTTAACAATTGCAAAAATATAGACAAAAGTAATCATGGTAGCACAGTCTTTATTACCCAAACCTAATAACCAGAGGTAATTGAACTCAATAAATTAAATCTTTTGGGTTCCATCAAAGATTTTTAATTGTTACCTAAACTTGACATTCGCGAGCTCACGACGCTACGCCGTAAAATAATTACTATCTACGTTTAAAAATTGCATATCTTACCATTGTAATTTAAAAATAATTTTGAACCATTATTTATTAATATAGTTTTTGTTATCATTTATTTGTGTTAAGTGTTTTTGTATATTTTCAAGTGAAATTTATTAAGTTTTCTAAAACCAACTAACAATTCGCATTTTTACAACATTTTAAAAGTATTTCAAATGTCACCCATATTTTAAAACGCAAGTGTCTTTTTTAAATTAGAATCATTTAACCATTGATTAAGAAAAATATCAAGATATACAGTGAGCGTCTCGGAACCATGTGCAATTGTCAAATTAAGCACTTTGTAAAGAGAACTTAAACACATGCGCGTAAGGTTGACATATCAAGAAAATATGTTTAAATTTTGCACATCTTGAAATAGGGTCTGCCTTTTAAAAACGATATTTTCATTCGCGTTTTCATTCACGTTAGCTTGACATTGCAAAAATATATGTTTGCATACAATCACGGATGCTATAGTGACATTTCATTATGAAATCGTATATCCTGCATTTTTGTAAATCAACGCATACAACTCTACATATTCTAGTCGCGACTGTGTCTTCTATATAGAACCTGTACAACCGAAATTCGTAATGTATCTAATATTTATGTTCGACAAGCCCTGAAAATATTGTTCGATTATTTTTTTTAAATTATATATTTGCATAATTTCAAGTGTAAATTTACAACTTCTATAACGTAAATAATAGGAATTCGCATATTTACAACATGTTTGCATTTCAACCGTTAATACGGCTTTAATAAGAACGAAAGCGTGTTCTTGTATAAACTTACTATTCAGAGGCTAGGCTATATATATTTTCGCAATAGGCTACCCATGACTATAATTGAAACCAGGGAAACTTACAAGTGGTTTAAGTAATTGCTATCGAAAAGTCAGAAAACCCAATAGATTTGTCAATTGACCCCATATCTCCTTTGCTTACATATTTAAGAGTATGTCCTAAAACTGTCTTAACAACAAGTAATCTACGGGTCTGTACGGGAAAGACACGGTACAACATTACAGAACGTTTTCAGTACTTGATTCTATTTCCGAATACATAATAAAATAGGTATCTGAAATTTGACCTAATTTCGTTTCAAATTCTTAGTATACGGCAAGTACTATATGGATATACGGTTACCTAGACCGGGCGGCCACTGCTCGCCCGTACTAACGCGCCTGGGGTCTTTTACCGTTTCGAGGTGATTTTCTATCGGTATCATGAGGTGCGCATATTTTCTGAAAAAAATGACACTAAATTCGGTGTAGTTTACTATACACATAAGCAATATTTTCGCTTTATTGGTTACGTAAGACTGTTACCTACCATGTCCTAAAAAATATCTGATCTCGTCGCAGCAGATCTTTCGTAAAACGCCAAGACAATATATGATCATTTATTCATGAAAAATGTAATTTAATTATTTATGATCGTAATAACATAAAATAACAATAGTTGTGACTACCGATGGCCCATACGTGGGCAGGAGACCAATACGTCTGCATGACAATCATGTGGATATCTATGTGCGTCGATGGTCATGAAAAAATTTCGACTGCTCATTTTCCCCTTTAAACTACAAACCGAAAAAGTAAGCCGAAAAAATTACCTGTACAGATTTGTGTATTCCAAAAGCTAATATAAGTTGATTTACTGTATCGGCCAGCGAGTGTATGCATTCAGAGAATAGGCTGTGCGATCCGGTGTATAACCAGGCACACAGTTTGAAAACAAAATTGCATCCATTACTGAAATAAAAATCATAATTACATGTTGTAAGATAGGTGTCCCAAGTACCTATGGATTAATTTGTATTACACAATAGAAAATCAAATACATAAGTTGCAAGATTTCACTGTTTTCGAATACTGATGTCACTTATTTTGTAGAAGTATGAAGTGCTTCCTAGACTGGAATGGAATTTAAATCAAATAATCTTGATAATTTTATTTTCATAAAATTTTAAAAAGAAATCTTATAAAATTCAGCATACATGCTTAGAATCATAGATACATCATCATACTAAAATGTTATCCAATTACAACAATATCACATATATATATGAAATAGATAATCTCCTTTTTTTAAGTCAGTTAAACAGACCAGTAATAAGTAAATTAGAAATTTTTAAAGATTCTTGTTGTAAATGTTTGTTTTACCAGTTCTTATCTATAGACCTTTATTCTCTTGATGATATTAAGATGATAAATAGAAATCTTGTTACTTTAAACAAACAATAGGTTATTTATTATTCTTTTATAATCCACTGTCCAATGACAGTAAACAAAAGAACAACAGGTATATATAAGAAATATTACATTGCGATAGCTGTAAGAACGACTCTACCAGCAACAGTCTTCAAGCCCATCTTTTCTACCATTTGCCTATGCCTTGTATGGGACATTTCTCTCCTGTAATTCCTTAGTCTTCTTTTCACCGTAAATACATCTAAAATATGAAAATTTATTAATAGATGGGTGGTTTCAATGCCAATTAATTAACACTCAAGTAATAAAATAAATTACCTTGTTCATATCTTCTTCTATCTAGCTCTCTTCTCAGTAGCTCTTTCTCAAGAGATTCCTTTGAACCCCAAACCTGAAAAAAAATGAGTGTGCTTCAAACCACATAACCAAATAAGACTTCCTTAGTTATACGAAACACAACTGTCTATCAGAGAAAGAGAGAAAGAAAATATGTGCTCACATCTCTCTCTCTCTCTTTCCTCTATAGTACTATACTAAACCCAATCCCCTTTTTCTATCTTCACTAACTTTCTTCCCCTCTCAAAATTTGCTTGCCTTTTTTCATACTGCTTTTGTTGTGCATTCACCAGCTCACTATCCAAGTCAAGTGTGCATAAAACTGTTTTACTTCAATAACAATAATTGATAAAGCTATCATGGTTTCAAGACTTTGTACATAAATTATACAATACTGTACCTTGCCATCACTTGATTAACTATGCAACATGAGAAGCAAATACTACAGGCCCTATGGTCATGAGGATTCTGAGCATTATGATTTTTTTTTATATTGTAAAACTACATATTTCCTTGAATTTTATAAGCCATTGCATAGTCTAATTTACTTATTTTAACCTTTGAAATATAGTTGCGTCTCATTTCAAATTGGTTTATATGCTTTTACATAAACATGCTTACATAAAACAAATTTCATATTCGCATTTCATTGAAATTTAAAAAGCATAACCTAATTGCATTATATTATAGGTATTGTTACCTCTATCGCTTTAGCCTCTACATCTTTTCGGTAGTAAACTGTAATGGGAGGTTCTGCCTCATATGGTGAACGTCTGAGCACTTTTGGAAGAATCTCTAAATCTGACTGTTTCAATAGATATTCAGTCATAGCTCTCATTGGTGTGATAAAATTTCTTTCAGTATATGAAGCCGAGAAGTCTATCAGGAGTCTTTTCTTTCCTGAAAACAATGCATTCTTATACACAATATTCATTAGCTGTGAAACTTAAGTTTATCAACTACATACTACTATACTATACTATACTACTACATAGTAGTTGATAAACATATGATCAAGTATAGTTTATAGATCATATTATGCATAAGCATATACCTCCTCAACCAAGGTCTCTCAAAACTGAAACCCAGGTAAGGTTAGTAAATTTAATATATGGTATATAAAATTTACAAAAATTTGCACCTAATTTTCAAGAAAAAAATGTACTAAGGATAACAAAGATTATCACCTAATTTTGAAGAAAAGTAACTAGTAAGAGTAAATATTTTTCATCTTTAATGATCAAGTCAAACTTCCACTGTTTGATAAGTCTTTATCTAAACTAAACTAAAAAGGGGCATAAATAACAAAAAAATTAATATGACAAAATATACTTGGTGCTACTGAAGCTTGGTTTGCGGGCTTATCATCTTCTTTCTTTGATTTCTCAATGGTAACTTTAGTAACAGACTTATTACTATCTGTCTCAGTCTTTACTATTATACTTCCTATTTTTTTTTGTGTAGTAATAGGTTGCTTATCCTTAGAAGTAGCTGGTGTCTTAGAAAAATCAAGTTTTTTTTGTCTTTCTAAAATATTATGAGCCTCATTTACTTCATCCTTTTCATTAAATAGAGGCGAAGTGTGAAAAGGTTTGTACACCATTCTGTTCTGGCATGTTTTTGATAATAAATTATTATTTAATGTTTTATATGACACGGCAAAGCATATTGAATTGTAATTTTTCAGCTGCGTATAATATTGTTTTCCAAATTTTCTATAAATTGAGGTAGCAGAAGGTAGTAAAATCATCTTTCTATTCTTCGCCGACAAATTTTGAATACCGATGAAAATGTTTTTAAAATCTACAAAACATAATATTGCATAGTTTTTATTTATAGATGACTCTCAATAGATTTTATTTTATAAACAAACTGAATTAAATGTAGAATATGCTCCAGTTATTAAATAAATAAAGGTTTTAGTTTTACGTTTCACAATACGGTGAGATTTGACACTATACATCCGTCAACAGTCAAATGCTAATTGTCAATATGACAATAGACAGTTTGTTTGTTGTAAGATTCATCCTTACGGACAGGTTAAGATCATATGACCATCGTCATCATCATCTTCATTATCAGCTCTTATCGGTCCGCTGCTGGACATAGGCTTCTCTCAATAACGGTCAAAACGATCGACCTTCTGCTACTGCAACCATTCCGGACCGGCTACTACAAGGAGATCGTCTTTCCACCTGGTGAACGATCGACCAACAGTTCGATTTCCTAAACGCGGCCTCCACTCCAGAACCTTAATGGCCCATCTGTCATCTGTTCTTCTGAGTGTGTGACATATGACCATACCGCATCGTGTTTAGTAGTTTATTTTTCTCAAGTTGTTTTATAAAGTTTAGTTTTCTTTAGATCGCCATTTTCAGTCTCCCTTCAGACAAAGGACAGTTAACAGGCCATTTATATTTTTTTATTTCTTTCCTACCAGAAAAGGGTAGGACCATGCTGCCTAAGTTGATACTCCTTTGAAATGGGATAAAAACAGCGACAAAATATAGACAAAGAAAGAATCTAAACCACGTGTTTAAAACTTAGCTAGATTTCAGCCGATAGGCAATTCAACAAGATTTTTAAAATCAGATTAATTTACTTATTTCTTAGTACGGAAACTATACAATTGTTTATTTTTCAAGTCCGCTAATATTCCTAGTGATATTTAAATTATAGAGATAATATAAATAGAGAAGGTAGCCCACAACCAGGCCTAAGACGACGAGTGTTCGTGATGGTTAAAGTAGGAAGATGAGAATGCATTACCATCGCTGTCTCATATGCGCATTGCGCAGAGATATGTTTATTGTACGGCGGTGTTGTTCTGTGTTATGTTTATGGTAATTTAATAAAATAAAACCATTCAAAACTTAACTATGCGAAAGTTAGTATTATTCAAAATGTGCACAATAAAATCAACTCAAGCCTAATTTTGTCTACTTATGTAACATAAAATTTTCGTACTGCGGGCACTCCGGCTAACATAATAAGGTTTAAATAAACTATTGTTAGAGTAATATACAAGAACCTGGCAACATGTGAATATGGCATAAATCCTGTAATAAAATGGTCCTGATTTGTCAGTTACCCAACTGACAAATCAGGACACTTTAAAACCTTGTGATCACCCGGAGTCAGGCTGATTATATATTGTGCTGTCATCCTGTACGATATCCCCGACGCGCTGTAAGTTTGTTTATTTAGAATGAATAATTTTGAGCCAATATGTGCATTGAAGGTTAAATTTTGTTTTTATTCTGACGTGAACTTTCTAATCTTGTAAAATTGATTTTTCTGGTTGTTCTTTTTCTCAATCACTTCTAAAGTTACAAACTACTGTTAAACTTTAGTTAATTATTCTTCTTTCGGCTATGTTTTATTTCTACTTTGTCTCTGACCTTTTTCAATAATATGATTCGCAAATCTCATATCGGGATACATCTTTCCCACCGGCAGTGGAGGATCAGTCCCCTTTTTACATTAAACCAATCTCTTCATCCGATGAGTGCTCCAGTATATAAGTATTATCTATGGAATACGCATAGTAATTCGATATAGCTGTAATGGTTTTATCTAATGATAAACATGCTAACTACATGTGGTAAGATCATAAGTTTGAGTTCCAGACTAATAAGTATTATGTAACACCCTATACATTCAACGCCTGTATGCTATAATTGCGGTGCCGACAGTAATTTCGTAAATATTCTTGCATCCGTATTAAGAGTAGTGCGTGTTTACATACTGTCGTTTACACCCCTCTCTACCCTCGTAAAAATGCCCATCTAATAATAATTAGTGCCTGCCTTCAGCTTTTAAATTTATTTAATTTGATTTGATAATTACAGGTAATTCGGGACGATGGGCTGGTACTTGAAGCTTACGTAACATTAACAGCTATGCATCATGAATTAACAGTTACCTTTCATGAAATTTTTAGTTTCCGCTGGCCTATCAATATAGTTATATTTATCATATGTAGGTATATGTGAACATATTGTTGCAATTTATTGTATTCTATAAGATTCTATAAAAGTAATTCACATGGGGGGAGGGGGGATTGTCACGATTTAGTTAAACTTTTAGATTACATTTATTTAATCGTTGTCTTGCCACATTCACAATCCAGGACAGACTTAAAATAGTACAAGAATAACAATGCGATTAATACAGTTTTTGTTATTGGTTAGTATAAATTGAGCATATGTAGTCTTATCTGGGTAGTTGTCCGAGATTCCCGGCTGCAACTTGGATGATATATAATTATTGTTCCATAACCACTAATTGTCATGGATTGTCCTTCATTCCTTATATTCAATATTTGTAGAATATAGTGCTATTAGATTTTATATTAAATCTCAATTTAATAAACAAAAAGAAAAAAGAAAAGGAGTACAGCTTCTTTTCTATGAAATATAGGTCTATTTGATATATTTTATAGCAGGAATATATAGGTTAACGGCGGAGAAGATAAAACCATTTAATTATGTTTTGCTGAAGGCAGATAGCGTCAGCGTTAAATCAATCCGTCGTCCAAACCACGCCGAAGAGAAAAAGAATGACATTACTTCGATACCGATCACACCTCTCGTCTAACATTCAAATGACAGATATACGCTTTATAAAATATTTAAGTTTCAAAACATAATTGCAAAAAGATAATATATGGGTAATCTATATGCACCTAATACTCACTCCAACTGCTCATGGGTTGGAAACGAGATGGCTTGTACAGATACGTAGTAAAAAATATTTTTTTGATGTCGCCTAGGTAGATTTTGGGTTTGTCATAACTTAGGAGGTACTCCAAAATGTATTTGGTGACAACCACAACCAACTTGAAAACATTACGATATTTAGCAACGGAGGACATTTTAGCGGGATTAAAAAACAGAGTAGCTCACGTCAATCACCATCGTCCTTAGCCAGGGGCATAATTAAGTCCTTAATCTTGACTGCTCTAATTCGATTACGCTACATAGAATATTTAATTTTTGAAGTGAAAACTTATGTAGAAGTGACTTTTTCAAGTCTATATTCTACGAGAAGACAAAGAAAAATATAAGTTATACATAAAAATAATTCGTATCACAGGAAACTGAGCCACGCCAACTCGTAGCCGTTAGTTGATATGAGTGCAACTACTTACAAGTTTTGCACTTGTAGAAGAACTCGTAACATCTATCAGCTAAAAGATACTAACTACGGCGCTACATATGTGTGACACTAAATACAGTTAATCGTTTTTTAATAGTTTTAAGTATTTAATTCTATCGGCATTCCGTATCCTCTCTCTTTTTTTAGTGCTATCAATAAAGGCTACTTTATAAAGGCATGTTCAAAAATTCTTGATATGCATTTTTCTGAAATAGTGAAAGTATCGAATATAACTTAGAATTGCGGAGTTTAATAACAAAATTAACTTTCGCGAGTATAAAATAAAAAATAAGAAAAATAAAATAAGTTATAATTATAATGTAAGAAAAACATACGGGATATATATGTATGTATATATATATATATATATATATATATATATATTTATAATCATGTTTAATTTATTTATAAATATATATTCTCATTTTATTCTTATCTCGGTTTATCACTCGTAACTCAAAACATATTTTTACAATTATTGTATAACAGGACAGCACAAGGATTTTGGCATATTCGTTCATAATGGTGATTCTGTCTAATTCCAAGAAAATCTCAAGAAACGCGACAAAATCCGTTAAGATACAAAACAATTTAATATCTTAGCCCATTTGTATACCTGCGTCATCTATCCGAATGTACAAACTGGGAGGTCCCTCCGTCTGCGTGGTTTATAAAAGTATAGCGTATTGTGAGGCGCTATTTGCAAACCGCATTCGCAGGTTTTGTCGACGATAATTTGCACACCACGCTGGACAAGCTCTCTGGTTGGTATATTTGAATCTAATTTGCATGGAATAAAGGTGAAAGTTTCTAACACTCAAACATTATCTCGTGGAGTCCCCACGAGATAATGTTTGAGTCAGACCAATAAGTTAATGACATATGCCAACAAGTTCTTCTTCTTTTTCTCTTTTGTTAGAAATGGCAATCGACCGTCACAGGTCAACAGCCACTGCTGCCAATATCTAAGTTGACAAGAGCATTGATTTTCAAGATTGATCGGTTTCAAACTTATGGCAAATGATGAGATTATAAATATCCTGTTTGAATGTAGATAATCTATAAAGGACAAACGAAAACACAGGAGATACACAAACCTACACAAAAAAAGAGAGACAATTTACAATTTAATGTTGTTTGAGCGGATATAATGACATAGAAGGGTAAAAGCTTATAGTTATTAGAAGACACATATAGCAATGTTTTAGTGTTAATAGGCTTAGGAATGTTCCTAGGAAGGATGGTGTACAAAGAAACTCTGCGATTTGGGCAATTGAAAAGGATATGGTCTGTTGAATCCTCCTCAAGTCCACAGTCACACGAAGGAGATTGTATAATTCCTAATCTATTTAAATGTAGGGGAGTACACAAGTGGCCTATACGCAACCTGCACATAACCGACATTGCTTGTTTATCTGTGAGACGGAAACGAGAAAACCAAGGTTTAGGAGGTATATGAGGTTGGATATTATAAAAATAATGGCCTTTAACCCTGCTACTATTAGATCCATTCGTTTGCTACTCCTTAACAACATCTAGTTTTGGATAGCTCAAGAGATCGTGAAAATAACTGATATTATGATCTATTTTGATACGGCGTCTTTCGCAAATTGATCCACAATTTCATTGCCGAGAATACTATTATGACTAGGTAACCAAGCTAGTACAACCTCAATGTTACTAGGAAAACATTTGTAAAGAATTTCTTTTAATACTAAAATAAGAGGAAATTTAGAATTAGAAACAAACAGGTTTGACCCGATGGCTTGGAGAGTACTCAGTGAGTCCGTGAAAATTATAGTTTTGTTTAGATTCTATAATTCCATAAATTTAACTGCCTCTTGAATAGCTATGGAATGACCAGTGAAAACAGATGATGACATAGCACGTTTAAAACTGAGGAGAGTATTATATTTGGGGATCCAAACTGCCGAACCCACATGGCCTTCTAGTGAAAGTTTGGAGGCATCTGTGTATATAGGAAGCCAATCACTCCAATCCTTCTCTATAATACCATTAAAAATTTAATTGGAACCTGAATCATTTTTGGACACGCCAATGTTAAATAGAATCCGAGGAGGATACAACAAAACATCATATGCCGTGTGAAAAATTGGAAAACGAGAACATGAGAAATAGGGGTTCGGAAGATTAGTTAATTTTTGAAAACTCTTAATTAAACAAGGGGGATTTATTTTATGCCACCATTTATTATTAACCGCCAGATCAATCAAATTTTGAAGTTTTGGTTGATCAGAACGAGCAGAAATTCTAAATATATATGTATCTGATAAAATTGTTTGCGTAAAAATAATGGAGAGTCGAGGGCTTCTACCTGGAGAGCATTCGTAGAGGAAGATTTCATGGCTCCAAGTATTATGCGTAAGCATTGATATTGTGTTTTATCTACTTTTCCTAGAGAAACCTTGCTACATGGTTCCAAGAGAAAACAACCATAATCAATTACGCCTCGTAAAATGCCATTGTAAAGTATTTTTTGAGATAATGGATGAGCCCCCCACCAAACACCCGAAAGGCATCTAAGAATGTTAACATTGGACTGGCACTTTTGGACAATGTGATTGATGTGTCGAGTGCCAGACAATTTAGTCGAAAATAATTCCTAAGAATTTTACCTTATTTCTAATTGGAATTGGATGGTCTCGGAACACTATGTCAATATGAGGGATAATTCTTCTTCTCGTAAATATTACTACCGAGCGTTTAGGAGGAGAAAGCGACATACCATGAGAGGTAAGCAACTGTTTTAGGTAAAATAAAGCTTGGTTTATGTTATTTTGAAGGATGCCAATGTTTGAAGATGATGAATATATGACGACGTCATCAGCATGCTGTAGAATGTTGCAAAAGGGAGTAATTGACTGCTCAAGATCAGAAGTGTAAGTGTTATATAATAAGGGGCTGAGGACTGAGTCTTGAGGAAGACCTTTCCAAACATGTCTCAAAGACGAAAGACCTCCATAAAGGATCTCTATTGTTCTGTCCATGAGTGAGCTGCAGATGAAATTACACAGTTTCTCTGGGGTGTTCAGCTTAAACAATTTGTTTCTGAGCAAAGGAAGAACCACGTTATTATAAGCAGCTTCTATATCTAAGAACACACCAATGAGGAATTCATTCTTAGAAAATGCTATGCGGATGTCAGTGGAAAGGATGGCTAAGCTATCACTAGTACTCAAACTTTTTCTGAACCCAAATTGGGACTTAGCCAGCAAGACATTACTTTCCACGAACCATTCAAGGCGGGCTTTAATCATGTGTTCCATAATTTCAAATAGGCAAGAGGAAAGGGCAATGGGACGGTAAGAAGAATCTAATTTTGTACCAGACTTAAGTATAGGAATTACTAACTGGTTTTTCCATGAAGGTGGTACATAACCCAATTGAAAAAAATATTAAGGAGATTTAGAAAGAATGTTTTTGAAGCAGAGCAATATTTTGTGATAAAGACATAAGGAATGCCATCTAGACCAGGAGTAGTATTTCTAAGGATATCCAACGCGGAAAGAAGTTCTGACATTGAAAATGGATCCTCAAATCTGTTACATGCAGTACTTCGGGACAGTGGATGGATTGATAGGGAATCCTGATGGGGGACACTTGGTGGTGCTAATTTATCTACGAAGCCTTCATACCAAAGCTTTGAGGCATTGCTTGGTTAATCCCTTACTAAAAAAGCACAGCGAAATCGTTCAATTTGTCTCCATAATAAAAATCTGCAGGGGTACGTGGGCTAATAGAATTACAGAAGGAAAACAAACCTAATGTCTTCTTTAAAAAAAAAATACGCTTTGCCGAGGCTGACATTCTTTTAAATACAAGGAAATTATCCATTGTCATAAACAAACAATATGTTTCCGCAGCTTTTTTTCCTTTGGTGAACTACATTCCGCATCCCACCAAGGTGGAGAAGGTTTAAATGTGGAATGTTTTTTGAATGGGATGCTTTTATCTGCAGAAGACGACAGACATGAAATGAAATTATCATAACAGACCTCTAAATTTCCGATATTAATGTTAGGCAAAGAACTCACACCAGAATCACAATCAGTTGTAAAGAGATCCCATGTAGCTTTTGACAGTTGATATTTTAAAAGAAGTTTTATTGAAAGTATTGAAAGAAATAGAAGTATTGATAATACGAATAGGAAGGCGATCACTACCACTCGAATAATGTAAAACTCTCTAATCTAAAAGAGGGCTAAGGTTTGGGGAGCAGAAGGATAAGTCTACTGCACTAGGGTTCTATCAGGGCGGGTCCTACGAGTAGGACTACCATCATTTAATAAACATATATTTAGATTGTCGATAATATTCACCAAATCACAACCAAAGGAGTCATAATATACACTCCCCACATAAGGTGGTGGTAGTTAAAATCCCCTAAAATTAGGAACTTACCAGATAGGGAAGAAAAAAGAGGAACTAAATCACTAGATTGTACTTCAGAAGGATTAGGAATATATATCAGGAGTACAGAGACATCCTGAATTAAGGCAGCAACAGCATTAATACCAGAAGGAATTTCTGGAAGAGACAAACGTGAAAAAGGAAAGCCTGATCTTATGATCAAAGCCACACCTGCATAACCATCAGCTCTGTCATCTCAGAGACATGAAAAGCCCCTTATCTGAAACTGGGAATTGGGAAGCAGCCATGTCTCCGTAACAGCAAATACCAGTGCTTTATGCAGATTGTATAAATTTAAAATTTCATGAACTTTAGGACGAATACTTTGTGAATTCCATTGAATTAGTGGGAACGTGAATGACTGACATGAGGTGACTAACTTTATTGGCAACGTGGTCGGGTAAAGGGAAATCGTTCATTTTTGAAAGCATATATTAATAAATAGATCAATTAGGTTCAGCATAAGTTTGTCCCCAGACTCCTATGAAGGGCAGTCCCGTTGGCAGAATATGGGGGATCTCTGAGATATGATGGCCTCATGAGCTCTACGATCGTATCCATGACAGAAAGTTGGTTTTCGAGGTTTAGGAGAAGAAATTATTGTACGGCGGTAAGATTGGGAAGGTTGGGAAGGCTAAGTAATCCAAGCTCAAGGGTACGTGGGATCTGGGAGGGGGGGGGAGAAAATGGTACGAGCAACATCAGAATATGCTCGGTTTGCATGTCCAGTCATCAGATGCAGCTTCTATATATGAAATATTTTCTTGGGCCATAGTGGATTTGATATATTTCTGTTTGTTATATTCAGGACAACACTTATCTATGGAGAAGTGTGAACCTTCACAGTTTGAACGCTTGGCTTCAAGCGAAGTGACATTACAACTTCTACCTGTGTTCTTTGGCACATTTGAAGCACTTTGGTTTTGATTGGAATTTGTCAGCCACATGACCAATACGACAGCAGCTGAGGCACTGGATTGTGGGGAATTGGTACAGTTCTACTGGTAAGGCAGTGTATAGACAGAAAACTCTGGATGGAAGAACCTCACCATTAAATGTCAACACAACTGAGCCAGTTGGGATCCAAACAGTATTACCATCAATTGAGGAATTTCGGTTAAGACGTCTGGCCTTTAGAATTGATCTGCAACCATCTGGAACATTAGTACTACTAACAAATTCGTCCATGGACATCTCTGTGGGATCATTTCGAACGACACCCATACGAGTAACATTGTAAGTGGGAACAGTGGCAGTGAACTTGTTTGAAAGTAAAACAGGATTAGAGAGAAACTCATTGGCAGCTTTTGGAGACGAAAATTCCGCACTAATCCTGTTTCTACCAACCTTAGCTATTCCGTCCTTTTTAATACACTGAACTCGAGAGTTTGTCATAACTTCACCGGATTTAATGGGATTTATGGAAGCACCGGGAGAAGGATGTTATTCGGAGGGGGAAACATGTACAATAAACGGTCCTATATCTGCATCTGTATACTTCTTGGACTCTAATAAAATTGGGTGATTGTACACCTGTTGTACAGATGCAGCTGGAGGGACAATCCTTTCAGGCAGGGGCGCCTGAACCTCATCAATGAAAAAATGGTACTTTGGAATGTATGTTCCATAACCTCCCCCGGTAACAGGCCAAGCGACCGGTCCCTGGAGGAGGCCACAGATGCAGGATAAGGAGGCTTGAGAGGAATCAACATGGTCGTCCTCAGCAATCTTTAACAGTATATTATTAAAGAAATTTACCTGTCACACACAAATACACAAAAATCTACACAAAACACTCAAACAAAACAAATGTAAATAAAAAGAATCGACAAATTTCGAAGATCAATCACAAACACGTGCTATCATCAACCCTCGACCAAAAAACGAATCATTTATTTGTTTTTTCTACTCTCAACTCTTTCCATGTCATCAAGTTCTTGGTTTTCAAATTTAAATGTAATGACCAATGCTCTATGGATCTAAATCAAATGTGTTAAATGATGTAGCTTCGTGTCAACAGGCAAATAAAAATATGTAACAGGCAAATAATAATATAGAGAAATGAAGTAATTCAATATTGTGTTAGGAAATCATTAGTCTTTGACATAGACCAATTGTGTTAAGCAATCATCAGTCTTTGACATAGACCAATAAGAATGAAAATTGTTTGAGATTGCAAGAATTGGTCTAAAGAATAACTCTATTATTGTTTTCGTAATCGATCGTACTATACTATACAGGTTGTGATCGATACTACAAAAAAACTTAGCATTTTTAACGTCATTTCGATACTATACAAATCTAATGTCATTATAGATTTTCGAAATTCTTTTATAACTGCATTAGATAATTTGATCTTGTAACTTGGCTTGATCAGGAACGTGCTAACAAGGCCCAGCCTATATTAAATGATCTAAGCCACTTTTTGTAAAATTTATAAGTACATCCGAATCTATCAAATTCATTTTGATGTGACTTTGACACTTCAACGCTTTAGGGATGTCGACAGTGAAAAATTGAGTGATGCGCTGTTACGAATATTGATATTTCGATACATCGATAGTTATACAAATGTGGATATCCTTCCATATATCAGGAAAAAATCGATACATCGAGCAAAAAGTACTGTTTTTATATACATTTGAATAATTTTTTTTTTCTTCAGTACAGAAAAAATCAAAAACATTCAACAACAGTAATTTAATAATATAGTAATAATAAAATTAGTCACATTGATTCAAAACTATTACCTTACGAGTTGTAGAAAAAATCTACATAATATGTTCCGTTTCAGTTCAGTTTTTTAATTATCAATTTCCGATCAATGTAAGATTTGTCGAAAGTAGTTGCAAAGTGTATATATTTTTTCTGATAGGTTCTGAAGTGAGAAAAAGACTCATGATATGGTCAAAAATTAATTTTATACGCAGATATAATAAACCTGTCACTACATGTATTATTTATCTTTTACGTGCTACATAGATTGCGAATGTCTTTCACTGTTCTCTCTCAGTGAGCGCCAAGACGACCGGTTTCCTGCTAATCGCAACCATCCCGGACCGGCTACTACACGGAAATCGTCTGTCCACCTGGTGAAAGATCGACCAACACTGGCAGAAACCCAGACGCCCAACACCCCAGTTCCCAACCGCCGCGCAGGCTAGCGGAGTAAGCTCTGATAGTCGTGGAGTTTCTGACAGACTGGCTTAGGCACTTCCACACACTGCTGTGTGGGACACGCACCCAACGCCCGGCCCTTTGGAAAGGGTATTAGTTCCGGATCCAGTCACTGCTGACAGCCCTAACAAAGGAGAACCCGGCGGTGCAATGGCACTGCTAATCCCCACCCTCAGACCTCCCTAACAAGGTGGGTATTAGAGGTCTGCCAGTGGGGACGGACACCGAGTACATAGCTGAGGAGCTCTGGGGCCTGGGCTTTCCGGTGCGCTTCGTGCGGCACATACCGGTGAGAGGCGGGAGACCCGGCTGCATGTACCACGCGCAGCTGGACCGTCTGAACAGCGAGGAACTCGGACGCCTCTTCGAGGTGAAAGTGCTCCTCTGCATGCCCGGAGTAGTCGTAGAGGGGTGGAAGGGCACACAGGGACCAGCGCGGTGTCACCGACGTCAGCTCTTCGGACACTCTTCTGCGCACTGCCACCGGGAGATTAGGTGCGTCCGCTGCGGTGGGGTCCATAAAGTCGGGGATTGCCCGCTGCCGAAAGGAGCCACCCCGACCTTCGCCAACTGCAAGGGCCCGCACACCGCCAATGACCAAGGGTGTAAGGCCTTCCTCAGGGAGGCCAGAGCCCGAGGTATTGCCATCTGCCCTCCTATCCCACCTAAGCCCGCTGTGCAGGAAGACCAATTTCCACTAGTCCCTCACGGCCGACAACACGCCGCCCCTGCGCCCGCGATTCCGTTCCGGAGGGAGGGACAGGTTGAGTACGGCCCAGACCCATCCCTTACCGCCCCGGCCAACGACCCCAAATTCAGGCAGGTGACGACGGCCAAGAGGAGGCGCACTCGCAAGAGGAAGCCCCAAGCTGTGGCCGTCCAAAGCTGCCACCCTCCGCAAGAGAAGACCGCCGTGACCGCAGTGCGCTGAGTACCCACACAGGTTAGGGACCCGGAACACGCCCGTTCACCTACACACGCACCAACTCACCACACACAGCAGACACCGACTCCAACACCACGGACATCAGTCCCCCCACCTGCGTGGGGACAAAGGCGCTCCGAAGGAGAGTGGCGCCAGCGCGACGAGCCCAGGGTCCACACTGACGATCTCAGGGAGCCAACATCTAAGATCGTCAGGGAGGAGCTGAGGGCGGTCGTGAAGGACGAGCTGTCCAGAGTGCACAAATCATGCACGCACGGGGCCAACCAACGGGGAGCCTGTAATGGATCGTGACGAGCTCAGGGTCACTTACTGGAACCCCGGAGGTATAGGAGGCAAGGGCGACAGTCTTCGGCTGCTCGCTCAGCAGTACGACTTACATGTCATTCTCCTGGGCGAAACTTGGCTGAGCCCAACGCAGAGCCTCCGGCTACCGAATTGCGTCGCGTATCGGAGGGACGAGGTGTCGCCGAGCGGCAGACCGTATAGAGGTACGGCTGTGCTCGTTCGGCGGGACGTCGTCCACGACGAGCTGACACAGGGCCCCTTCACCAATATGGGACAACGCTGGTTTCAGGCTGCAGGAGGAGGAGGAGAAAGATGAGGGAGTTTTGTGGAGCAGTCTGGGAGAGTACAGTCTTCCATGCCGGCGAAAACGACACCAACCTGCACGCCCTAAACAGACGTCCCACGAGACCAAATACCACCATCACTCCACTCCTAGACACCACAGGCGCGAAATACTACGGAGCGCAGGCACGCGTTGAAGTGCTCGCATCACATCTACACACACAGTTCTCACCACACCCAGCGGCGCCGTCGTTCGCAGAGCACCACGAGCAGGTGAAGTGCCGAATTCGAGAGCTCCTTCAGAGCCCGACTCCGCCGCTCAGCGGGACTGATTTCATCTCCCCCTCAGAGCTGCGGAAAGTCGCACTTCGCCTCTCGAGGCGCAAAGCTCCAGGCCCCGATGATATGCCCCCTCAGCGCTGGTGATGATGCCTAGGCGAGCAGCCATGGCTCTCACACAGATCGCAAAGGGCATTCTCCGGACGGCCCACTTTCCGGAGACCTGGAAAGAGGGGAGGGTCATCGTACTGTCGAAGTTGGACGAGACCCGAAGCCTGCCTAAAAGCTACCGGCCGATAACGCTGCTGTCCCACATCGCCAAGTTGTTCGAGAGGCTTCTGCTTCGGAGTCTGAAGCTGTACATTCCCATAAGGGACGAACAGTTCGGGGACGAACAGTTCGGCTTCCGGAGCGGCCACTCGACCACGTTGCAACTGACGCGGGTGATCCACCACTTGTCTGTAGAGATGAACAAGGGGAGACACTCTGTAACAGTCTTTCTCGATATGGAGAAGGCCTTCGACAGGGTGTGGCACCCGGGACTCTTGTACAAGTTGGTGGACGCCGGCGTCCCGCTGGCGTTTGTGAGACTAGTGGCGTCATTCTTGGAGGGTAGGACCTTCCGGGTAGCGGTGGAGCGGAGGCACTCCTCGGTGAAGGCCATACGTGCCGGAGTGCCACAGGGCAGTTGCCTATCCCCTTGCCTGTTCGCGGCCTACACCAATAACATCCCCACACTCAATGATCCCTCGGGAGAGAGTGAAGTAGATGTCATGCTCCCGCTGTTCATCGACGACAGCGCATACGTTACCTCGTCCCAAAAGCCGGACCTCGCAACTGGGCGCATGCAGCGCATGTAGACCGGTTGCCGGAGTAGCTCAACAGGTGGCGCATGTCCGTCAACGTGGATAAGACGACGGTGCTATATGTCAGCAAGAGGCGCTCCACGCCGGGGTGGTTAAAGTTCAGAGGTCAGGATGTGTCTTGGGAATCCCCAGTCGTGTATCGCGGATGCAGTATCGACCGCGCGCTGTGGATGGGCTCGCAGGTGGATGGAGCGGTCAACCAGGTGAGAACAGCCCGCGCTTTGCTGTGGCTGGTACTAGCGTCTGTGGCCGGTACTAAACTGGGGATTTACAAGACATATATCCGGTCACGCCTCGCTTACGCCGCCCTCACATGGTACGCGCTAACCTCCCAGGCCCAGTGGAAACGCCTGCAAGCCCAGTAAAACATGAAGCCCAGCAAGCCCTCCCCCCCCCCTCCCCGTGATCCAGCAAGCGTGTGAGAGGATCACACATGCGCATGCATAACACACAATCACTACTCACCACAGTCACAACACACAGGCTCTAAATAGATCTACATTCCCCCTCTGAGCCCATAAGCCACGATGGCAAACCCGCAGTATTCATTGCGGCTCCGTTACCGAAAGGATAATTGTCCCCTCGAGATCCCACCCGGGTTATGAGGTTCGCCTCGGTGCCCGTAGTCCTCGCAGATCATCTGCGAAGATGACTAGGAGTAGCACTTCGCTTTCCTAAACGCGGCGTCCACTCAAGAACCTTACTGGTCCATCCGCTGTCTGTTCTTCTGAGTGTGAATAGCCCATCGCCACTTCAGTGAGTTTATTCGTCGCGTGATATCGGAAAATTTAGTTAATTTTGTTGGTTTTTGAGTTCTTTAAAATAGGCTACTAAGATAAGTATAGTTAGGTACCGTGTTCACTCGCGACGATATAATTATGTATATTTAAGCACAAAGTCCCTATCTACATACAATAATTTTATTGAATTGTCTACATGTAGGCGTGTATAAATACATTTAATAAATGGTCATGCATAGAATCAAGTAACACTAACATGATGTACACTGCTTTCGAGCAACATGAATTGAAACAAGTATCTATTTTGATAGTATCGATATACAAGTTCCACACATCGCCAAAAGATGTCGAAGAAAGTTTATAGATTTATCGCTACTTTAGTCATCCATATTTTGTTTTGTCAAAAAAGACGCGTGCCTTGTGGCGGGAGATACCTGTCACAGAGTACAGACAGTATCGACGTATCTTGCAGTCGTAAAAGTAGCCCAAAACATATATTATTAAGTTATTCACATACGAATACGAACAATATAAATTAAACATTACGTGCTATTAATCGTATCCTGAAAGAAACAAAACTGTGAGCATCTATAACTTCAACGAAGTTAATCAGTTCAAGGTTACTGTAGAAACATGCCGGCCAGTAGCGTCAACCTGTACCATATGCAGGATTCTAAAAATAATTTTAATGCTGTACGACCAGTTCCTTTATGCTCAGACTCAAATTATTTTACAAGTCCATGCCAAAACATTCACATATCCACTAATTGTTACTACGGGTATCATAACAATAATAGCAAACAGGTTCAAGAATATGAGGATTGCGAAATGAAGGAAGTAATAAACACGAGTCATAATATGCAAATAGTAGATGAATCAGCACCTTCACCCTGTTCTGCTAGAAAACGAAACGCAGAGGACTACACTTGTCCCCAAAATAAGCGGCTACGTAAAGGTAAGGACTTTTTAAATAAATTGATTGAAATCTCATTATCTGTCAACAGAACTGATTTATACATTTGGTATACCTATTTTGGATTGCATTACAGAATGTAATGAGATTTCGTGATTATATATATATAATCACATCGTTCCTAATAATTTGAAATGAGTTATGAATGTAACTAGTAAGTATTTATAGTGTTTATAATTATCATGTAAATCACGTGCAGGGCACAACTGTGTCCCTCCTTGAATAAAATGTAAAAAGGGGGAATATTTAATCATATTTTTGTGACTATATTCATGAAAAGGTGGAACCAATGAATCATGATGTCATTTCTTTTTTATTCATTCATTAAACATTAACAATAAAGCAAAGAGGCTTCCAGTTCTGTAAATTTGAAAACTTAACTAAGAGATTGCATCACACAATTTAACACCCAATTCATTTTAAAATAATTGGCATAGATTTACTAAGTTTTGGATATAACACTTATACATAGCTCATGAGCCAGCAGAAGATATCCGCGACCAAGTAGTTCTCAGTCAATATCTTGGGCAATTCTTCAGAGATGTATAGTTAAGCCACCAGCTGCTACTTAGGTTGAGCGTTAATACCCTCCCATGCAAGTACAAATGCAATTTTGTCTTCTTTCTAAATATTTTTGTCATTAAGTAAAATTTGTTCACATTATTGAAGGGAGCCAGCATACCTTTTATGGTCATCTTATCAGCTGACTTCTATTTTAGCTTTATATTTTCTTCAAGGATAGCCTTTAATTTGACAAATCTTAGGTGAGGAAGTCTTACATGTTTTTATTCTAGCATTTCCCCAACCTGATGTTGATGCAGGCAGGTGGGAATAGTATATCTTCGTGATACACCTCTCTAAAGCATTGTACAATATATAAAGAGGAAATCATTGATAATATCCTGAAATGTATGAATAAACATGTTTAGGTAATTAAATATATGGGCTAGAGATGTGGTTGCTTTATCACATAATACCTAGTATATATTATTTAAATAATGCTACACAATAGTATAAAAATGACTGTATAAATAAAGCAATACTGCAACTATTGAAGACAGGAACAACTTCTGTTACATCATTTTCTTACAAAATGATGGTGCAATGCTTAATTGCGGTTGAATTGGGCCATCACTATGGAAGTATTGCTCGCATGTTTCCACCTTAGAACTGATAAGTTTAGCCCATTAAAGTGGAGGAGGCAACATACCTGCATAATAATTTTGTGGATGTCTATGAACTTTAGTAGAGATAGAAAAGCTCCAGCTGCCTGTTTACCCATTTACACTATAAAAAGAAATGTGTACATGGTTTGATGAAAGTTATTTATGTCGTAGCACTGTTTTGCTATTTTCCTTCTGTATTGTGCTGTGCTGTCATATTTCAGCACGGTTCATATGGCTTGCCTATTGAGAGATGGCGTGAAAGAGGTCTCCTTAACAGTATGCACACTCTAGGGTCTAGTTTCGATAATGTCAGCAGACATTTACCGAATTGGAAATATTGGATCAATATTATTGCAATTGCCTTAACAGTTCACCAGATTTATCAATACTATTTTGTTTTCTGGATCAGTAGACATTTATTGGGATTCTCTGACTGCCAGACCAGTCTTTTATTAAGAAGTCTGATGTTAATACTTGTGTTTGAAGGTTAATATCAAATATTGGTGGACAGGTGCCCTGCATGTGTATTTCAGTGATTATATTTTTTGTTTCAATTGGAAGCAATGCAGGCAGATATATAATTTAGACATCAAATTAGATTAATTCATAAATATGTCCTCTGTACTATTCTTGTCTTATTTTATTGCAGTTTCAATTTCTTTTTATTGTAATTTATCCAAAGTGGATATCCAAACCACAGCATTGTAATTTAGAATAACATTTTCAAATCTATACGAATTTATGACAAGATTTATTATTGACTTTATACCTTACTCATGTCATGTGAACTTGTTTAATATTACAAGAATTTAACTTTGAATTAATTTTACACTTCAGTTTGAATTTAATATTTTATTTAGATTTGAAATTAAGTGACATTTTCAATGTTGTAATGTAAAGTGTAAGTAACTTTTGTTCAGTAGTAGAAAAAAATCGAAGCTGGTGTGTGTTAATGTTTGACATCTGTGTAGAGAACAAGTACAAGCAATTAACACCACATCTTGCACTAGCGATTCTGCCTACTGAACATTTAGTTACTACGCACTGTTCTTCTGTTACGACTGCCAAGTGTTATGTATAACTGTGATTGATTATTTAACTTTACTAGGTGGTATAATTCTGGCGTGATTTTTTGTAAATTATTTAAGATAAAGTAGTTGTGAAAATTTTTAATCTGTATAATTTAAAGAATGTAGTAATGTAGTTTGTCACCGCTACCAAGAAAACTGCCTATTCATTGATTAAATTCAGAAAAATTGTTTCTTCCATTAGTTTATTTGCTAGTCGTCATTGTATTTTTTTTTTTGTGTCATTATGTTTTATAATGAAAATTATATTAATTATTTTTAGTTTCTTATTCGTAAAGAAAAAACGTTACAAAAAGCTTTCCAAAAATGTTCAAAAATTTAAGGGTTGATTAAAATCATATAATTGACAAGAAACGATTCTATTTTCTTCTGCACATTTATTTTGCAGAGAATATGTACTTTAACAGTAACCTTTAGACTTATTTTTAAAAAATGAAAATGAAACTATATATTTAATATACATTTTAAATTTCCAAATTCACTTTTATATACCTACCCCACAATTTTAGGAAAATCAATGTTAGGAAAGGCATTTCCAATTTCATTTCAACCATACTCAAATTTCCACAAAGATTGTCATTTTAAATTGTATAGCATACAAATACATAAAATTTTGCAGTAACCACTAGCTGTTGAAATTAAGAAATTCGAACAAAAATACATGTTCCACTTCACTATTGGGTAATCACCACACATCACAATTAAATTTGAATTTTGTTAGCAGTATTTGTAAATATCAATTAATAGATGCTTTTATATTATCAATATACTAAGAGAACTTTTTTCCTTTTCACAATAAAGCCCTAAACTCTTGCACTGCAAATCAATGTTCCTATTTTATAACTATTCTGTCGAGTATTTACACATACACATTAAACAGTCAAGTTTATGTAGCATATATTATAAGTGGAAGAAATAATGAAGTAATATA
>JAFELO010000691.1:50805-67709 GCA_017140195.1 Eumaeus atala
TTATATATTTTATAGTCTACAAAAAAAGGTATTAAATATACAGATATCTGTATTTTAATACCTTTTTTTTAATAAATGTTATTTTATGTGTATTATAGCAATACAAGTGTCGGCAAATCAAAACACAACAGTTCCTTCTAGGTAATGAATATGAAGTTTTACATGTCACTTTTGTTGTTGTATTGTAGTGTGTAGTTGAGTATTAAATATTTGACACTTTAATAATAACTTGTGAATCCATCACTACAAATAACAAAACAAAAATGTAATATAGACTATAGGCTAAATGATTACGGTACTTAGCTCAGGACTAGAAAAATGTGGAGTGACAAGTCCACAGAAATTATTATTAATATTTTCTAATTCTCGCTACACACTGAAATTTTTAAATATTTCTTTTTCTTTCTAATTTTCACATGTTATTTAATTGAATTTTCACTGTATATAATATAGAATAATCACTGTAATATTATATTTAGTAAAAAGAAATGTGAAAGAGGAAAGAAAAAAATTGCATCCAACATTTATGACCTAAGATAATTTGGAACTGCAATAAAGAAATAGTACATGGGAGTTCGTTGGTCAAGAAAATGAGGGCATAGTGTGATGTATACGGCTTTATTTCAGAGGTTATGGTGCCATCGGCTCCCAACTACAATCCGTGCTTACTGCGTCCTACTCACAACAATCCAGATATATCTCGTTGTCTCATGGTCCACATGATATAGATTGTTTTCTGATCTCTGTATTATTAAAACAGTCTAATTCAACAATATTAATTTTATCTACAGAAGTACAAACAAAGAAAATGTATGAACCTGAGACAAATGAGAGAACGAGATTGAAGTCAAGAAAAGAAGAGTTGGAGTGTTTATATTGGAATATACATGGCGGGACTTTATATACGTGTTATGACAGTCGTGATTAACATTTAAGCAATATTAATTTAGCATTGGGACTCTTAAGTGACTATAGTTTTGTAAAATTTAGTATGTTTCAATTTAAAAATATTTTACAATAAAATTATATTAGGACAAGGCTTTTTTATTTCAAAATTAAATTAGTATTTAATTGTTTTATTTATTGTGGAATAAATATTACATATAAGAGGCTATGTAAAACAGACATCCAAGGATTACAATGGACATAAATTCAAGACCTAAATAATAGCTGATCAACTCTTCTCAACGTTTATCTGAAAAGAGAAAAAAAATTAATGTCAATTATGTTTGTTTTTCTGTTACAGATGCAGATTTAGAAGAACTAATATTGTTTTTTTTTCAGGTTCACTCAAACGAAATTTGGCCATAAGTCACGATTGAGTGTTTGGTCCATTTTTATTAAAATAATAACATTACCTTTTTGTTTTTCAGATGTCTCCTCCATGTGCAGTCTTGTTGGCACTCTGTCAAGTCCAAGCCATTCTGCTTCAGCCTTTAATATAAACATAAAATTTTATGTTTTACATTTCAAATATAAAATCACTTAATGTGATCTGATCTGATGTGAATTAAACGAAAGTTACTGTGATATGAATCACCTGTGATATATTTGTTTTATACTAATATTGTAATAAATTTATTTATGTTGATATTAGTATTTTTATTAAGAACCTTCTATAATATTTCTGTAGAATTTTTGAATAACTTAATGATTCTGGTGTATTTACTATGTGTATTTACTCTACACAATGTTATCATTTTAAACATTACATGCCTAGTGTTTGAAGTTATTAGTTGAAAGTTAAAGTTCTAGCACATGCTTGAATAGTAACGAGTTAAAAGACAGGATAAAGTTATTTATTTATTAATGTTGAAAAAGTACAAATAATACAATCGTGCAAAATTGGAATATGTAATTTTATCAGAGTATGAGGAAAGTTATATAAAATAAGAGTGGTTAATCTAGTATTACAAGAGTTAGATAAAGAAATTACAGTTACAAAGTTAAGATAAATTAGTATATCTATTAGAACAATTAATTAAGGGAAGGCATCTACAATACAGTATGTGTTGCATTACCTCAGTGGGTGTCACTTCTTCAGTATCCACGACATCCGGGAGAGCTTCTGCATTGGTGGCCAATTCATCATGAGCAGTGGTATTATCTGTGACATCAGTATGACATGTTTGATCGGCTTCTGCGAGATCACCATTATGCATCTCGGAACAATTTATTAAGTCAACCTTCCCCTCTTGACTAGAGCGTTGGCTGTTATCGTTCAAATCTGCGCCATCTATATTTATGTGAACGTGACCAGGCCACATGTCATAGGGACAAGAATTCATTTGATGCAGCTGACTTTCGCTCGAACTGAACAAGTTCAGGGATCCGGCCACATCTTGTAAAATAGATGATTCCGATATTTCGCTCGTTATCTGCGAGTGTGGCTCGTCACCGTCGCTGCTCGCGGGTAACCAGTGAGGCAAACTCTCGATAATGTTATTCGACACGTCACACACTCGCGACCCCTCATATTTGGCAAGCGCTTCGTAAAGTTTCTTCATTTGTCTCCCGTCTGTTAGATTTTCAATAATGAGTGAAGCTAACGATTCTAGTAACTCGCGTGTGAATAGCTCCTCGCTTTTTAGCAGAAGAAAGCGAAGCACATTTTCATATTGCACCGCATTGGAACACACGGTTTGTTCGGTACAGTCATTGTGAGCGATAGTCTCTACGGCAGCCATTGTGACAGGCTCGGCGGCGGACACCGCTTCGTTTACAGAATCAATTTGATTCTCAATCAACGTGCTATATTGGGACAGCACACCCCTTATGGATTGTAAAACTCTCTGCCTATGCTGTTCACAATTTATTAACTGCAAATCTCTAAACAGTTGTATAAGAAAGTCCGGATGGGACTCGTTGACGCCAATGAGCGTGGTCACTTCGGAATATATATTTTCCCTCAGAAGATCAAATAGTTTGGAAGTCGCCTTCTCTTGGGCGTCGTGGTTCGTGGAGGCCAAATTGGGATTGGGCGCGTCGGAGGTGCTGGCTATGTTTATATTGCTCGTCTGGGAAAAGTCTAAAGAATAATTCCTTCTGTTCGCTGAATTTTTCGACGGCAATTTGCTGGACGACTTTTTCTTTGCGTTTGCAGGGGTGTTGAGATTATTAGAATGGGCCTGAATAATCTCCGGTATTGGATTGGTGAAATTTAAATTCCTAAAAGCGTTTGCCGCTTGCTCCTGTCTGTTAACATTGAGGTTGGACACGTTAGCCGGGCCGGGGTCGTCGTTGCGAGTGTGCGACGTGGTCGAGTCGGCGTCCATGTTCTGGTTCACATTGAGAACGTCGGGCGCCGAGGAGAACGACAGGGACCGTTCGTAGACGACGTTTCTGGGTGCGTTGCGGTGCGGTGAGTCATCGTTGTTCACTTGTCCCGAGTGTGCGCAGTGCGACGAGCTGGCAGCGTTCGAGTTGCGCTTGGGCGTGACGGACGGAGACGTAGAGGACGACGTGTGGTGCAGAGTGTTGTGGGATCTCTCCACTAGAGGGTGTGGGTTGTGTGCGGGCACCACACCAAAATGGCCGTCCGCATTCGTTTTACTATTAGCCGAGAGAAGGTTTTGACGTGAATAGCTGCAATAGAATGGATATACTTAATGGTTTATAATAATAAAAAAGAAACTACGTATTGTTAGAATAGATATATGTAATAGGAATTTTAAAGAATGAATAAAAACATTGTTATATAAAACTGTACACTGCGTTACTTTATTAATAAAAGGCAAAGGGCAACACAATCACACGTCTCTTACCCTCTTTAATGCTACAACTGCTGATACCGAAATATATAAATATAATACTATAAGAAATATATACAAAATTTTAAATGACAGGTACAGTTGCTTAATATCTGAAATAGAAATATATAAATAAATATAAACTAGTATTACACTCATAAAGATTTATAAATTCTATAAACACATGATTCCAATAATGTTAAAAATGTTCCATCTCAAGTTAAAAATAGGTTGCGTTTTCATCATAGACGAAGACTGAACATTTGATGAATGATGGTTTTAACTATTGCCTGATAGTAACATCAATATCGTCAAATTGACAGAACTGCCTGGTTCTATACTCAGTCCACACATACCTTAATTTTGTTCAGTTTTCAGTTTCTAAATCATCTAACAGCCGCTTGTGTCCAAACCGATGGATAGATTGATTATAGAAAGCAGCCGTAAACTAATGCGCACACATAACTAGTATGAGCGTCATACAAAAGTGCTACCTCCTGAAGTTGTCCCAGTAGTTATTGGCCCTGTTCCCCGGTGGCACCTGGTTGTTGAGCGTGTGCGATGCAGTTTCGGCCCGCCAGCGCTCCTCCAACTATACAAAACGACTTCGTTGCCATCATTACGGTAAGGAATTAGGGCTCAACTAGACAATATTAAATACCTAATTAACAAATATAGCCCAGTAACCTAAAATTTAATTGAAATCATTATAGCATTAAATATATTAAATTATTTCGCAAAGGAAATAACATCGGAATTACAGATTTTAGATTGTTAGGTCTCGAAATAACCCGATATCTCAGGAGATATAAGTTTAAACAATGCGAATGTGGAAGGATGTAGGTACCGGGGAATACAAGGATTGACATATAATCAGATTGATGTGGTACTGTCCGAATGTTGTGCCAAGAGTCTTCGCAACCGGCGTGTCTGTCTGAAGAGAGAAACGAATGTAGAGGAGGCAAGGCAGGTATGTAAGGATCGTGATGTGTGGCACTTTCCGTTCGCTCTGCCTACCCATTAGGGAGCTGGCGTGAAGACGTGTTGTTTGTTGTTGTTATGTATTAGTTTATTTCTAGACCTGATAATCTGATCTGGTCAGGACTGTAGGTTCGCTGTCGTACAAAATAGATTTGTCTTCCCTAGGGACGCGTTTGCTGGGCCCTGCATCTGGCGGGCTTCAACAATAGTCGTCAGCGAACGCGGAATATCGTATTTTACGATTTTATTTCCACGCATCTTCATACATATCTTTATTACATTTTCTTAATTTATTTACAGATTCAAATAATAATCGTAATTTACTTTATTTTTATATAGATATTTTACATATCAATTATTGTCGTAATTTCTTTGCACCTGTTTATTTTTATTACTTGGAAAAAATACATGACACTAAATTTGAGAACTGTCCTCTTTATTGTAAACGAGAAGTGTATAATCTTACGCGCCCCCTAAAAGAGCCAATTTAACCAACCTTTTGCTCAATCAAGACGTTTTTATTCACTGTTGTTGAAAAAAGGCAAGAAGCTCCCCCCAAGAACACAAGACTTTCTTGGAGCATTTCTAAATTGCCTGGATAACACGTGGTATTTTACGTCTCCTGCAGTTGTGTAAAATAATATAGCTCACATGATTGAGTTGCTCCCTCAGCTGGTGCAGGTCCCGCTGCTGCAGTACCAGCTGCTGCCAGCACCAAGCGCCCCACACACCGCAACCGCAGCTGCAGCCGCATCCACCCAGCAGTCCTGCACACGCACTCGTGACAAAAAAGTGCTACAACAGTGGCGGTCCATCGCGAGTGTCTTGACTTCTTGGTGTGCCCATAGCGGAATACAGTTAATACGTTCACTCGAATATTATCCATTATAATAAAACAAATTTAATGAATTTTATCGCGGTTTATTAAGTATTTTATGACCCGACGTTCGAGCACCTTTACAGCTCCCATGATCACGAGTGAACTGAGATGACAAATGTCTCGAAGTCATATTTTATTAAAAGTACCAGAAGATTTTTATAATTAATTAGTTGTTGCGATTAACGCAAAAAAGCTCTTATTGTATCGTGCAGCTGTGAGGTGTTACGTTTTGATTTGATTGTGTTTATAACTGGATAACTTATAACATCAGGACATTTGTCATCTCAGTCCACCCGTGACCACGGTAGCTGTAAAGCTTCTGAAACTTTGGGATTGTAAAATACTTAATAAGCCGCTATAAAATACGTTGAAGTAGTTTTATCATAATACGGTTAGTACAAGAAGGAAGCATAAAAATTCAAACATTTAGAGAAACATTAAAGCTGTCGCTAGTTTGATCAATTCCATTTATGCCTCATGTATTCCAGAGGGAAGATTAATGGGATGTTTTCAGTTTTATGATCTATATAGGCTTCATTGAGTACAGGACCCTCTCCTCCACCTCTTAGTTTTATATTTAATTAATAGGACTTCCAAGTGTTGAGGTAAATAACAAAAAGTTATAAAACGTAGTATGGATCCCGCAAGGGTCTATTCTAAGGTCTTTTATATTTTTAGTTTATAGAAAACACTTGTCATTCCTAATTAAAGACGAGCAAAACGTAGTACAAACCGTTTGCTAATGAGACATCCTTATTACATTGTATTCCACAATTATCTAAAGAAATTATATGAAAGTTTATTTTGGACACGTGTTTTATTCTTTAAATCGATTTTTTTTATTATGCATGTAATTTACCTCAACATGAAGGTCACATTAGCTAGGTTAAACCGGCCGTTGAGTTTTGGTGTAAAAATTGTAGAGATTGGTTAAATCTCATTTCGGATCATATATTTAGTTGATTATTTTATAAATAACAGATACTATCTCAATTCTATGGTACAATTAAAAATTTGACAATTTCTAGTAGCTAAATAAAATTTCTTATTTATGTTGAATCTGTAAAAATTGCTTTTATGTCCATTTACAACAAAAATCGGTGGCCACCTCCTTCACTTTCTAACATCTAAGATATCTACACTAGTAAGGAGTGAAGATGTGTTTGAATCATCATCAGAAATAAGGCCTGTTTATTTAAACGTAAACATGACATAACGTTGTAGTAACATGACATATTCACCATAAGGCATCATCATGTTGTACGGCACGGCGGGGCACATCTGCGGGCCCATGAGCCGCTCCATGGTTTGCGAGTGACTGTTCTGAGTGAACTGGTTTGTTCGCATGTCCTGGAAAGCAGGATTGATTAAAAAAAAAAGAGGAAAAACTTGAGATGCTAATGCATTACTTTTATTGATTTTCTGAAATACTTTTAAAAGTCTAAAATTATTATTTTATAATCCGTGCACTATATTCACTAATTCTAATGAGAATAGATGAGATTAAAGAATAATAAAATTACGACATTGACTGAACATGACTTAACAAAATGAGCCTATAATCCCCGTTCTTCCGTACGCCCAGTTGGATTGCCACACCTAATAGCACAAGAAAAAAGAATAGAAACGCATTCAGTGTTAAAGGTGATCTCTTAAGATTGTAACACAATGCTTTTATTGAATTTAGATATACTAAGAACCGCGTTCACATATCAATAATAATGTAAATCTAGACTACAGCGACCATTTCTATTGAGAAAAACTGTCTGGGCCTACGCAGATTATTTGTCCTGACAAGTAATAGTGCATCAGTGTTTGTGCAAGCACAATTCTACTTTCTGTACCCTCATTCTTCCGACATGACCGGTGCAAAATCAAGCTCCGACGGCTTAAAGTGCTCTCCGAGACAAGAGGATATAACACCATCAAATTCCAAACTCCGGACTGTTGTTAAGAATTGTAAAATACTAACAACCCGGGAATTCAAGTCTGTGGCTGAACATGAGAACGAGGCACAAGTTATTCTTACAGTATCAACCACCATTCATCCAATCATCATTTACGTACCCCACCATGGTCCAAGCTTTGTCGTGGTGGTGGGGCTCAGTAGCATGGGGTGAACCCAGGCGAAGCCAATTGAATTGATGGAGATGCTCTTTGTACCCTTCTTACAAAAGGAGGGACAAAAGCGTATCAGGAGGAGACGCTCTTTGTAACCTTCTCATAAGAAGAAGGAGGCACATATGCGCACGGGGCAAAGGGCGAGGATGGGAACCTCATCCCGGCCAAACTTGGCGGGGAGGTCCTGTGGTGTGGGGCAACCCTGCTGTGGAGGAGGCGTCGTTCCCTTGTGGGCCTGACTGGCAATCGAGATGCCCCGATGATTTGTTGTTCCGGGGCACCCCAACAGACGGCACTCGCAGTGGTTTTTGTGGGTATTCGGCACTATGAAGTGCCGCGAGCCTCACACACCACTCGACCCCACCCAGGGTCAGTGAATGCCGTATAAATGCGTTTCCCCGCGCCAACAAAACAAAAAAAAAGAGATATCCTTTACGTACTACACTTTTTTATACTTATAACCTGAACCTGTGAATAGCTCTTAAGAATAAATGATGTGTACAACATTTATGTAGTACTTGACAGTTAAGTGCCGATTAGCTAGTGCAAACTTTACTAGTACCATAACCTTAGAAACGGCCCTAATTGGATAGAAAACTAACTTCAATTCATTTGGATGCCTGGAAAATTGGACTCAAAAGTGGAATGTATTATTTAGGAACCAATCCAGCCGCCCATGCCATTCAGTTTACTGTAGACATTTTTTTTTAGTTTAGTTTCTTTGTGGTTATATAATAGCAGTTGTAAAAAATGTTGTGAAAATATGATATTAATTATTTACCTGATTAGACTTCGTCGTGTTCCAGCACGGCGGCTGTAAATGATATGGTATGTGTCCTGAGTTGTCATCTGCAACAATTTGTTTTTTATATAGTATAGGGGTTGAAGGAGAGCCACTTTACGACTACCAACGCTTAAATACTAGGCCGATGCGTTGATTGCGGTGTGGGCAGGATCCTTCCTGTACTACTCACTACTCTACTGCTGCTACTCACAAGCCGCACGTACCGCCGTAAAATGACATCTTCAGTGTCGCGTTTCGTGCGGTTTGTGAGTAGGCCAAGCATCGGCATAGTAGTTGCGTGGATGTTCATGGGCATCGGTAGTCGTAAAAAGGATTCCGATTGCAGCCGTAAGCTGGGCAAACTACGGTGGCGTGACGCAGCTGACATGCCTCCCCCCCCCCAGTTTTTCATTTGAACATTATGTGATTACTGCACCAAACTAAGGGGCATACATACAGCAATTTTGTTTTTTTAGCACATGGGGCCAACAGAGACGGTCTCAGTGACTTTCGACAACTATAAACCCATGGCATAGATTCTCACATGCCGCACTAAAAGGCGACAAGATAGCACGCGTGTGATAAATAATCGCGAAGTTCTTCCCTTGTCGATTCGGCAACGAGCATTCGAAAAACTTTTTCGAGCCGCGTGAAAAAAACGAGTAAAAAACTTACTGTTTGGCACCGCCGCCGGGTTGACGTTGACATTAGCTTCCTGACGGGGCTCGTTGCGAACGCTGGAATTGCTATTATTCGGTAATGACGCCTGTAATAGTCAAATACTGATCATTCATCATCTATCGTGATGTATGTTCACTGCTCTGCCCAATGGGGTAGCCCACCAGGCAGAGCAGAGGCAAGAAGATGTGGTGGTGTTGTTATCTATAGTTAATTTTTTTTCGAACATGAACATATGCTGTGGAAGCAAAGAGAAGCCCAATACAGCTGCTACGATTGCTCGTCGGGTGAGGAGACTAGGTTTGGGGTCGAAAAGGGGTCCGACCCCCCACTCTCCCGCAGATGCGAGATACATCCAATTATGAGAATGTCCACAATTGCTAATGTAACTATTGTTATCATGGCCAGGAAGACCGCGGGGTCCCTCATCCTCTGAATGTGACGTCAATCGAAAATAGAAGACTTGTAGACAACAAAGCCCGACTAACATAATGGAAAATCTGATCTGGGGGTTTTACTCGAAATATGATTATAGCAATACTCTGGGCCAGTTCTCCCACTAGGGAGTTCAGAATGCTCACACTGGTCGGCAACTTACACACAATAAAAGGAAGGGGACACATGCGGGACACTAGTCCCTTCATTTTTAAGCGCTTCATTCCTCACTGAACCACAAATAAAAAAAATAGACATATGTACACCGACGGGATCAAAATGAGATAAAATATTAAACATTACGTTGTTGTCCTCCGCCTGTCGCTCCAGCGTGGGTCTCCTTCTCGACCTGTTCCTCTGATTCGACTTGTTACGCGAAACGCTAAAAACAGAGTAGAATGATAAATATCTACTTTTTTCATTTTCATACTATAGAGTACCCCACGGATTCATTCGCAATTCGCATAAAATCTATCCATAGGAACGTTTTTTTTTTGGATAATGAAAAATATGTGAATACCCATAGATATGAAGAATTTAGAAAATATATAAAAAACCAGCATTATTGTGCATGCGTTAAGATTTAAATTTTTTTTGCATTGAATTTTTTGAAAACTATGAATTGTCAAATTGTTAGTGGTGATGGGCATTTGCGCTGATGTTTATTCAAATGGCGTCAATTGTGGTCTACATTATCTGCAGTCCATAAGTATGAGGTCAGTGGTTGAGCCTAAGACTTGACGCTTTGGTTAGTGGCAATCGACAGTAGCGCCTGTAGTAGTACCTGTCGCTGTCGCTGGCGTACGCGCTGCCGACGCGCGACGGCGCCGTGTTGAGCGAGCGCGCGCCCAATACGCTGTCCCCGCCGGCCTGAGAACGTCACACGTTACACTATACGTTAACTTGAGGTGGTGTAAAGTCCGGCACGTAAGACCTGCGAGAAGTGATGGCTCCATTATGGTATTTCGTGCGGATCGGATAGTCCAATTTAATGATAATCTGTGGAATTATCACACAACGTTAACCTAGCCCTGTGCTACGTATTGTAAGCATGTGTACTACAAGTACTTGACAATAGAAATACGTATATTATTTTATGTGATAACATCATGTAAAAGTAGCATTATCGAGCTACATGAAAGACATTATTAAGTCTAAAATAGGTCAATCAAATAATGAAATAAACCTAAAGCAATAATCATAGTTACGTCAAGGTGACCATAAATTTTCCAAAACATAGTTAAATCATGAATGAATTTTCTAGAAAAACTCACTCTAAAATTATCAGTCTCTCTGGAGCTGCCCGGGTCTAATGCAATGTGCTCAGACCGAGAATCGCCTTCGTCTTGTTCACTGAAATAAAAAAGGATGTCTTCATTAATTGATAAGGTGCACGATATTGCTAAAGTTTGGTCTGTTTCTATAACCTGACACTATTTGTTCATCTTTTATCGCAAAATTTTATTAACTCAATTGAGTTCAATAATTTCGTGAATGTGATTTTGTACACTAACTTGAAAACAGCATGCAGCAGCAAAAGCATGACGAAATATAAATAATAAACTTACATACAAAAATCTATTTACGTACGTAATAGTTATGTATTTGTTTGCTAATGATAGAATGAAGAATTGCTGTAGATAATAATGATCTTATAGTGTAAAATGGAACCAAACCATATTTATATATATTATACAAATCGTTACCTATTATAGGATTGGATGGCGGATGAACTTCGAAAATCTGATTTCATTTTGGTGTCGTCTGAATCATTCATAGCCTGCAACAATATTCGTTTGAGTGAAATTTACATTTGGAACCACAACAACAACACATCGTCACGACAGTTCCTTAATGGGATAGGCAGAGAGAACGGAGCGCCACATATCACGATCCTTACATATCCAAACATGTCGCGTTCATTACATCTATCGACTCATTCATGTTATTTTAACATTTAGAACACTATACAATTACCCATATGAAAATAATGCCTCGAGCCCAATTAGCGGCTAATGTGTGTTCATATAAAATGATGTAATCTTGAGTTCCACATATATTTTGACCACTTCCTCCTACATTAGATTTTATTTTGGAGAAAAATAAGACAGATAAAGCTCATCTAAAAATAGGTCAATTTACAATAGGGTGTCAAACTGTGATATTGGTATCAATGTGCCGCTGTATTGTCAGAGTTGGGTCCCTTTTTTTTTGGAACGAAGGGGAATGCATTTACGCATGATACCTGGGAGCCTGGGTAGACCCCCAGACCTATATTAGACTCGGCCAATAGGCAGCAATACCAACTAAAGCCGTACGGGAGCCTTCTGCCGCTATTAGTGGAGGGTCCCGGATCTGCAGGCGACAGGAACCCTCCAGCGACAGGCTGGTCTCGGCGAAAACGCCACGACCTGGCCAGTGGTCGCTATCTTTACGTCAGTGAGTCTGAACGTCAAGTTATGCTGGACATTGTGAATGGCGGATGTTTATGACCATTGGCAATAATAACGCTCAGACTGTTCCCCCCTATTACATTTACTAGAGCCGAGAACTGCAATCAGCGGAGGCTCCGCCCCCTGGGCTACCGTATGTACCGTACCCCTCTGTTCAGCATCACATCCAGCTCCCGCTGCTTCTCCGCCAGCAGCCCACGCAGCTGTAGCAGGCGGCGCTCGGCGGCCGTCGGCGGAGGCCCCACCCCCTGCGCCGACGTCGCCGCTGAACACACCCCACGCACCTCCTCATTCACTTTCTTCTGCTTACGGCTCTGTTCTGAAACAGTTTCATAGCATAAATTAAAATTAGGTAAGAGGCAGGTAAACAAAAAATATTTTTACATAGATAAAGGGACTATTATTGGATGCACATGCTTTGCCTACCGCACGTAGTCACAAAATTTTACTATTCACACCATCACATCATCCAAAGGGACACCCGACTTTACGATAAACCCCACAAGAGAGGAGGGTATCGCATATCCTCTCACTTGCAGATGTTTAGTATAGTACTTTTCCGTTTTGTTATAAAAAATTGTTAAGGGTAATTTCTTATCTACTGCATTGATGTACTATTTACAAACAATTATTTTAACTAACCTTTATTGGACATTAAATCTTTAATCCTTGCACGTTCACCCATAATTTTCTCAGTTTCCATACGAAGCTCTTGGGCTAATTCTTGCAGTGAATTTATATTTGCTTCATGACCTATTAAAACACATATCAATATTTACGTTAGTAAATTATATAAACAATAATTAATGGTAAGCTTGAATAATTTTTAGATTCTGCACTATTCTGTAGTAGTATAAAATTTTGCTGAAACTCAATTTCACAAAAACCACTCATATTTTAAATATACATATGTCATTAGAGCTGATGATACCCAAAATTTGCAGTTGAATTCAGGGCCCCGTGAAATCGGCCTTTAGGCTGTTAAGGGCCGCGACAGAATCCGTTTAAGTGGCTTCTATATTTGAGTATCTCTTTAAGTTATTCTCTACAATCTATGCCCTCACTCTGCTGTTGATGTTGTAACTGCTGGTGTTGCTGCATCTGTTGCTGCTGCTGCTGTTGCAGCTGCTGCAGTTGCTGATGCTGTTGCTGTAGCTGCTGCTGGTGATGCAATTGTTGTTGAAGCCGCTGCTGTTGGTGCAGCTGTTGATGTTGTTGCAGCTGCTGTTGTTGCTGCAACTGCTGTTGCTGCGAGTGTTGTTCGTTCGTGAACTTGTGTCGCTGCGGCAGCGAGTTCCGCACGCGACACACGCTGCCATCATTCGACCACCCACCCATACTACCGCCGCCTTCGGACTTACTGCAACAAACATCAACAAGATCACAACATATATTTGTTACGGAATTGTTATTTTAATAACATTTTAAAGTAAGAAAATGATGACACAAAATATATATTCGTGAAATCGCAATAATTAAAATTAGTTTAAATACTGACTAGTGTAGTGTGTATATGATACCTATATACAGTATGTAACAAAAACCCTGTTGTTGCTTTCAGCCACATACATATATACTTTTAGGTATACCATTAACGAATACAATAGCTCGATAAAATCAAAAACAACATTAGCAATAATAATTTAGTAATTGAATATTAAAAAAAGTTTACAATTACGTAAATTACTGTTCAAGTGCTCGGTACCACAGCTGATTGCCACGTGACGAGTTTATCTCTAGTACACTGGGGTCATAAACAATTCCAATGCGGTGATTGGTCCACCAAACCTATCAAGCCTACGGGACATTTTAATGTTGTAGTGACTTATTTTGTATTTTTAAGTCTAGTACACTCGGGGTCATGTACATTTCCAGTGCGGAAATTGCTCCGTTTCCGGCTGTCGAAAAGTGAACATCGTAAATAATTTGTCCGTGTTTTTAAAACAAATATAGCATGCAAAAGTGAAAGTTTCTCAACAAAAGAACAACCTTATTCAAGAACACCCTGAAACCAACCGAGAACACATACACGCCCTGTACAATTACAGTGACATCAAACAAAAACTGCTAAAATAATATCTCAATTATCCTTTCAAAGAAGAAACGTTACACGTAAACAACATTGATTTGTGAATGAAAATACCTTCAACATCAAAATAAATGCTGATATAAAATGACAATTAGCAGTGAGTTGCCAGCTCAAAAGTGTTGTCAACAAATAAAATAATCGAATTGCTTAAAAACTTCCCTAAAGAAATTTTAGACAAAAGGAAAGAGCCGAAAATACGCAAAGAGGTAGAACAGAAAACGGGAAATTAGCATATATCCGCAGGCTAATAGTCTAGTAACGACAGGCTAATAGTCTAAAAGACAAGTAATAGATAAACAGTCTCGAAAGCTGAACGAAGACAACAAAAGGAAACGATCACCTACTAAACCGCAGCTGAAACAGAAAACTGCGAAAATACGGCGCCAAGAAAGATGAATAAAACAAACGCACTAGAACTGCTTTTCCGCCCATGTGGAAACTCAAATGCATCAAGAACATCGGACTAATAGCAACTACCGTACAAGCCAAGACGGAAAAATTACACAAAAACGCTAATAGAAAAACGCAAATTATTCTTCAAGGCTGGTCACCGTGGAGACCACTAACCCCCAACAACAAAAAATTTACATTCGAAGGTGTATATTGCGACACTCAACGTCCTAACACAAAGAACTAACAAAAAACTTATAAAATTAGAAAAAGTATTAGAAAACATAAAATGGGACATACCTGGATTAAGTGAGACCAGTAAAATTGGAGACACAATAAAAGAACATGAAAATTGTGTTTTCTATTACAAAGGAGAAACAAAAGGGCATTATGGAGTAGCATTCATGGTTCGACAACATTTAAAGAAATACATTATTGAATTCAAAGGAATTTCCGAGAGAATAGCAGTTCCAAACATAAAGCTACCAGGTTCCGAGAAGGCATTGTCCATAATTCAAATCTATGCACCCACCGAAACTAATACAGATGATTCCAAGAACAATTTCTACGAAAAATTAACTCAAAGTATGTAAAATACAGAAAATAATGTTATTGTTATGGGGGATTTTAATGATAGGATAGGAACACAAAGACAAGGAGAAGATAAGATAATTGGAAATTTTGGCACTGGAATAAGAAGCGAAAATGTTCACCGAATGATTCAATTTAGGACTCGAACACAACCTGGCATATACGAATAGTTTTTCAGGAAAAACCTGTAAGAAAATGGACCTGGATATCGTTGGATGGATCATATCGTAATGAAATTGACTATATAGTCACTAATAATAGTTATCCTTTTCAAGATGTATCAATTATAAACCAATTTTACTTGAACACCAACCACAGAATGGTGAGAGCAACTATGAAATTAAGAAAACCAAAGAAAACAGGCAACACTTCAGCACAACAGTTCTGGCCACCAAATGAAAACGCAACAACATAAGCGACACTAATCCAACAGTACATAAAATCCAACAATACTATTAACACGGAAGTAAGTAATATGTATCAAATAACACCACCAAAAAAGAAGCAAAAAGAAATACTGAGCCAACTAACCATACAATTAATAGCAGAAAGGAAGGAGCTCTTGAAAAGGAAAAAAGACAATTTAAAAAAGATTACTTCATTAAGTAAAGGTATAAGTCATAACATAAAGAAAGATAAGAACAGAAGAAGAACAGAGTATATCAATGAATGTATCAAGAAAACAGGTGGAGTGAAAAAGGCACTAACGGAACTGAAGGACACAAAAGAATGGATTCTAAAAAAAAAAACCCTTTGCTAACCAGCAAGAAACAAAACGATTGTCAATACTGGACTATGCAACCAACTTCTACAAAGCCTTATATTCAAGTGCCACAGCAAGCAAAGATACCATTCCGTTACTGTGTCAGAATGATGATGTCCCCGAAATCCTAGAGTGTGAAATTATTAGTGCAATCGAAACATAAAAAAGTGATAAAGCCCCAGGACCAGATCATATAACCAACAAGCAAATGAAAAACAATCTCACGGAAACAATAAAGTTCCTAACACAGCTATATAACAAGGTGCTAAAAACCGAATACATTCCGAGTCAGTGGCCTAATGCCGATATACTCATTTCACAAGAAAGGCGACAAAGACGTTAATAACTATCGCTCCATAAGTTCCATATCGAATATATATATATATATATATAAAGCATTCTCAAAGATTATATTTAACCGAATGGCAAAAAATGAAGAACAGCCATAAAGAGCAAGCAGGATTTAGATCAGGATTAGGTACTCTATTGTAGATCATATGCATACTTTAAAAGAACTGATAGAAAAAGTGCAAGAGTATAGATTCCACTATATCTGAGGTTCATAGACTACAAAAAAGCTCTATAAAAGCAAGGTATCGAAGACAAATACATAAGAATAATACATAAAATATACTCAAATAGTACAGCACAGATAAAAATAGAATTCAAAAGAGTACAGCACAAATAAAATCAGAATTCAAGAGAGGGGGTTAGACGAGAGTCCCCACTCTCACCAAAACTTTTATCGGCTGTGCTGGAAGAGACATGCAGACAATTGGAATGGCATAGTATAGGAGTTAATATTAACGGAGAATGGCTGTCGAATCTACGATTTGCAGATGATCTAGTGATTCTTTCCAATAACAAAAAAATTCCAAAAAGCAGAGAAGAAACCTTCCTTTCTTACAATGAACAGAGCAAAAACCAAAGTAAATACAAATAGCATTGAGACACCAATAACAGTAGATGAAGAAAGATTAGAATATGTAG
>JAFELO010000691.1:80165-105308 GCA_017140195.1 Eumaeus atala
GTAGACAATAATTCTGTTATTGAGAAAAAGGGCCTAATTGGAGATATTGACGAGAAAGGTGATAGACTTATCACCACAGGTCTGTCACCCTTTGCTAACTTAGCCATAGCTTTGATGAATATTGGAAAAATGATGTTGAGACCCTCGTTACATGAATTTAGAAAACCATTATATATATAATAAGTTCTATAAACAATACAAACCGTAATCATATCAATAATTAGTTTCAGTCAGCCAGCATTATGTACATAACATTACCGTCACAAGGTTTTACATAGGCACTACACATTTCAATAATTATTCATATTGCTACTTACCCAAATCTGTGAGTTCTTGGTCAGATGTGTTGTTTGTTCTCTTCCTGGTTTGATTACAATTAGTCCTAGTGTTATATTCAGAAACGGGCACCCAATCCAAAGATGTCTAAAAAATGTGGGCTTTTACATACCACACCATAAAGCACCATACAACTTCTTAATTTAAAACTTATTATAAGTTATAGATAATCGTTTTGAAAAATACCTTCTTGGGCATTAATTTGGAAAAACAACTACCCATATGGATATTGTATTACAATTAAAAAATAAATAATTTTTGCAACAGAGTCTGCAAATTTTCTCATTTAAAAAGTGCTACATATTAAAATAGATTGGCAGATATCCAATTTATGTGGCGCAACGGGGCGCCCAAAAATAACATGCACATGTGTGTTCTGAAAAACTTCAGAGTTCTCTCACTAGGTGTACAGAAATACTGCTGTTGTAGCGAACATAACGCGTGTGCAACTTTGTCAAATATATTTAATTTAAATTTAATATGAATAAAAGTAAAAGACAAGTACCGTCACTAAATTGGTAGCCATATCTCGTCTTGTGGGAGTTACAGCTTCTTGTGGAACATTGCAGTTGTTTCTCACTTTTGTTTTTGGGATTGTACCTGTGTGTCCTGGATGCCTTTCTTTATTTCCAGGTGCCATCATCTATATACTCTCCCAAATATACATTCACTCTGGGTATTCTATTGTTTGAGAATTAGCCATTGAAATAATATTGTTGTTAAACAATGTCATAAATGAATATAAATTAGATTTAAATGACAATATTACAGAACATTTAAGTACTACACGTAATTTCCATATTAAATGGTTTCTCTTCACATAGAGTGAAATTGAATTTTGAAAATATATTTTTCAGGAATATCGACGCAAACGAACTATGACAGTCGTAACCCCTCTTGACGTTGAGTTTGACAGACATGCACATAGAAATTATGTAAATAATGTTGCCAACGACTAATTGCTTTTATTTAATGAGTGAAGACTGACATAAAATATAAACTAAATCGATGTGCCTTGGAGTATATTCTTCTTCTTAAAATCTATCTCAATCTCTTCCTTCTATAAATGATACTAATAAAATGAGGAAAAAACCTAACTGTCTCCAACTAATTTATTAATAGAAGAAGATGGCGGTAACAGTAGTACAACCATCATTTTTATAATATACTTATCGATTTTGAGACTCCAATCATAGAATTTTCCGGGGTTTATGAGAAAACTATTATTGTTACTTTTAAACGCATTCGAAATATTTTATTCCACAGGAGAGGTCTGCATTAACAATTTTTTTTCTCTTTATGTAATTCACTCGTCGACAAAAACATATTTATTTTGGCCTATCCAGTTTTGGTGGCTTACGCTCTTTGAGACCCGACAAAGGTATCCTATAACGAAATATGAAATTCTACTTCTCAATTGGCCATATTAAGCTATTGAAATCTAACTACTGAAGCCTTATAAAGCTGACGACATCGCCTATTACGGTTATAACATGGACGGACGGCTGACAGTGACACCATTACGATATTTTAAATAAATAAAGGTAGGTTAACCTAATCATGTCAAGGTTCATATTATTATAAAAAAATACAAACACAATAATAATGCAACTGTAGACTTTCCTATAGGTATAAACAAACTATAGAATCAAACTGGGAGGTACCCTGTTCTTATCAGGCTCTTAGTATGCCCAGTCCGACGATGTAGGTGATGATAATTGCCGCCAATGCCCAAAGTCAAACGGCATTATGTGTCGTGGTTACGCCAATGTTCAACACCGAGGTAATAAAAAAATACCTACTCTAACTTCTAAGTTAAACAAATAACTTGCTGTTTTGAAGTGTATTTGAAAAAAGTATAAACTTCTCGTTAGTATTGGTAGGTTACCTACACATTCGTCTGCGATGCCCGATTATTACCCGAGACGCAACGTAAAGGTAAACGTCTATTCATTTGAGGTCCGAGTTATATTGCTCAAATGTGTGGGTCGATTTCGACAAATCGAACGTGTTTTCGTTGAATGACTGAATATTTTCATTGACAAAGTTTTTTGTTGAGTGTTGTTACAAAGTGCAGCCCCCTCGGCTCTATTAGGTTCCTACTGAGCCTCACCGCCATGACAAGGCTTGAACCATGTTGGGCGAAAGTAGCCGCCTAGTCTAGTCCAATTCAACCCTAAGAAGTTGCGGCACCAAGCTACCTGAAAATTCCTTCGCTGAAAATTTTGAAGTTTCAACCTCACCCGGAGCCCTGCTTTGGCTTCTTTATTCTTGACAGAAACACTTCAATATCAACTAATTCCATTTTACCACATTTTGCCAGGGAATCGGATTTAGTAAGAGGTAGTGATATGCTGCATCGTAGTCGAATTGGGCCAGTACGACAGGGAATGTACTTACTTCTCCCTTGCATGATTCTTACCTACCGCCGAAAAACCACTAGTACTTTGTCACATTTCGTGCAGTTTGTAAGTTTGCGGTGGCCCATCGTAGTGGAGGGAAGGAATGAGGGAAACACGTCTACACATATTGCTACTAAGTATATTTTATATACATAAGTGATCCGGTATTTAAAAAATATAATGTTTTTTGACTATATTTTATATAAAATATAACATAACATTGATTAATTATTATTGAACAAATTTTTATTGAATCCCATTTTTTTACACACACACACATACACTTTGTACCACTTTAGAAGCTAACATGTCATGGTGGGGATATATTTTTTAGCGCTTTAGGAGTAAAATTTTGCATATTTAGAAATGTCGATACAATGAAACCCCACACGTCTAGCGTGCTTAGCCTTAACAATATTATTTAATAAAATCGTATTAACACGTTTTATTGTAGCAGAATACACCTTCAAATTTTAAAACATACACATTTTTAGCTATTCACTTGAAACCACAATCTAAATATTCATTTATACTTGACTATCTCTTTATTTAAGGTTTCCAGGTAAATGCCCGTTAGGTGCATATATCAACGCTTTCAGCGAGTTTAAAGTAAACCCTACGTTGTGGCACTTGGAACCAAAGCGAGATGACGATCGTGAAAAAAACGTAAAGAATAAAGGTGTGTCAATGTACCTACATAAAGCACAGTTAGAATTTCTCCTAGGGGGTGATTGGTGGCGAGAAAGGTGCGGCGCGCCGCCCGCGACCCAAATACACCAATTTCAGTTGACAGTTAATAATAAAACGCTCATTACTTATATAGACGGAACTGTCGGTATTTAACATAACACGACTGAAATATACGAGTACGATCGATTAAAAATGGGGTTCTAGTTACTTGTGACAATTCACAAACAAACATCATACGGAGCAAATAAAACGTTAAATATGTCTGTTACGCTAAAACATCATCACCATCGTTATCAACCATCCACAGCTCACTGCTCAGTTATATATGTTAATGTACTTGAACCGACTGTCGCCCGACTTTGGCTGCTTCGTGGTCTAGTGGTAATCATGAGCCTGCGGAGCCAGTTGCCAACACATCTGGCTTAAAGATTGAATAAAATAATTACTTAGCGCGAATAAAAGGGATGACGAAGCATGGTCCTACCTCTTACTAAACGCTCACGCAAATACGTTTACTGAGAAATGACAATATGTTTATATTTAGTGCCGATAAAAAAAGTAGGGCATGTTGAAGGCTTCGCTGTAAGTCCATAGGTAAGTATACAAGGTACTATTAGATAGAATTGAAATAGTAGACAAATTAATAAGAGGAACTTTCACCCCGTGTTGCGTTGCAGCCGAATTCGCCCAGCACGACCGGGATACCTCCCTTTCATATGACATCGCCGTAAAGTGGCAGCTATGCTGAAGCATTTCGTACGGTCTGTGAGTAGCCTGTGGCTTATTGGAGGAGAGCAGGAAGGTGGCCATCGCATCTGCATATCTATGGATGTCTGCAGTCAGAAAGCTCGTTTTCTCATTTGCCCCCTGTGCTATAAGAAATAAATTAAAAGGAACTGTGTCTTACTTAGCTTTACAGGCGGGACGGTCGTGCGATTTGTAAGAGCTTTGGAGGAATTGATTAGCATTGGAAGACAATTTGAAAGTAACCATCGTCACCCCTTAACATCCGTATAATGGTTATGAAGAGGCGTTGCACCCCTCTTCAACCCATCCCCCCAGGGGGCCACCAGACACGTGAAAGAAGAAACATACTAGTACGTTAACATGCCTAATTAGTTCTGCTGTTAGTCGACTTCAGCGATCGTTTCGTTCATTTATGAATCACCAGCAGTAAACGGGCGAGGGCTGATGCTAATGGAGTTTATAACTCAATCATCGTACAGAATTGTTTTCCCGTTGGACCTTTCAATTTTATTATCGTAAAAAATACCTATTCATCATGTCATATATATATAAACACCCTAAATCCTAAAATTAGGCACGGCATAGCACTGACGTCACCCATGACGTCACCAAGGTTCCACAACAAATAAAAGACAGCAAACCGGTTGCGCTGTGGGCGACCTCTATTTATGTAAATGGTCCCACTCCTCTCCATGGCACCCATAAACAAAATGGATATACTATTGTCGTCGGTATGGCTTACCAGTTTGAAGAATTTTACATTACTGTGAAGACCAGTTTTTTAGATATTTAGATATACATCTCTATAGTCTTTAAATAGCCGTGATCATTGCATAGAGTAGTTTATAGGTTTAGCTCATGTATATGTAGATATAGGCCAAAGCCTAATTTTCTTCAGGCTCAGAGGTTCAACTCCTACTATTACCTTGTCTGTCTAATGGCAATACATGTTCAATAGGATTAGATTCCGGGGGCGGGGTTTCATTTTATTCTACTTTTATGTAACATTCCAGAGCAAAGGTGGTTACCCTTTTCTTTTTGGTATCGCGTGGTAACGCATTTACGCACTGCCATCGGTCCTGGGCGAGATCCCATGGGTAATACTCACTGAAACTTCCTGGGTACCATCGGTTGCCAAAACTGAGTTACCCCGTGTCTGTCAGCAACAGGGCACAAGATTTTTGCCACGAATAGCATATTAAGCAGTCTATGATCGATCCCGTCCACAAATTTTATAAATATTAGGGAATACACTGTGAGTCTGAGGAAAACTATAGTGATGGTACCTACAATATAAAGCTAAAATTAAGCGTGGAACATTATTAAATTATTAATAATCGATGGAGCCTTCTTCTATAAATATGCCTTTTACGGAGTTTTACCTACCAGCTTTCCATTGCGAGATCCTTTTTGGAGAAAATAAGTAAAAAAGTTAAAGCATTGGTATCCATTTACTTCATAATTTCATTCAATGAGGTATTTTATTCAATTATACAAGGTGAGTGTTCTAATTGAATATGAATAAATGTACTCTAATTGAATAAATTATACAAGGTGAGTACCTCGTATAATTGAATATATTATACAAGGTACTTCGTTATTATATCAAAACAAAAAAAAAAATTCCTATTTACATTTATGGCAGTTAAGGTCAGTTGGACCACGTTGAAGTTAGAACGCCCAGAGCGATGGCACACTTAGATCCGACTTGCCTAGACCTAAATTACCAACTAGATACAATTTATTAGTAAAATGTGGCAAATTATAATGTCAATAATTAGTTTTAGGTAGGCGGATTCCTATGAGAGGAGATACGATTCGTCACTCCAAAATTGTGGAACTGGAAGAAGGCCGGCTTGGAGACTGTGGAAGTAGTGTCGTGGCATGAAGTGAGTCGTTTGTGACCTGAACGTATTCTGTGCAAACGAAGAGAACTACAATGCAGATTTATAGGGTCACGTGACAAGACTAGGTTTGATGTCGAAAGTCACTTGTGTGAGAGAGAGTCAATGCCATCCTGAGACACGGCTCTGCAAACAATATAGACGAGTGTCTCTTAAACCGATTCTCTTTTTCTCTTCGAGTTCTCTTGATAGGAAGGGAACATACTCATCGTATAAGTTATTGACCACTAGCTGCCAGTTTTCATTAAAAATAAGCTGAGCGTGAGCTTGCCACGAGGTCGATTGCTTCGATAAAATCACAGAAGGAAAGAAATAAGCTGAACGAATAGGATAGGAGAACAGTCTGACCTCTTCCAGGGGTCCAAGACGAAGGCACCAAGCACTAGACCTGTCACGTTAGGAAGGGTCACAGGGCGACGGCTTTGAAAAGTTGTCGTATAATCCAAAGGTCGTGAGTTAGTGTGCCGTGTGTTCCAGCGCACATCAACGTAGTTCAGAGACAACCCCTCTCGCTCGAATGATACTACGTCGCACAGGATTATATTGTGCCGCTGCTCGGATTTGAGTGTGTGCGGGGCTCTAGTCCCATACACCTTTCAGGATTGCCTCAACCTTAAACGCGTAAGTGCATTCCCCCGCGACAAGAAAGTAGTTCACCAATACGCTGACACATGCCGGCTTGAAAATTCACATATTGCAATATTCTTTCTTCACCAAGGGTAGAAATTAAACAACCTTGAACACTTCCTCGTAATGTTTATCTTTACCGCAGTGTGCGCTTTGCCGGCGAGCTCAAACTTTTTCGACGTTTTAGGAATGCGCTCCAAGCTAGGAAAGAAATCATATTTTATCCGCGCATCTCTAATTATCAATAATTTATGACCAGCAGTTACTGAACCTATAGGAGTTAAGTAACGAGCGACTGCCAGATATTAAAAGTGTACTTAAATAAAACCTAGAGCCGTTACATAAATGAAGCCTAGAGAGCGATCCTAGGACTGCAAGACATTGCTGAAACTTCTAGGCATGATGACCAGATGACTAGTAGATTTTTTAGTTTATTATAATATAATCCATCTAAAATCCAGTCAAAGGTCACGTAACAACCAAATTCATTATTGATGCAACCACCCAAGGTTGTTGTCTTCAACAAAAGAGCCTACTTCTATCTTACAGGCCGGTAAGGCACCTGCACAACCTCGGGCCATGCGGGTCTCTGTGGGCAGAGGTAGTTGCCTACAGTTGGGAGAGTAATTCGATTTTATAAAGTTAGGTGTGCCTAATGACACGCGAAATATGAGCATACTTTTGTATCATGCATGGTTATGGTGAGCATTATTTCTTGGGATGCATAAATAGTTAAAATTCTTGGCAGTTAAATTTAATTGAAAAGGGCTTAGGGCATCTACGAATATATTTTGAATTATGAATTAATTTATACATCGTTATAATTATAATATTCACTGTTCAAACTTTGATGAACTTAGACCATTTTCTGAGGCCGAAAAACGATGAAAAATAACATGTTTTGCATGTACCTAATTAGGTATAATAAAGCAAGCAAAGCTCTAAGTTTTAACCGACTATTGTGTATTAATAATAAATGTCACTTTTCATTTGAAATATTTAATGTTTTTTAAATATACTGAACTAGTTTACAAAGGTCACCAATATGGGAGGTAACCGATATGGGTTGTGTAGATATCAGAGACCGAATTTTGTCGGCTAATTGTAATGCATATTAGCTGAGTAAATAATGATAAAACTATTTAACACACTGGAAGCTAATAACTATTAAAAATAAAGGAGAATATTATATTCTTCAATTGTAAAGATTAAACGTGAAAAAACATGGTTATATAAATATGACGAATTAACTCATAATATTCTGAAAAGTAAAGCTGGAAAAGCCCTACATTTCCTTACCTATCGTGTCTCTCGAAGACGATTAGAATTGCACGCAAGGAACTCTACATCGCCTTTCAGTTTCATTCTTTTACCGCTAAAACAATTAATGACGATCGGAAAGAAATTAAATTTACAAATAATCTTTATTTTTGATAGCAACGTGTCCTAAACGTACTTATAAAAATAAAATATGCAGTGATTTCGCTACTAAACTATTGAAGTTAGGACACGTAGTTTCTATATGTTAATTAAGAATGCAATCCGCATTACGATCCCGCGAATAAAAAATCGCATCAAGCTAAACTGGATACATTAAATGAAAAAAACTGCGGACACATAACAACCTCGCTGTAAAAAATAAAAAGTAGAGAAACGGCCAAAGCATCTACCAATCGCTATGTAGTCAGCCCAGTTGTTCGCGGCGTGACGACGCGGCTCGCGGTGCGCTCTGTAGGTGCTAGTTTTTCTTATGTTTACATTCAAGAAAAATATAATATACTAACAGAAAAGTGTTGTGTTATTTGAAAGTGTTTTGTCTTTTGAAGTCTGTGAAAAAGAGGATTTCTTTCAATTACCTCTAGGTATATTTTATTTATTTATTTTATTAAATCATACATTAAGCTATATGTATAATGTTTTAAAACAAAAGAACATGTGTTGAAGTTATATTTATTATAACGTTATAATAAAACTACTTTTACGGATTTTATCGCGGCTTATTTAATTATATACCCAGCCCGACGTTTCAGAAGCTTTACAGCAGCCATGGTCACGGGTGGACAGTGGACACGGTGGTATTGCGAGTCACCCGTCTTCTTGTAATAAGTGCCATTCGCGTAAACTTAAGACATCAATTTATTGTACCGTTTATTTTATACTACCAGTTGCTTAATTTATCAATGAGCTGGTAAACAAAATTTGGGATTCAAACTTTAGACCTTCGACTTATTTAAAACAATGTTTATTAAAATCTATTCGCAGTCCATCGTTTATGTACCTATTTAGAACAAAAACAAAAAAAAATAATGTATCAATGGATACACAATAAGACTTGTGGGTATTATGCAGTTTAAATTTAAAAAAAAAAAGGTTTTAAATCAATAATTATTTGAGGTAGAATAGGTATTCTGCCTCAAATAATTGTTATATATACCTACTTTACTAAGCAGTAAAATACTATATTTTTTCTTGCTTTTTTTATTAAGTGAATCAAAAGAATATGTGCGGGGCTCATAATACGTAGTATCTACAAATCTAAGGTGAAGTGGCATTTGCAAAATATTCTTAAAAATAATAATATTATAATATGTTCAAATAAAGTGATGCATGAACAGCAACGGACTATCACTCCTATATAAAGTAGATATATACAAGATATGTTCATCATATAGGCTTACTGATGTCTACTTCGTCCAGTGATATAGTCTGTGCTGGCTCGATACGATTCCAATGCAACAATAGTACTGCTCCTTTTCTTTCGACCTGAACGTATATCGCAAAGAGCTGACCCATACTAATCTCATTTACATACAAGTAAAGTAAAGAGTAAAAAGTTAACCTTACTTAAACAAATATGTTATATAACCTGGAAGGTTAGGTACTCAGGCTTTTTAAGCCAACGCGGCTTAAAAAACTGAACATTGCAAACGTGCAAGCTGATTAAGATTCTCCCGTCAGTACTTGAACTGGGAGATTAATCAGTGGGGCGAGGTGCTTTTTACAGACGAGTGCAAAGTAAAATTTCCTAATGATGATCGGCGTGTTAGAGTGTGGAGACGACGCGGCGAGCGGATTCCTGCATTCACGAAGTTGACCGTTTCGGTGGTCCCGACGTAATGGTTTGGGGTGGGATTAGTTTACACGGTAAAAAATTCGTGTACCGCAACTGCAGAACGTTACATCGAGGACGTCATCAGGCCTCAAGTGATCCCATTTGCACAGCGAGTGGGGCCTTGATTCATCCTGATGCAAGAAAATGCCCGTACCCTTATTTTGTTTTGAGTAGTATATATATATATATATACAAAAATATTGTTGATGAAAAAGGTTGGCCTCAGTTTGAAAGTGTTATTTGGTTACTGTGTTCTTTCACGTGCCATCCCATTAGTCATGGTCTATAATTATCCTAAGACCTCGAAATACTTTACGATTCATATTAGTATATTCTATCCAACGTTTCAGATCTATTAAAACTAAAAAATACACTGTACGCACACTCGGTATGTTTACATAAATATCAATATTATTTAACGAAACACCTGTATTCGTATAAATACCAAACACTTCTGTTTTTAAAATAAGATCTGACTGTCGTTTTGATACACGTGAAACAAGAATATTTCACATGTATCAAAACGATTATAAAAAAATTATAAATGGTTATAAAACACGTAATTACATAGCAAAATAACGCGTGCCCGCAGCATTCTCGCCTTTTGTATTGGGACATAATACCGTCTGTGCACAGAACAAGGGTCTGCCACGTCTTTTAAGCACAGTCTTTTAAACAGAGTGTCATCTGTACTGAAACTTTTCACCTTCTGTATATATTTAAAAACCTAACGCCTAATGCTTTAGTACCCTATTCTTGCATAAGTAGTAATATAGTAGATAGTAAAGTGGGCTATATAGTGTCTCCTCTTACAGTGATATCTTCTAATATAGGAGATAGTACTGCAGGCTGTATTATTACAAAAGAAGATCTACGGAAGCTGGCTCTAGTACATTCAGGAACTATACTTATCTGCGACTAGAAGTATAGAGAGATTTACAAATTGTATTTGGCTCCATACCTACTTTATCACCTCACTCCATTTTAATATCGCAAAATATTGTACAATGTATTGGTGTCAAAATAAGAGGCGTATGAAAATGTCAGATTCCAAATTCAGATGTAATATTTTTTATTTTTTATTGTAACAATATCCTACTCCAAATTACTCCATACTAGTACTCCATGATCTCTTCGGTTTTAGAACATAAACATAAGCTGCCACCAAACTGTAACCAACAGTACCTGTTGTTTGACAAATATTCTAAAGTGCCTCATATTCATTCGGGAAATAATTTGCTCACGCGTCCACTGCACGTCCTTTACGACCAAAAGGATGGAACAACAATGTTGGGTAGCGAATATTGATTCTACCGCCATTTTCGTAACGTTATTTCCCCTCACAGTTAGAATTATATTGCTTTAACAACGTAGTAGGTCAGGCTCAGTGTACATTATTGCAACACAATCAGGACTCAAAACATAGGCTACTTATTCAAACATGTCATGTGTTTGTATTTCGGGGCAAATAAATATAAAGCGCAAATGCAAAGTGGCACATGCGACTGTATATGCTTTTGATATTATTAGCTTTCTGTGTTTTTGTTTATTCCTATTGGCGAATTCTACTTAGAAGTTACGAAATTTAAAAAATTTGTTAACTTAATAATTTTTAACATAATCATATAGTAATCCTCACTATTATAATAATACGAAACTGACTTTGTTCTCCCTGAACAGATTTTATGGAATTAATAATGGTAGGAGATTGGTGTGACCCTTGAGTTATTTCTAACCAAATATTATTTTATCTGCCTACCATAATTTATCTACTTAAGCGTCATATGTGATGTGAAAGGCTAGTTATAATCTGTGTTACACCTACCTAAGTAGACGGGATGCAAAAATAAAAAATCCTCCATGTTAAGTTATATTTCCTAAATATTTCTATATGTTCCTAGATAGATGTTAAGTTTTACTACCTGTGACTGTAAAAAAATAATATACATTCATTATATGAAGATATCAATGCGTTTAATATTTTATTGAAATGTGTCAGTTTATATTTATTGTGTTTGTCTTGCCGTGCACGCTCAGGAAGGGAGGTGAACTTATAACATTGCAGTTCCTTAGAACTGATAAGTTTGCGATACCCAAAGAGTTATTGCTTACGGGTTATCTTAAAACAAAGCATGTCTCATAACAAACGAGAATTGCTATGTCTGCTGCTTGTTATTGCTAGCTCAACAAACCATGCTATAAATACTCAGAATGATGAAGAAATAGATAGGTTTTGTTACCTTATTTAAAGTGGTAAAAAGTAGGTAGGAAGTGTAACTCGTATGCATCATTCATATATGTTAGAAGTTGAAATAAAATAAAGTAAATTTTAACGCGTGGTAGTTAGTGTGTCACAAATTTATATTTTTTAGTTTAAAGAAGAATAAACACAGAACTCTCCATTTATCTACATTCGCACAAATAAAAATATGTTCTCTTAAAAATAACACACAAGTAAATCTTAAGGACATATCAACTTCCTGACGTCGGAGGTTTCTAATTAATCGAGGTTTCCCCTTTACGGTCACAAGGCAACTTGTATGTTGGAGCTAGCCTCTTGAAATAATTTCATTCCACGTCAACAACATAAAAAGCAAAAGGCATATCCTTTTCCTCAAGTTGAGTACTAATGCTTAAACAGGAATAAGCAGTCCCAGTCTAGGCCTTCAAATATGAACTAAGACCACATTGTTAAATATATCAACCTTATTCACTACTTTATGTTGTGCCTCTGTCGTTCGAATCAGATTAAAAATAAAACGCAGTTCTGTATTATATATTTTTTTCAAAATCTCGATGGATTTAAGTATGTTTTCAACTTTGCCGGTTTTTGAGCGACTGATGACATATCTATATCGATTTAACGCATCGAGCGTTGAGAAAATTAATGCAGAAAAGACAGAAGGCCGACTTCCAATATTTTATGCAGTTACACGAAGTATCGTAATGAAACCAAAGAATGTAACTTTCTATCGAAACACTTAAAACATTTCTAGTTGTATAAAATGGGCAGGAGAATATAGAACAACAGTACGACGGTACTATCTGTGCGAATATTTATCAGAATTCATCAAATCTACTACAAAACCAAAAGCTTATGAGCACTAAAACTTAGGATCCCATTTTGTTTTACAATCATTGATTAACAAAATTGGAAAACAACGTTTAGTATCGATAAAGTTTTTAAAGATGTAAATGAAATTGCCCCACCCTATAATGTATTTACACTCTTTATAGACACAGTATTGAGTATACAACTGTATACAGTCTGGACCTAAGAGTTTAAGAACGTTCCCTTGTGGGATAAATGTGTCATAAACAAGCTGGAAAGCATTGAAAAATTTAAAAAAAAAAATTGTGGTGATCATTATGATAAGGACATATTATAGTATTTAAGTTTATTACAATGAAGTTGTGTAATAGTTAGTGCACTGCTGTATTGCATCACAATTGCTTCGGCGCAAATCAGTGGTGAATATGCAACGGCATAGTGACAAAGGAAAAGAAAAACATAATAAACAAATAACAACGGCCTTTCGTGTGGCTTGTGAGTAGCCGGTGGCTCATCGGTGGAATGAGGTAAAGGGGAAAGCTTCTGCATATACGGTTATTAATGGGCGTCATCATATGCCTGCTTATATAAAAAAGATCATTTCCTATAAAATTATTTGTATAAAATTAAACATACGTATCAAAGAAATAGGCACCTACTGCTATCTGAACTAGTGGAATAGATTTTTTTTTCTATAAGTTGTATCGTTTAATATTGCTCGTTTGTCCCCCTAACTATTACAAGGGAACAAACGAGCAATCGGAGCCCTTCGACGACTACTAACGCCCATGAATATCAGCCGATGCATTCCCCTCCTTTTCACTTCCCCCTCCCAATGACCCACTGGCTATTCACAAACCGCACGAAACGCGACAGCGACGCTGCCACTTTACATCTGTTATCAAGTGAGCGAGAAGTTGCATACGAGGATGTCGTGCACCATGTACGGCACTACCTTCTCCTATGCAGCATGGCACCACTACGTATAAAAGAAAACGAACAACGACTCACTGCCAATGCTTATGTGTTTATGATGTTTTACTACTTTTGGCACGTTAGGGAAAAATTACGGGAGTAAATTTTTACGATGCGCGCGCACACTATCACGAAAAACCGACACCCATTACTTAGCTATAGTCAAAATTGTAGTTTTACAAAAAGTTATTACTGCTTTATAATAAAACATTCAATGTATTAAATACCGTTTTTCTATTGTTAGTGCCGCTTTTTTAATTTATTTCTTACTAATTTTATGTAGAAACCCTAATCTTTTTTGGGTCCAAAGGCAGCGAGTAAGGGCAGGGCTCCCTGGAGCCAAGGCTCGTTGTACAAGCGTGCTCCGTGTGCCCTTGAAAAAGCCTACAACTCTACAAACGTTACGCCACAGAAGTATTATTTCTAACGCGTGTACACTACACACATACACTTTTTAATTAATACCACAGGATATCGGCAGGTCTAGAGAAGCCTCAGATAAATGTGTAATTTCAGTCGATGACATCAAACTATTCAACAAGATGACGTAACGATAACCCATTGTTTTGGTTTACTTCAATTATAATGCATAGATTTTATAATTTATAATAATGTAACCTTTAATATTTATAAACATCAAGTCAGATTCAAATCTATTTCAATTTATAACAATCAATAATAATAAAAATATTTAAATACAATTGTCATGAATAAGTAAAGTATATACTTACCTAAATAAATAAAAGTTATGATGTTTTGTCTATTTTGAAAATGAAAGTAGGTAATTACTAACACCTAACTACTGTATAGCGTGAACTATATTTAAGAATAATTATAAAACACATACGATAATAATTAAAGCGCTCCCTTTAACACCTATTACATGTATGCAGATATTATCTACGTCGCCACCATTGTTCAATGCATGCGCTGTCAAAGATAATTGAACATTAAAACATACATTAGCCATTAAACCAGACCTGTAAGGACTAAATAGAAAGGGTTCTTGAATTTTAATAGCGCCTTGGGTAAGTAACTATGTACCTAATGTATTTGCAGGATCAAGAATTAGGAATTTAATTTCAGAACGAGGAAACAGGTTGTAGGCAAACAATACTAACTGTATTCTATTTAGTTATTTTATTCCGTGTTTTAGTTAAAATTTCAAATAATATCGATATGAATGGATCCAAAAATATGAAGTAATATTTAAGAGGATCAAACTTTAAATATTTTCTACGAAAAACATTTTACCATGCAACGATGTTTACATATGCATTATATGTATTTCTATAATAAAAACTTTAAATATATAGGATTTCCTAAATATATATAAAACATATTAAATATATTTCCGTTGTCTAGTGCCTGTAACACAAGTCCTTACGGTACTTAGCACGGGACTAGGCCAACGTAGTGTGATAAGCCGACAGTTATTATATGTTATTATATTACCTAATGCCTATACAACTTCGTTTGACGTGAAGTTTGACCAGCAAATTGGTCACAACAAATTTGATGTTTTTCGAGTTCGTTATTCTATATTTGTATTTTGTATTTTTTTAATGGAAAGGGGAACAAGTGAGCAGCCAAGACCGAGCATTCAAAGAGATATAATAAGAAGTACAAATCCGTCAAACTTTCACGGTTAAATGTCGAGTGGTATGTGACTCAACTGCGATCTCTTCACTCATCATTATGTAACACGTTGTACACAACACATGTAAACATAAAACTTGTTTTGTCCAATATTTTGCCCGAGGCGCACCGCACAGCTCGACGAGCGGATGTCGGACATCTGCTCGTTAGCCGTTCCTTGCTTAATATGCGCCACATTTTAATGTATGTTTCTAATTAAAAAGTGGTATAGAATTAATTTGGTTGAACACATCCATATGAAAAATAATAATATCTTCTTCCGTCCTGCTCTGAAAAACATCTATAAACGCCTAGGGATATGTTCGATAGCTATAGTTTCCAAACCGAACCTTATAGCAGATCTGCAGATTAATAGCGTAGGCAATGTTGGCCTTCGAAATAAAATGGAGAATCTCAAAATGTTTAGTGTTCATTATTTTGTGACAGGACGATAGTGAAAGTAACGAAAGTTTAACCCACAATACCGGAATACGCTAGCGCTGTAGGCAAAGTTTAACCCACAATGCCGGAATACGCTAGCGCTGTAGGCAAAGTTTAACCCACAATGCCGGAATACGCTAGCGCTGTAGGCAAAGTCTATTCAGGGGTCTGATTTGTTATCATGTTGAGTGTTAAGTCAACATATATTGTTATAGGAATTGCTGCTGTACTACTTGCTTAATGCGGTACTGTATACACCTTTAGAACCTTTGCATTAGTATGAATAAAATGTAATAAAATGGCTTAGTTTTCTATCTACAAAATTATATTCATGGATTTAGATTCTTATACTCACTTCATTGAATAAAACTGGGATTCTATGTAATTGCTGGTCTAACCTCAAAAGTATGTATGTTTCATATTTGTTACGTTATAAAGTTGCTCCTTTATATATTGGTTTATATTGTGCGAGGGCACAAAAGGAGAAGCGGGACACGGAGCCTTTTGGTAATTTGAACAATATTATTGATAACATTTCAAGTAGATACATACAACGAACGTTTTTATAGCATGAGTTTAAATTTGCAGCGGAGTACAAATGGCTTGTATTAAAATACGCGTATGGACAGACCGGTTCGTGTGTAACTTGCGTTGGTCCTTGATCTTTTTTGTTTGGTGCAGGCCTATGTTGAACATTTACTGATTGTTATACAATATCAGTTTATCTCGTATATTGATGGTTTGGGCAGCGATGGCTAAGCCGCTGGCGTGGTGTCAGCGATGGCTAAGCGACTGACACACTGCACGCCTTTGATGGCTAATTATAGAATTAGAACTGAAATTATTATTATATATCACCGTTTGTACCTATGACTGTAATAAATGATATTGATTTGATTAAAAGAGCAGTGTGCACGAGGATTGAATCCCAGCTAAAACGAGTGTATTTCTCTCCACCTGCCCAATTAAGAATTCGGCGTGAAGATGTGTACTGACTGAACAATGTAAGTATACGAGCCAGGATATATAAATATATCTATTCTGCCAGGGAACGCCACCCTCGTGTAGTGCAGGTGCTACCGCTAAGTGGGAGCCGTAAGTCCTGCAAAGACAAGAATCGTGTGCTCATAATTATAGGTCAGTGCTCTTTCGCTTCCTATGCGATAATATCTATGGTAGGTTGAGATGTTTATTTATGCCGCCCATTTTCCTGAAGATTCCAGAATCATAGTTCCCTTTATATAGGCTGTGGATTGCTAGTAACTGCACACAGTAAACAAACACTGTATGAAGTTATTGTATACATTTTAAGTACCTATATGTATACAAATATACAAAGTAGTATGTAAATGGATATTTATACGATGTTGTGGTCATATTAGTGATAAGCACTACAATAAAACCTCAGTCATTAGCTTCTTCATGCCATCAAGGCGATTAGTTTTTAGAGATGTTTTGTTATAGTATGATTTCATCACAACATGCGAAGAATTAAATAATAGCACCTGGACATGAGGGGTTAGTTAACCTCCGATAAAAATAATAAAATGACCATTGCGCGGCACATTCCGGTAAAGACATCCAAAAAATTAAGAGATGACGTTAGGTGTAGGTGTTATTTTTTGTGTGAAAAGCGTTTTTTATAAAAAAAGAACTTAATGGCTACGTGATTTGTGGGCCAGGTGGGGTAGAGGACGGCATACGAAAACGGACCACTAAGTACAGTGTACATGCACTTATGTTCTATACTAGTCTGTGACAACATTTAACAAAGTTAAAAAAACAAAAGATTGTGTGATTTACACTTAGCATTTAACGTGTTTCGAGTCGAGCGAGTAAGAGTATGTTTTATTTCTATCTAAATAATTCATTAATTATTATTTAGCGGAATCTTTTGTTTCCTCGTACCTAATTAGGACTAATGATACCAGATAAAATAAATAATTTCACACAACAAGAAAAACACATCTTCACGTCAATTCCCTAATGGGATGGGCAGATTATCACGATTCTTACTTACTTACCTTAGCAGTATCTTATAAAGTTCACATACTACAATATAATTTAGTAGATACTGTACGAAATATAGATAACAATAAGTAGAGAGAGAGACTGTCCGAAATCAGATACCGTATCCCATCCCGTACTTATTCCGTATTCTGATTCCGAATGTGTATAACAAATAGGACCCTAAATGGTGACCTAATTGTGTTTGAAATTATATAGTTAGCAATTATTATGCCAGGCCACCGCTATTCGCCCGTACAGCTGGCGCGTCCGTGGTCTTTTAGTTTTGGACGTTGTGAGTTTCTTTAAGAATCATGCAGTGCCCAGATTTTCTGAATTATTATTGCCATATTTATACTATGTATAGTGACACAACACATAAGTATTATATTCGTTTTAGTATCGTTTTGATTACATAAGAATGGTCTTATAGCCGTAGTTCACGATAGATAATGGTATCTACCGTGTCTTTAAAAAGTTCGATGTTCTAAAATGAAAAAAATGGATAGGTGTTGTTTGAACATACCATAGACAACTTTGAGTACACAGCCATCGGCTCACGGGTTTCATATAATTCACCGTTACCAATATATCGTGTGTAAAGTGCCCTAAACATCGAAAGAAGTTGTAATGGTCGTCGGTCACGCATGGCGACGGACCTTCGGCGCTTATAGCGGTGACATCACGCGGTCCCGACCCGCCGCGATATATTCTACGATTGTGAACGTTACCACTTACATATTTTACTAACTTGTTACTGCTTCATAGTTCACACGTATCGTTTCTAATGAAGCTTCTTTTAACATAGTACCGTCCACTGTCGAAGCACATTATTTTCGTTGTCAGTGTATAAAAGTACGAGGAGTAACATATATTCCAGTCAAATCGGGCACGTACCACTGGGAAAGAACCGGTATCATGTTACCATTTATAGCATATGCTGTCACTTCCAAGACTTGAGAGCCTTCAGAGAGATAGAGTGATTTTTATGGTCTTGGAGAATTTAGTATCTAGTCATTTAATTACTAAGCTCTTCGTATTGAACGCTGCCATAGTAATTAGTGTTATTATAGAAGAAAAGCTGCGCCCAAGGTCACATTCACGTACGTTTCATACAATCTTTCAACACCTTTTTCAAGAAGTAAATTACATCCGTAAGGGGGTCAACCCTCAGGGATGTAATTATTAAAAATCTTTTCTTAGCCGAGGTTCTAGAAGCTACGTATTAGTCAGACAGTAGGTGAGTCAGAACGTGTTGCTTTATGTATAGAAGACGATTGCATCCTACCATCTCCTTACTTATTGTGGCAGTGTTAAATATATTTCATATCGACAACCAAATATAATGCTTCAATGCTTGAAGATACATCACACATTTCGTGAACACCGGATCTACGTACTTGGAATAAATTTGTGATATTAGGACATCTGACACGTGGATCTTCTCATTGCCATTATGTGCTAATGTAAAGTAGGTATCCGATCCGACTTCCATAGGGAACTGACATTCACTTTTAACTTTGAAGTTATACCTACTTTTTGTGGTAATTGTAAATCTATGAGATTGAATTTTCAAAATGCGCGCGCACTCTAACACCAAAGACACCAACAGATAAGAAATAAGATTAAGAGCATTGTGATTTCAGACAACAAGACTTCTCACTCCATTCCATTAAATGCATTTGGTTTTTAGTACTGTATTCCTGTGTTTGTAACAGTTATCTATTATTTGGAATGTCACAAACCGCCAGAAATGCGACAACAGTCGTGAGCGAGAGGTAGTTTCCCGTCGTCGATTATGCCGGCCTGATTTGCTATCAATGCATCCCTACAAATGCACAATTCCCCAACGAAATAGTAGGCAGCAGAAATAGTTGGATCTTGATACAGGTTAAACATATGCGCATACGATTAGCGCATAATGACAACATATCAGGAGCGGATACGAGTATTATCGTGTGTTTTATGTATCATAGTTGCATTGTAGGTGAATTGGGCAGGCATTACCGGGAAATTACAGGTCAGAAAACACCGGTGTAAAGTAAGGGATGTGCTGGCGCGTTTCATGAAATTTGTTAGAGTTCGAACGGCCCACTAGGCACATGCACGGAAGGACGGTAACGCATCTGCATGCACGGGCTATGTTCAATGTTTGGGAGCCGGCAATCACTTACCTAGAGACTCTGAATACTCATTGCAATAAAGAAGTATACAAATAGATACGTAAGGACTGAATGATTTTTTCTATATTGAAATCGTTATAGGAAACGTGCGGTTTTTATGACCTGAAATAGCTACTTACTCTCACTTATAAGATTACACGCAATACTCAGGTTTCAGATCCATGTTTAAAAGTAGGTGGGTATTATTCATTTCATTATAGAGTGCAGCACGTCACGTGTGATGGTGTATGGGCGGTGCTGCCTCTAACTTTTATTTGCATAGTTGGTGAACAATCCAGTTGTGCTACCTGATGGTACTACTATCGCCGCCCAAAGACATTCATAAATGGCAGTGTCATGCAGCACTGCAGCCGAGTAGGACCGGCACGGCCGGGGAGATGGCTCACACGTTTCATACGGCGTGTAATTTTCCGCTAGCCCATTGGAGGTGAGCATGTAATGAGAGCATAACAATATTTTTTTTGTATTGCGGATGTTTATGGGCTTCGTTTATCATGAAAAGGCTTAAACAGTTAGTTTGTCAAAAATGACACCTTGACCTTTGTATGGATACGGACGACGGATATGTGTCATACACAGCTGTCTATATTTGTGTGTACATATATATACTCTAGTTTCTATGTTGTAGAGCCTCAAGGTACTATATTGTCCAAACATGAGATTTGATTTTGATCATATATATCAGAGAGAAGATCTCTATGATTTTGATGATTAATGATACGTCAACCGAACCGTATTGATCCTGCGAGTGGCAACGAGGACAACATATTTATCAATATTCAAAATGAAATGCTGACCTCAGCTCCGACAGACACGCGATGGAGTTTACACGAGAAGGGAAGTTATAGGCAGGCCTACGTCGGCGAATGTCTGTATTAGCCAATGGAGAAGGAAAATGAGAATGGATGCATCTTTGTATATCTAATCTCACATGCGCATACCACAGAGAGAAATTAATGAAAAAACATATTTGTTTTCTCTTTCCACTTAGATGGAGGCGTTTTAGGCTGGCATCCTTTATCTACATTATCTCTATGAAAAAATCGCGGGGCATTTCAAAGAGCTCTCCAAAAGGGCTCTCTAATCCCCTCGTCTCTAAAATATCGGTCTACAATCCCTAATGTGTTACAAAAGTGGGGCGTCGTACCAGACACGTTCTGATCGGGGACGACCAGATTACAACAATTGTAACACACAACAAAAAAATTGCAAACAGATACAACAGCACAGTCGCGGTACGGGTACATCCGTCCCCCGCTTGGGGGATTCAATGGAGCAGTCAAAAAATAAAAATGAAAGCGATACGCTGATGTTTGCACTTGTCCGATGATAGCTTTTACATACCATATGTCTTACCTATGCAAGTCGCCGCTGTTCGCAGCCGATGTAAACTGATGAAAGTTACGTCGTAAACCACATTTGCTTTCTCTTTCGAATCAGACGGACGCATTTTATGGCTCCCTCTATCTATATCTCTGTGAAAGTGATACGTTGATACACTTGGCCGATCATAGTCTCTTCATACCAAGCGCCCCACATAGTTTCTTAAAGAGAAAATTCAAAAGTTTAGGCACCAAAACTTTTTTTTATCTCCCCGCTAGTGCCCGTCCCACTTAGCTGCAATGCAGCATGACAGTGCCCTTTACAAATGTATTAATGTTCACGGCCCTCGTTAACTGATTACAGCAACGTCGTAAATCTTATTTAGCCCAGTTTTATTTTTAATTGTGTGGTTGTTATTACTAGAATAACGACGAGAAGGGAGGGCTGAAAATTGTTATTGATGACGAATTGTTTTTTGTGACACAGTTGAGCTTCCTGACCTTTCAACCGAATCAGGTCATCGCATGGACTGTAGATAGGTTATAGACCTATTTGTTACAATTCATGTAGAGTTGTGAATTTTATTTTAAGTGTCAATTTCCATAATTTAATAAAATTGCACTAAGATGTCAATAAATATACAGGCACAATAAAACCCCAAACTGTGGCCAAGTATGTGTGTATGATTGTTACTTTTTCACGCAAAAACTATAGAACGGATTGTGATGATACTTGATACAGATGTAGATTCTTATCAAAAAGATAATATTTTCCGAAAAAAAAAAAATTTTCTTTTGTGAGATAGGGGGCAAGCAGTGACTTCCGCTGTCCATAGACATTTGCAAGACTAGGTGTCCTGCAGACGCGTTGCCGGCCTTTAGGGAATAGTTTTCTTGAAGACCTCTAAGCCGTATCGGATCGGAAAAACTGAGGGAGGCAGCTGGTTCCACAGTACAATTGTACGCGGAAAAAAAGTGGCGCTTAAACCACACTGTTGTGGATTTACGGACATCTTGGCGATGGGCGTGGAACTTAGAGTTCTGTCACGATGTCCCAATGTGGAATTCTGCTGCTGGTATTAAGCCCAACAATTCCTCGGAACATTCCCCATAAGAAATACGAAAAAAACGCACAGTGAATCGACATCTCTTTGTAGGACCAAAGAATCGCGCTGTCCGGAAATAACTTGGTCATCAACGATTCGATTCGTCTAAGTTGTACCGTATCAAATAAAACGAGCTCATATTGCGGGGCCCCTGCCCACAGGTGGGAGCAATACTTCCATATGCGGTCGGAACTGCGCCTTCTAAAGTTGCAGCCAATGGGCTGGATTGAAGTACTGCTTCGCCCTACTGAGCACAACCAGCTTCTTTGAGGTTAATTTAGCTTTCGTTTCCAAATTACCGCGGAACTACTGACCGGACTGAGCGGATACTGGCTGAGATCAATAAGTAGGTGTCTTGAAAACGAGGAAATACGAAAAAGGGTGACCTTTTAGCGGTAAACTTGTGTCTTATGGGGGTTAAAATGGACTAAATTTAGTCGGTCCCATCCCGATAATTTGAATAACAAATCTTCGACTTCAAACACAAGCTTGTTCAGATACACGTTGACGTCTTCCCGGGAAATATTGGCACGGGCAGTGTATAAAGCATCCCCAGTGCATGTCCCATCGCAGCACTTCATTGATATGTAGAAGAATCAGCGTAGAAAACAGAACACAGCCTCGGGGTACTCCAGCGTTGACAAATTTAAGGGCTGTCAGTCACGACCTAGATGCTGCGATTTGTTAAAAAGATAGGTTCCCGGGAAGCCCGTATGAATAAAGCTTTGAAAGGAGCGCTTTATGCCAAACGCGATAAAAGGCCTTCGCTACATCCAGACTACCAGCCAATGCCTCCCCCTTGGTTTCAACTGCCTCCACCAATCAGTAGAAGAGCATCAGCCGAACGTTCGCGGCGGAAACCGTACTGACGGTCACTAATTATTTGATGATCTCCTCCGAGTCGTATGAATTCCATAATTTTGGAAGACAAAGGGCTTATCCGAATAGGTCGGTAGTTGGATGGGTCACCTTGTTTTAGGCATCGTGTGCACTAAAGCGGTCTTCCAAAAGCTGGGGACTACGCCAACAGAGTAGGAGAATTGGAAAAGGAGCATCAATACCGGAGCCAAATCCGGAGCACATTTTCGCAGCACGATCGGAGCGGTGCCATCGTATGGTTTCCTTGACGCGAGTGAGACCGCTGGCTGGGCACAGCTATATTATTCATCGTACAAATAAGAACTGCTATTTGTACGATGAATTGATAGATACTACTAGAATTGATAGATACTACTAGAATTGATAGATACTACTAGTATTGATAGATACTACTAACGTATGTTTTTTTATAGTATACGAAGAAGGAAGGAGCCCTTTGACAACTACTGACGCCCATTATTATCATGGAGATTGCCCATATTTCCTCCTCCCCTCCAATGGGCCATGTGAAATTTGTAATACCAGTTAAGCGTTATAATAGCTCCACTGGTTGCTGCAAGGTGATCAAGGCCGCACGATTATCGCCTCCGTGTCGTGTCAATAAGGCACATTTACTTTTCGTTAAGTACGAAAATTTAAATATCGAATCGCTCAATTAAATAATTATTACCATGGCTAGAGAGACCACGGGGTTCCTCATCCGCGACTCGGACAGCTCGCGCGCGGTAGGTTCGGCGCTGACGTGTTAAATGCACCATAATTTAATAAATTCTTCAAATCGATTTCTTCAATATTACCTTTTTAGCACAAGTACATAAACGTATTCAGATAGAACTTGTCCTTGGGCTGTAATTGAATTATTCAATAAATGTGTTTGAATATTAATGTATGTAAATGCAATGCGATTAGTGGGAATTAGTCACCGTGGTACATTCTGATATGAATGGAGCGTAGTTACTCACTCTCTCGTACTGAATCACAGTTATCACACTATAAATTATTGATTGAGCACGTCCTATCACTTCTGTGTATTGTTATGGTGTTGGTTTGTCACCCTCATTAGGAAGAGGTTGTGCCATGCTGCAGAGGAGGAGGTAGTGCCATGCATAGTGCACGACTCTACATCCTCCTATGCAACGGAATTGGACCGGGGAGGTACCTCTCGCTCACATAGTACCGCCGTAAAGTAACATCTCCAGTGTCGCGTTTTGTGCGGTTTGTGAGTAGCCGGTGGCCCATTGGTACGGGGAAATGGAGGGCAACGCATCGGCATGGTAAATATGTGGATGTTCATGGGCATTAGTAGTTCTAAAAGGGATGCGGTTGCGCGTTATATTCTATAAAAAAAACTAATTAAATACCTATTAGCAGGAGCAGGATTAAGCTAGCGCGGGGCCTGTAGCGAATTCTCTTCAGGCGCACTCGCTATAAGTTACAGTATTACGATCACATCACAGCAGATGCCAATCCCAAAGTAGTTCTAGGCATTTGTGCATTCTTCACGGCACGAGCGCTCGCAGAAGTTTTATTTGAGGTTTATAACCTCTACTTAAGGGTTACTCATAAGTTTATATATAATGATATTATTGATGTAATGATTAGTTATGTTAAGTAATTTTAACTTGGAAAACAATTTATACGAGAAAAATTTCTCGAGTGTTTTAGTTGATTAACAATTTAATATTTAAAAAATGCTTATAGAAATTAAATATCCAAGAGCTT
>JAFELO010000691.1:109797-135142 GCA_017140195.1 Eumaeus atala
ATATATATACAAATATATGTATGTAATTAATTATTCATGAGGGTATTAGATTGGTTTAGTGCTTAGCAAAGTTAGCAAGAACCTGGATGACTAGACTGGTATCTTCTTACTTAGATGCTAACAAGATGCATACATAAAGGACCTTCACAATAATAGATTTTTTCATAAAAAACGAACTTAAAAAAAGTAAAAAAATTTGACAAGAGAAAAAAAATGAAAAAAAAAACAGAAATAAAATATTTACATTTAATGGATCACACACAAGAGATGTGTTATATAATATATAAAATACTAGTGCATAACAACGGGTCATTTTTTTATTACCGAATATAAATAAATATACAAAATTGTTGCAAGATAGTTAATTATTCGGATCTTACGAGATGCTCTATGAGTGTATGCACAAAGGCTGCCTGGCCCTAAATGTAATGTATAGAAACTGGTGACCCATGACCCCTTTGTAATGATAACCGAACCGTGAATCTACTTATTCAGCCTTTTGTATGCTAACGAGCTGATCATAGTCTATAGCGCGCCTACGCGTGACATTTGACAATTAAAGATGAAAATAAACGTCGCGTCCATCTTGAAATAGGTGCCGCGTAATGACGTGGGCATCTGCCTTGCTTGCAGCATCTAACATTACGCAGGCGTCGCCCGGCACTCCCACTGAATTGTCAAGGTCTGTACATACTAACCACGCTCATTTCGTAGATTAAACTAATTAACTACTAACGTCCCAGTCTTTATTTTTATCGTTTGTACTTATTTTATTTACTTTAGTTGTTGAAGAAATAGTTTTTCTATGACAAAAAAAAACGAAGAGAAAGATCATATGAATTGCCTAGTATTTATTACATAACACTATACCTACTAATATATAATAATACATAATAGTTTAATAAATAGAATAGTCGGCCAATAAGTAATCATATTTAGTTCTTGTCACTTGGGTTTCGACCTTAATTGTTAATTGGTCCTAAGTGTCAAATGACTATTATTTTATCGCTCCTTCAGAAAACAGGCAAAACGCTTAGTGGCTATTATTATTATAGCTAACTTTAAGGCGTCGGGTTTGGGTGCGCGCACACCGCCACGAAAGCCGCATTTACTCTCATAATTTTTCCCTAACGCACCTATCTACATGTATAACTATCGCATACATGCATTGATCTACAGAAATGCTTTATATGCACATAACACACCTGAGTAAAGTCTGTTTCATCTGAGTGTCAAAGGTAAATTTGCTTATGAAATTAATTATTAAAACGTTGTGTACTTTTATAGACAGTCGTGTGAAAGAATTATAAACCGTATGTTAAATTGTCAACACTAGCGACCCGCGTCTGTCGCAAATGAATAACAGTGCTACCCTTACAAATAATACATTAAAACCTCCCTCGAAAATAGCTCTATCCATTGGTAAACATCGTGTGAAAATCCTTTCAGTATATTTTGAGAAAATCGAACACTTATACATAGACTTTGGCGACTTTGTTTCATAATAAGTACAGGTGTATAATAAAAGTAAACGCGAGCAAATTTTCTTTGTAATTAACTACGATCCAATAACTTCTTTGTAAAGATAATTTGTTACCATGAACTTATTTTCTATTTACTGAGTATCTCAATTTGCGTGTTTATAAGTAATTTATATGAATGATATTTTAAAAATCATTACTATTATCACCGTGATAGTCACTACACAACCCCTTATCTTTACTCGATATTTGTTTGGCCATGTCATTAATACCTCTTATCATCCAATATGCGAATTTATATCTAATGCATCTTTCCCATCTGCGGAAGTTAGGGTTAGGACCCCCATTCGACGCCAAACATAGTCTCGTCGTCCGACGCGCACTCATACCAATCCGATGAAGCTGTATTCTGCTTTTCTTCGCTTCCACAGCACAAGTCTAGCTCCGAAAGAAAAGTATAATCATATTTCATAATTATAATTTTTTGATCGTTTTATTCCGTTGAGAGATCTGAAAAATCGTTGAGGAAAAGGGACTAATAGGTACAGATTGACAAATAGTTACTACGTGCTTGTTAGACTTATAGGAGGATTGTAACTTTGAATTCCTTCTATTTTTTCATTTCATTGTCACGTATTTATTGTTCGTAAGTGGTTATATTTCGTTGCCTAATACTCTGGCTGCTTGTATTTGCGGTACATTTGTCAAAACCCAAGGTTTACTGTTGAATATTTAAACTATGCAGATTTGCAAAGAAGAAAAGAACTAACGCATCAATGACACGCGAATGGAGTATCATGATTCTTGTGAAATGTTAGCGACGCAAGCACGGTAAAGCGTTACGTTTATGTCACCCTCTACTGGTTATTGTTTCACACGATTTTACTTTTGTTTTTTTTTTTGTGTACCGCTCACCCTAAACCGTCTTATATGGAGCAAACTTCAACAAAAAAAAAACTTCTCTGTATTCTAGCAGTGATTACTCATCATCGGGTGAACCACTACTCAATATGCTACAACAACGGTATTGAAGTCTGTTGCATATCTGTCAAGATATTTAATTAGTCTGTCTTGTGATCACAGCTGTGACATCTGATGCCCTTCTTGGACACACAATAACCAGTACCCACAGACCGTGAGATGAGCACACCTCGGGTGTGTACCACTGTGATGTGTTATAGCGTGCCATTATACACGTAATTCTCCTCACCTAGAGTCTATCTCCCAAGGCCTATATCATCCTGACGTAACGCATCAACACATATAAGTATATAACAAAATCATAGCGCAACGTCGTATCAATATTAAATAGATGCTCATTGTTTGTTAGGCAAGGACCGTACGAAGGTGGTACTTTCACTTCAAGTATTTTTAAACTCGCAGAACCTGCCCCCGCATCTACCTAAATAGTATTATCGCCGTATCATTAGGTCAAATTTTGTCGCACACCCACCTGTTACTTACATAGCTATGTCTAGGCATATGCAATATAAACCTTGGTAAGTGAGTACAGCGATATTAATAACAAATTCTGAATGAACTTCCAAAAAAAATCTAATTAAACAGAAAGGTAAATTTGCCTCAATATATACGCAAGCTAAAGACCAATATTGCTGCCGTATTAGGCCAGCAGCCGCCAGGATATAGAACATTGTTCGCTCACATTACACTAACGTGAAGAAGAAAATATTCCTATTTTCAGTTGGAAAGCTGATCAAGCCAGAAGAGTACGCTACAACGAATGTCAAACAGTCGAACTACCGATTCCCTTAGGTATGATACGGTGGATTCGAGGAGTCATTTGAGGCAAAGCAATAAAAATGAAGCGACCGCTGTCTCATTAGAGGTACGACGCGCGGGAAAAGCTCTATCAATCAACCAAACGGTATACGCACCGCACTACCGCACGCGCCAGGGCACGTCACAGTATGAAAATAGTAAAAACAATTTATATGGTACTGTTATAAGACCTCTTGCGCTTAGCTATGCACTTGTGGCCTCATTGTCGAAGACTGGCCTTGTTGTAGGTGGATAGTGTGCAGTTTACAAAAAGCAAAAGATTTATACGTTTTGAAGGGAAACTAGAGGGAGCCAGACGAATACCCATAGCAATCCGATAAAGCTGTATTAGGCGACTCTTCGCTACCACAACTTCAGATCCGAAAAAAAAAAAAACAAGTTTATAGAATGTGTAAGTGCACTGCACTTGTTGGTAGGCATCTGTGTAAGCTAATACCTGTCGCAGTTAAAACTTGTTCATAGTATAATGGTAGTCTACTCGTATGCTTATTTATCGATTGGCTAATCGACCTGTAGACATCTCACATTTTTTGCCAACCGACAACCTGAAATTATTAAAAGTATCTGTCCTGACGGACGTTCTCTTGTCTATATACAAAATTTGTTGTCGCGGTAACGAGCAATGTTACGTATAATTCCAATTAGTAAATTCCAATCAAAAACATTAGTATGTAAATTTGGATTATTTAAATAATCCGAGTTAACGAAAAATTTTACGACATTTTTCAAACATATTTCAACATACAAACCTTGGCCCTTGCCATAATGAACGCAAATATAAAATTCTTATCATGTTCGGTACAGTAATTCTAAAGTAACAGGCTTACATATATTTGGGAGGTTTCATATTTTTATATGAAAAAAAAAATGAAAAATGTTTTATTCTGTAACAAACAATTGCTTACATACTGAATAGCAAGGGCCTCTGTACTAGACTAGTGACCCGCCTAGTACAGAGTATCACTGGGTGATTAATATAGGTTAAACGGTTAATTATAAATTTAAAAAAAATGATTTAATCCGGATTCGAAACAATAATCTGCGGTTCAACGAGTAACCGTGTAGTAAGAGGTAGTAACCATTATGCTTTGCAGGTTAATTGGGCAGACACGAACTCTCGCTCACATGATACCGCCGTAATTCGCAAGCTATTTCTCCGTACGTTTTGCGAATTTCCGGTGACCCATTGTAGGGAAGGAGGGCAACACGTGTGTATATTAATATGCGGATGGCCGTCGGTAGACATCTCTCTCATCTGCCTCATTTATACTAAAAGAAATCGGTGTAACCGGATGTACGCGGAAGTCACTCATATTGTTGTACGTATAAAAAATAATAAACCAACATCACATATAAAATGTGTTTCTGCCACAGATACGAAATGGGAATTCAGTGAAGTAACACAGCACTAGAGAAGGCCTGAACATGAAGCAGCTCGTCAACAAAAATCTCATTACTTTGAAGTGTGTCCTCTTCTGTTTCCTCTCGGGTATGTTTGTCTTTATTTTTTTTTTAATAGTATGCAAACGAGCAATGGGACCGTTTCTGTGACTACAAATACCCATTAACAAACGCATAATTACCGTGCCGATGCGTTGCCATACTTTCCTTCTCTCCCCAATGGGCTTTTATACGATATATTTCAATATATAATATGCGTTTTCATAAAAATGATGCAGAACTCTACCAAGTTTAGGTATAGAGCCAGGGCGTTTTTTTTTTACTCCTTTGGGTACTCTTAGATCAATTTTTTTTTCAAGTAATGACCCAAGATTAATTAGAGACCCAATTAGATGACCCAAATAGATTATGTGTGATGGGAGACGAAGGCGCGCTGCCATGAGTGTGACGCTGAGTAGGACCCCAGCACACCCTAGAGGGGTTGTGCAGTGTCACGATCTGACAGTAGCGCAGGACGCAGGGAGGGACAGCCCTTTCGCTTCGAGCAATACCCGGGAGCAACAGGTCCTGGGAGGCAGAAAGTGGCCGCGAAGGCGTTTGGTGGAGATGGTAAAAGGTGTGTGTGTGTGTGAGCCCCAGAAAAGTCACAGTCAGAAAAATATATTTTATATGTTGGTACCATTGATTAATTAAAGGTATTTTTGTAAATTGATGGTTGGTACCTAGTGTCACTCGCGGTATCGAGACGAATGTAACGATACATCATAAGTCCTCGAAGTGCCAAGTACATAAAAAAGAACAACACATCTTCACGCCAGATCCCTAATGCCCGCCCAGCAGACAGAACGGAGCGCCACATATCATGATCATTACATGGCTGCCTTACCTCCTTCATTACCCTCTTCATACCACCTTCCGACAGTACCCGATCAATCTTATCAAGTTATGTCAGTCCTGGTCATCACTGGTACCTATCCTTCCATATTCGCATTGTATCTTGTTTGCCTTTCACCTGCTGACCAGTCCACCTCTCACTTCCATACAATAACGTTGCGGTTAGCACATAATCATGCCAGGCAAGACGGGTACCCTGTATTAAAACTGTGCTTTCGAGCAATTTCGCTAACGCTTCACATTCACCTCTTCTTTCGATATCTACGTTGTATTTTCCATCCATGCGATAAGCATAACCAATTCGTAACTCCATACATATATTCATAAATCATAGAAGGGTGGTGATCCAATAGTAATAATAATAACAATAATAATAATCAAATCTTTCCTTATGCGGATGGGTGAGGATAGATTACTGACGTTCTTAGTGAACATGCCAGTAAATACTTCCATAGAGAATAGAGTATAGACTGCCAGCATTGTTAACATAAAAATAAAACAAATTACTTTATTATTGTCGTGTTTCCGAATAATTTATAATTTGTATCGTGAAAAAAATGTTGGACTAAAAATAAAACTGTGATGGCATCTATTGTGTGCGTGGTTAAAATTCTTAATACACTTTTGTCACGATGTAATTTATTGTCCCCTAGTTTAGATAGTGTAATGTTTTAGTCCACTAAACTAACCAAGATATTACATAATTATTAAATACAACAATTTTTTTAAACTTATTTTACACTAGATTTGAAAATTATTTTTTCCCGCAAGCGGACAAGAGAGAACACCATTAGTGGTTTAGTTAGTATTCGGTGCTTTCGCGTAAAGCAAGTCCTACATGACCGTTGAATATCGCCACGCTCTACGGTATGCATAAATTCATTCCCCAAAGAAAAATAACTTTTTAGTTATTTTTCTTTTATATAGAAAAAAATGACAATGGAACCTTGCAACAGTGACCTAGTGATTAGCGCTACGAACTCCTACTCGGGTAGTCCAGATTCGATCCCGGCCATGTACCAATGAGTTTTCCTAACGTAAGTGCATTTTTGAGGGCTCTACGATGAAGGAAAACATCGTGAGGAAACCCGGATTCGTGTATTCAAATTAGGTCCTAGATTAATAAGATTGGGCTTAGTTTCCCTTCTGGATTACAGAGGTCAGATTGGCAATCACTGTGTGTAAAAACTGGCGCCCTCGTCACATCCCCTAGATTACGTAGCCGACATCGTTATCATCTGATATGGAAACGTGATAAGGTTAGGATGAAGAAGAAGATAGAAGAATTTATAATAATTATATTTGAGGACTGTGTGTGTCAGCTCAACACGTGAATGAACGAACATGATTCTGTGAAAAAAGTGCGCAATAGACGTAAGCGACGATGTAAGCGCGCCAACGTGATAAGCTGGTGTTACTCTTGACGGTATATTCTTTCACGCGAACTTACTGCTTATAAAATTTTCATACCGGTCTTTAATCGTTTCTTAAAGAGTAAATTTAAAAAAAAATGTTGATTTTTCTTTTCTTAACATACAATCATTCAAGTCTTATAGGCGTCAATATCAATAAAAAGTAATCCCCGTTTCTCTGACCGTGTCCTATATCAGTTGCATCAGAATGGCTTGTGTTGCAAGCTTCCTTCTTAGGACGTTCGGTACTTATAAAGGTATATACCAGGTGTTCGCAAACTTTTATAGTTCGTGGCGCTGTTGCAGGCTTTTTTCCACCAAATTTCTTTATTTTCAGTTAGCCTTTAATTAAATTACAAAAATAATACACAAGATGCAAAAATAATTAAACCGCATTTCGATATTGTAAAGGCAAATTAATAGATATGGAGCGTGAGCTTGCTGATCGTTCACTATTTTCTATTGCTGAAAGACTTTCTTTCCAAAAAATATTAGTAACGCCCCTAGTTATGTAATACACGCGGCTCCTCCATGGACGGAGGATGCCACGGTTCTCATGTTGGGAACCCCTGGTATATACGAATGATTTAAGGACCGTTCAACTCGACCGTCGACCTGGCTTCACTGCGACCAGGAAATGTAAGCCCTAAGAGGTCCAAGTGCAGTAATCACAGCAATAAAACCTGTAGACATTCAGACTGGTTTTATATAACTGCATCTGTTACAACTTACATGTTTATTGTTCCTAATTTTATTATTTTCTTATTGTTACTTAGGTTCTACGAAAAAAAAAATTAATAGAACAAAAATTCCGACTGCTAATTGAAAAGGAAAACCTTTAGATAGAATCAATCATTATGTATATTTATCAATCTTTTAAACCTTTTGATTTTGATATTCCGCTTGATGTTTTAAGTAGGAAAATAATTTACTTCATGAATTTGCGTCCATAATCTGCCATCTTGTTTTTTATGCATGCACATGACATATTATAGTGACGGCTCAATTTTAGATGTTTAGGACGTATCTACCGTATACCCATCATGATCTCTTATCACGGTTTTCAATTTTTATGAGCAGTTGCTAATGCCGGTTTCGCTTGAATCTCGACAGTGACCGAACTGTCAATATTCAAGCGTATTTTCGTCGTATACGTCCCTGTCGCACCCTTCACGTCAGTATCTTGTTTGTTCAAGTGAACTCTAGTAGCGTGTGAGAGTTGACATACAGTTAAAAAAATTATCCAGAGATCCAGAATATATTTTGTCATATATTTTTATTTTACAGTAGAAATAGGTTGGAAACGAGCAATCGGAGTCTTTTTACGGCTACCGTCGCCCATGAACATTCGCATAATTATTATGCGGATGCTTTGCCCTCCTTTCTTTCTCACCTCCAATGGACCTTTATATTTATTATTTGTTTGTTACTCAGGTATAGGATGCATATTTCCATTCCTGCCACTGCATATGTTGTCAGTGGGTTTGGACAGAGGGGAGGCGCGGCTGATATCCACCGTCGCTCCGTGCATTGCACTGTTGGGTCCAGCGATTCTAGGACCTCTCGTTGATAAGTGAGTATGAACATTATATAAATATGTGTGTCGTTGTTAAGATTTTATCTATTATCCATGCCAACCAGCTCGCGACTTCGTTAGCGTAACAGACTTCTGCCCCAAGCAAACCAATCTATTGTGAATAAAGGAGGAGTTCATAAATAAAATTGTTTTGTAATTGTTAATTATAGCGTGTGAAATTAAGAATGTAGAGTGGCTAAAAGACGTACAATTTATTGTTAGACTATTCGTTATTTAAGTGTATGATTTTTGATATTTTATTAATATAGATTTACCCTTTTTACAGATCGTGCAGATCCGATATCAGACAGGATAATGTAACAGTGAGATTATCTGTACATACATAAATTACGCTGTCTGATATTGTTAGTATTGATTACACTCTGTAATACATTCGTGAAACAAAACCATAGATACTAGAAATAAATTTAAGATTTCTATGATCCAAATGAAACTATTTTCAACGTAATTACGTTTATGATTTAAGAATTTTTTCCTTTCTTGTCATAAATGAATATTATTGTCAATAACAATCGCAACTTGTCAAGCTTTTTTTCGACTTATCGACATGTAATAATAGTCGATCCTTTCTACTTCGTAATAGACTACCGCCAGGTTAGTTTTTAATCACAATACTATTCAGGACAAGTAGCTAATCTCTCAGTGGCTGGGTTATAAACGTTTTAAGAGCTCAGTATGTTTACATTGATTAAAAGCTCACTTAATTGCCCAGTAAAATAAGCGCTGCTGTATTCCATTTAGTCCACTATAAACATTGCATAACATTCGAATTTCACACGTCTTTTCAGGCATCCTTATTCAAATTGTAAAATCAAGACTCTATTGATAAGACTCCACTATCGGACTGTCAGTCGTCTGTATCTAGATTGTATTTCATGACCGAGTTATATAAATATTCGAAATATTTGTAGATGCTGCAAGACATCACCTGTCAAAATTTTGACAGTCTTGTTTCTATTGTGGTAACAGAAATCTGTTGCCGCCATAGAAACACCTACGAAAAAGAAATAAAATCTTCTATACAAAAAACGCAAATTTTTGTTTGCTACTTCTTCCCTTCACTTGTAGCTAAATATGGAACCATTCGTACGTAAGTCTGACTCGCATTTGGCCTCTTTTTCAGATTTAGTATCAAATATTTCTCTACTTTAAAGTTTTATCTACAACACAATTGAGAGGAGAGTTCTTCTAGTTTAATTTTATGTTTGTTAGGAAATTTTGTCTTGATATTTAAACTAAGATATTATAAATGTTAACAGGTTGTCGGTGGGGCGCGGGTCGACTGGGGGAGGGAGCGGGCCGAGCGGCTCCGGGAAGCTCCTTCGAGTAGTGACGGCTCTGTGTCTGATACTCAGCGCCTTGTTCTACACGTTGCTGCTCGCTGTGCCCTACACAGAACGACATGAGGTAGGCATTTTATAGTCTACTAGCTGACCGTCGGGTTGAGACGTTGTTCTGTCACAAACTGAATTAGTTGACATTGTAACATGTAGACGATAAGAAAAGCGTTAAGGGTGAACAACCACTATCACTTAGGGGCATGAAGAATTAATGCCGCCGATTTTCAGACCCAAATAAACTTTGATAACGTTAGTAATTAAGTTGTAATTGTGACACGAGAAGTTTATACATAAGATTATTTTAATAGATATCTGAATAGTTTGTCTAAGTCCATTTATGACTGAAGCTGTTTACGATTGTCTTTGTGGTTGACCTATGGTAAATGTCATATATCTTACAAATCACTTTGTTCAAATTGTGCCAAGCCCTTGTGGACAACGAAATGTTGGTCGCGGGTTCACCACGCGCGAAGCGATGTCCGTGCAGAAGCCGGTCCGGGATGGCATTCACTTAAACAGGCGTATGTCCAGCAGCGGACCTATAAGGGCTGATAAAGATGATGGTGATGAAGCCGATGTGATGATGCAAATTGTTCAACAACATAGACCATGCAGCTATATTGACGCTGGATGCGAGAATAAATGCCTGTCGGCTTAGCATTCACTATAAGAGATCTATGCTCATTTATGTTCTGAATTTCATTACCATTAACACCAGTTCTTATTTGCACTAATCTGTTCTAACTTTAATTGCTTGTGTTCCACAAACAATTCAAGTCAGCTGCCCATTAAAAAAAAACGTATTTAGTTTCCAAACATCGCATACTCTCATTTTAAGTACTATATCCTTAATAACTGGGGTGTTCGGCCTATTTAACCAAATGTACGGTTTGACGAGCTGGCAACCCTAGCTGTGAGGCGGACAGCTGCATTGCTCGTTGTTTATCCAGGCGCGTCGGCCGCAAGTGCTGTTCATGTGCGACGCGGAGGGTGCGTACGTCATGCAGGAGGTGTGCACGGAGGGCATGCGCTGCAACCGCTGGGAGGGCGAGAGGGTAACGTTCCATTATCGTTTAGATTTTCATCCTTTATTAATTTAAATTAGCCTTGTTATCCGGAATAGGACGCAATGAACATACTTAATGTAACCTAATGATAATAAATATCTAAAATATATTTTGTAACTATGTACACTACACTCTACAGACGCCAGCTGAGGTACTACCAATTTCATCCTGTCAGTACAATACTAGCTAATATGTAATTCACTCAATGTACGTAGGTACATACATTATTTGAATATGAAATAGATAAAGGCTTTATCTTTAATTTTATGAGTGTTTAGTATTTGTTAACAGTCTAAATTTCGATTTTGGTGACCAAATAATGAAGACAAGCAAACACTAAACACAATAGTAAGATAAATCGCGCCCCAACCCGAGTAGATCGTCAGAAGCTCCCAGTATCGAATATTTTTTCTGCAAACCTCCACCGACGGGTCAACCCCCGCCCCCGCAGAAAATGTGTTTGTTTTTAAGAAACTCTATGAAAATATTTAGACACATCTTTACGTGAATTTACGTAATGTTAGATACTCTACATCACTTGTACCTGATCTTAGAAACTCTACATCATTTATACACAATCTGGAAAATTCTACATAATTTGTATTTAATCTAAGAAACTCCACATCACTTGTACAAGATCTTAGAAACTCTATATTACTTATACGTAATCTTAGAAACTCTACATCACTTGTATTTAATCTTAAAATTCCATGTTTCTTTTAAGTGGATTTTTCAGGAGTTTAATATGCGCTAGAAATATTTTATTAAAGTTGTTTTCTGATTGACATTCACAATCAGTAAGTTTTTTAGTGTTAAGCTGCCTAGCTTTTGTACATTTCGTAAAAAATAGTTAATTATATATTTTTCTGTACAGTCTGGCGTGTTGGCCGTGAGCGCGTGCGAGTACGGCTGTGCGGACCCCAACATGACGTGGGTGACGCAGCCCTTCACCACCACGTCCACCACCACCACACTGCGCCCCATGTACAACAGCGTCGCCAATGCCACGGTAACTATACAACAACTGCTGCGTTGCTTTTCACTTTTTTTGTATTATAAATCATTAGATAGCCAGATCCTTAAATGCTCATTCAATAAAAATATACAAACGTTAAAGTCATTAGTCAAGACTTAGGACACGAACAAGGCCGCCTGGTCATTTATATGTTATGCAGGCATATAAGGTTAGGATGGATGCGAGTAGCAGAAGATCGGCCGTCTTGGCGTACATTTAAAGAGGCCCATGTCCAGCAGTGGACCGATAAGGGCTGATGATAATATGATGATAAGGTACTTATGCTATTACAAAAACAAGATATTACCGTCACAATTTATAATGAAAGTCAAAAACAGCACCACCGTGTCCAATCCCACACAGACTCGAGAAGAACCGGCGTAAGACATAGTGCGTAATGGTAAGGCAATAATGTAACATTTAATATCATTAGAGGCATGCGGGCCTGGGCAGTCGAAGCCACAATCGGGCCGCAATCAGAGTAGGTAATTATATGTAGGACTATAGGCAGAATGTGCAGGACTCTTGTAGGTACAAAACTACATAGGTGTCGGTTCGTTTCGACTGCGCGAATATTTTAAGTGTACCGTATGTGCAGCCAACGCCGCCTACAGCGACTGATGAGCCGGAGGAGGAGGACGGGTTCGAGAGGAACCCGCCGCACCTGTGCTACAACGGGCAGTGCCTCGTGTACATGCAGTACGCGGCGCGCATGCGCGTGCCGCTGTCACTGTTGGCGCCGGAGCCGCCGGAGGATAACTCGACGGCTGAGAACAATTGGTGCACTTATCGTACAGGTCAAAATTTTTATATAATAATTACCAGCACCCCGCTGTTTTCACCTGCGTACTGAGCTTGGTCGTAGCGAGATGGTATATAGCCTTCATGGATAAATGTAGCATCGAAGAAGTATATTGGCTATATATCGATGATGACAGAAACATATAAGAATAATGCGTTCAAACAAGAAATCTAACTCTCTACCCTTACAATGTTAAAATATAGATAACAAGAAATTAGGTCTGAAATTATCCCCACCATGGTTCGTCGTGGCAGTGGGGCTTAATAACCTGGGGTGAAATCAGGCGAAACCAATTGAACCGAGGGGGATCTTTGCACCCCTCTTATAATAAGAGGGGGCTTAAAGATCACGAGGAGGAGTCGCTCTCGGTACCTCCCATATAAGAAGAGGGGACCTAAGAGCAACAGGAGGTGGCGCTTTTGCGCACGGGGCAAGGGGCCAGGATGGGAACCTCACACGTTGCACTGACCCAAAGTCGGTGGGGTTGTCCTTTAGTGCTGGGCAACCCCATCTATGGAGGTGGAGTTGGCCCCTTAGAAGGCTGACTAGCCGTCGAGGTGCCCTGATAATTGTTGTTCCGGGGCACGTCACCAAGGGCGGCACTGATGGCAATCGCGGTGGTTTTTGTGGGTATTCGACACTATCATGTGCCACGAGTCCCACACACCACCACGCGTAAATGCTTTTCCCCGCGTCAACAAAAAAAAATTAAATATTATATTCTCATCCATTTATTATTTATAAGTCAAACATATTTTTACAATTGTTGTATAACAGGACAGCAAAAGGATTTTTGGCATATTTGTTCATGACGGTGATTCTGTCTCATTCCACAAGACAATCTAAAGAAACGCGATAAAATCCGTTAAAGAGACACAACAATGAACAAAATTCGCGTAAATATACGAAAACAATAAAAAAAAAGGTCTGAAAGGATGTGTCGGTGTAAAAATGAGAAAGTGTTTAGAATAGAATACAATAATATTGCTTTATTCAGTGACAAATTAACATTACACAGAATACACATAATACACAAGAAAAATATTATAGAGCATCTTTTGAAAATAAACAAAACATTTACAATGTGTGTATGATGTGAGTAAGAAAAGTGGAGGCAGTAAGGCAAGTAGGTATGTGAGAATCGTAACTTATGGGGCTTTGTTCTCTATGCGTATTCCATATGATATCTGGCGAGAGTGTTTTTGTTGCGGGGTCTGTAACAACAACAACTTATTTAGGCGGCTAATAATAGCATTGACTACTCTTTTGCTCACTTATACTATGTCCGTTTTGTAGATTGTTTTGTTAGATAATACAAAAACACTAATTAAATTGTTAGAAGATTTCAAACGAGTCTCAGTGGCTACTGATGCCCACAGCACAATAAGATGCATTACCATTTTTAGCTCCATTCGCCCCATTGCTCTCCGAAGTCTCTCAGTGTAAATAACGTTAGAAATCACAAGCGGATGGAAAATAGCAGAAAAACCGATTGACTATTTTTTCAATTTGATTAGTAAATAATATCTATCAATCCATACATTTATACACATTAGGTTACCTTTCATAATGTGCCTATGCCCTGCCTAAATACATTTATGTCGTAAGAAATTTCCACAAAATATTGCAACATAAGGCTGAATCCATTAGAGAAATTGCCTCTAACATTACTTTAAAAGCTCGGTTCGCGTGTCTAAGGTCACAGTGGGTGCGGAGTAACCTATATATTTTAATAAATTAATTTAACTTAAAAGCATGGAAGTAATGATTGTAATGTGTCCCCAGGTGGGCCGTCTAAGTGTATGGTGCCGCCGGAAAGGCTGGAGGAGATCGAGGCGTATGGCGCCTGCAGTAAGCCGGCGGTCCGTTGTCAAGTGCTGGACCCGTATGATGAACCAGACGGAGTCCTCGCCAACGCTGAGTGTAGACTTGTCATAGGAGATCCATCTTATACGTTCTGGAGCTACTTCGTGATTAGGTTGATCATTTTTAATAAATTTATCCTTTTTTTAATCGACCTCAAAAAATGAGATTATCAATTTGACACTTATGTATGTTTTATCGGAATTGCAAACAAATATACAAAGTATTATGTGTAAATAATATTGCCATAAAAAATGTAACAATGAAAAAAAATATTTTTAAATTGCAAATAACATACAGGTTGTTAGGTTAATACACAAATATAAAACGATTAAAAATATAAAAGCTTATTGGAAGTGGTCTCCATTGGATGCAATACAGTCCTGTAAACGTTGAGGCCAGTTGTCAATAGAAGCCGCACCCTTTCCATGGGGAAATCCTTCACTGCCAATCGTATGGATGATTTTAGGGACTCCAAATTATCAAGGCGTTAGAGCAAGCGGTATTCTCTAAAACTGGTAAGTCTCAGTAAGTACAGCTTGACAGTCAGCTTAAATCAGAGTCCAGCCCATTTATTGAATATTGAACATGGTGTTGTTAAGGGGCTCAAGAATGATATCTAGATACACTTGTGCCGATGTTTCGATACTTTATTCACAAAAATATGCGTCAGTCACTCCTTCATAGCTCTGAAGTCCATCAAAGAAGTCGGACAGTGCCCACGTTGCACTCCGTCCACTAATTGGGAAGCTTCCTTTGAGCTAAGAGCATAAATACGCGACATGATTCTAGGCGCTATCAAGATTGCCCGAGATAAAATCTTTTGCTTTAGAACAGGATTTCTTCGAATTCTTTCCCTTACTGCTTTAACCACCTTTTTCCCACGAACACTACGTGGACAGCCAGATCTTTCTCTGTCACAAACAGAGGAAGTCTCATTTTACCTATTAATGGCCCGGTACACAAAAATTTGACTAATACCGAGTGTATGCAGAGTTTTAAAAATTGCATTTGGCTCCATACCTACATTGTGTAATACAATCACAGCGATTCCGTTCTCTTCGTCATCCCACTCAGTTTTAACATCGCAAAATACTGTACAATGTATTGGCATTGGCGCCAAAATGAGAAAACACAATGAACAACCGTATAAAAATGACAGATTCCAAATTCAAATGTATTTTTTTTTGTTGTAACAGTATTTATGGCCAGACTAAGAATATTGTATGTTTGTCCAGGTATATCTGATATTATTGATCTGATTTTGATAATTCATTTTTATTTACTTGCATTTACTTCAACTTAGAGAAAAGTGAATATTTCATCAAAATCAGTTCAGTAGGTAGTTTTTTTTTAAATTATGTGTTTTCTTTTTACTTTTTTTTTATTCCTTTTGGTTGGGTGTTGTTCATTTTAATACACAGCTAGCACGTTGGCTTAATTTCATGACCATTTCCAGATCACAATCTTAGTTATGATCATAATGATGATATCATTTACCTGAAGTAAACAAATAATTTTTATATTTCTTCTTTTTGGTCTACAAAACCATTAGAACGATATGGACCAAACTATCTCTTTACTTTATACAAAGTAGTAAAGGTATGTTAACTTCAGCGATTCTTAAGTCAATTTGCTGTGAGTAATTTCTCGTAAACAATATGTTTTATTTTTAGTTTCATTACGTTACGTTTCACACTAAGCGTTTTGTTTTCGTCTTGTCTTTTAGGATATTCGCGGATATCTGGCCAACAGCCGCCTTGGCGTTACTAGGCGCTGCCTGTGTGATTGCCACGCGGGAGACGTCTCTGGGCCGAGGGGATGTGGGTCGACAGCTCGCCTTCGGGACTCTCGGGCTCGCCATCTTCCCGCCGCTGGCCGGCGTGGCCGCTAACAACATGCCCGACGCGCCGTACCTGGTGCCCTTCCTCATGCACGCTATATTCATGATCATTGGAGCGCTTATTCTCATCATTGACACGTAAGTCTATATATTCTATATCTGCCAGATATTGTAACAAAAACATTTGGCGAATATTTGTAAGAGAAATATTTACTTACTGGAGAATTTTGACAAATTTCGTATGGAACTTATGTCGAATTTGTTCCTCCAGCACTAATTTATCCATAGATAGAATAAAGAAAACAGCTGTTACAGTAGGTAAACTGTATCTCGCTTATATTGTCAACAAACGTCTGCACCCATTAGAGGGCAGGAGGAAAGGAGGGCATTACCTGTATGACAAATGTGCGAATTTCTATAGGTGTCGGTAGTCGTGAAAAGGCACCGATTGATGGTTTGCAAGTATAACAAAAGAACTATGTAAATTATCATTTCTAGAAAAATATATTTCAACAAATATGCTTACCCTCTATGACTATGTCAGTACAGATTCGATACCGGCGTAAAGTGACAGCGTCGCTGCCGCGTTTCATAAATATTTGCCATATAAAAATAATATAATAAAAATAAATTATTTATTTAAGTGGGCTATACGGCAAACGTTTCGTACATGTATGACAACTTTTTTCCATTTCAAAATATGTTTAGTTATTTATTTTAGAAATGTAATAAAATTTAATCTAGAACGTATTTAGCCCCCTGTCTTGTTACCTACACGGAAACATTCGTTCCACGTGGAGGACGATGGAGCATCGCGTCATGCTCACACACCGAACATGCGTAGAATTATCAAATCTTTAATTACAATGTACAATCATTGTGAAGGGTACATTACATATACCTTGGAGGTACCGTTTTTTCAAGTGTTTTTGTCATTATGTAATCATCAGTTTTTAATACCACCAGAAAAGTTTCTTGTGATAAGGGAGACTCGAATTATGTTCTTGTTCATTCAACATCTGAACCAAAATAATATTGTCGTACTAACCGAGTTTCGTCTACGGCGACAATCTCTATAGAGATTAGCCAACCGCGCAGGGCATATTATAATACACAAGTGTGTGTGCAGGCACAAGTGCAATCTCTATTCCATCATCTAACCACTAGACCAAGAGGTAGTCGAGTTTTATGAACCATGTAGGTGTTGTTAAAAGAAACTGTATGTGTTAGCTCTGGAGTTTACACGGACGAGCATGTTTCTGAAGTGAAAACGGATTCACATAATTTTACTCGTCATATTTTTCTCATACTGCGGGCTTTAAATGGTTTCTTATAATAAACTCCAAAACGAGTTTACTCCTTAAAACATAGGTACACTACGGTACGCGCACGATGCTTCTTGTAGTATTATAGTCGTAGTACTCTTGGTCTTATTCTTGCGTAGTATTTGTATATTCTTTGCTCTTTGCACAATGTTTAAACTCGCGTGATGGACCTAAGTGACAATGTCATTTCGTTTTCATTTAGGTACCAAATAAATTCTTTACTTCAACACACAGTCAAACTGTATTCACTACAGAAGCGTGGCAAAATGTAAGACTGGAGTTTGATCTGAATCCATTTTGTGCGTGTTCTAGGTGCGGGCCTGCGATTTATGAAACAAGAGTGGAACTGTATTATGAAATAGAACGATTGTTTTTATTGTTCAGATCGAATTCCGATCTCGGAGCGATCACTAGTTAACAAATAATGGTTAGGTAACACTTGTGGCATACTTGTGGCATGTCGACAAACAAGAGACAAATCTATTGACTTACCTCTTAACGACTCGACCGATCTAGACGTAGTCCGTGAGTATAAACGGGTAGGCCATTAAGTTAAACACAGACGTTGAACGACCAGAAATATTTTTATACCTTCAGAAAGATTCATTCATTTCTGAACAGAAACAATTAAAAGCACAAATGCTTAATACACCTGAATAAAAATGGAATTCATAAAAATGATCATCTCATCGAAAAAAAAAAACTCATCGAAAGTGACAGTGACGCTGTCACTTTTCGCGAGTATCAGGTGCGCGAGAGGTACCTCCCCGGTCGTGCCCGCCCAATTCCGCTGGATAGGAGCATGTTGTTATGCACCATCAGTACCTTATTGTTCTCTAATTTTATAGTTTAGTAGTTCACAAGAGACAGATGGCACATATAGAAATTCATATACGGTACATAACCCGTTGTCATGTGACAGAATGGCACCGTCCACCGTCTGTCTATATCTAACATATAATTATATATCTTATACACATAGGCACCTATACCCAATTAAAGATAGTTTATATAATAATTAAAAATTTCTTAATTGTAACCGGCATACAAGATTGGCGCACCGCCTCGTCTTCCTTCACCCGTGACTAACAGGGACCTGATTGTTTTGACATTAACTAATTATGTACTAAAGCACTAGCTTATATATCTCGAGTCGAATCGCACTTTCTATGAGTGAAAACTGCATGACAATCCGTTCAGTAACTTTTGACACAATCGGTCATACACAGACGGACAGCAGTCTTTCTTTTGTAATGTGTATAGATGTTATCTAAAAGGTAACGATGAAACGAGTTTCATAAAATCAATACAAAGGAGAGCTGTAGGTACCTTTTTTTTTGGTGACGAAGGGGAATGCATTTACGCATGATACCTGGGAGCCCGGGTAAACCCCCACACCTATGTTGGTTTCGACCATTGGGTAGCAATACCAATTAAACCCCTACGGGAGCCTTCAGCCGCTATTAGTGGAGGGTCCCGGATCTGCAGGCAACAGGACCACGAGCTGTAGGTACCTAAGTAGACAAGAAAATCGCGTAACAGTCCGGTCTCTGATGTAGTAACAAATATAGAACGTTGATGAATGTGTCATTACAAAAAAAAACAACACCGAAAAAAAAATGGTGGCGCATTGTCCTATTAATGAGTGTTATTGTTCGCTTTAAAGTTTGAATGTTAATCCAACACTCAAAGGCTGCACGATTTCGTACTTAAGGGGAGGACCTGCCAGGGCAGTTCCTCCCGCGGGTTAAAATTAGGCCAGTTTTTATACTTATTTGCAGGCGGATGCCGCTGTCGACGCCGGAGTGGTGGTGGCACACGGCCACCGGAGTGCTGACGCTGCCGCTGAGCGCCGTGCGCCGCTTCGGCGCTGAGACCGCCGCCGTGTTCCTAGTGGTGGCGCTGCTGGGAACTCTCTGGAGCGCTATCGACTCCTATCTGCCGTGGTAACATATTCACTTTATTGGCTTTATCTTCCTTGTACCTACCTAACCCATTCCTGCTTTATTACAGTGCCTTAGTTCTTCCTGCTTTAGTTCTCCAATGTGATATACATTTTTATACGCTAGGCACTGAATAGCTGTACATAATGTCCTACTATTTAAAATCGGCTTACTCGCGACCGTAAATCTGGTCCACGACCGAGCTCCTTTTCAAGAGCGATTTTGGCTTATTCTGATGCCCCTATTTGAGAATATTTTGACAGGTTTAGAACGCTGAAATTATCGCCATGTGACCTTAAACCACAAAAATTAATGTTGTAGCTTATTTCCTACGTTAAACAAAAGCAATGATCATCAAAACATCATCACGAGTATTACAGAGTACATACTTCCCATGAGCCTAGAGGTAAATTTTTTCACATATGTTACCCACTTAAAGGGAAAACTATTAAAACTAATTCGGAAGATCCGGAGTCTGAACCTGATGACCCTGGAGAATGCTAATAAGGAAAAATCTAGGACTTCTTAAAACGTAATGCTGGCGTTGCGCTTTAGGAGGTGCGAGGTATTCATACCAAAAAAAAGTAAAAGTATTCATACCACGCGCGTTATAGTTTCTTAAGCTGGAGTTTACTTCACTTATTTAACAGGACGGTGCTAGAACTTAACGGAACGGCCCTGGAGGTCGGTCTTACGTTATCGGCCGGAGCCCTTCCCGCCGTCCCCGTGCTGTGGTGGGCCGAGGCGCTTGTGGACTTCATCGGCCATTCAAATATCTTCATCACCGCATTTACTTTCTACTGCTTACGTTACACTGGTGAGGATATCTTTAACAATACATAGTATAGATTCAAGCCAGTTCCTTACTTGGGTCGGTAGATTACCGAGCGCACATTATATTAAAATGCAAAAAGTTTGTATGCAGCATGTGTAGCAGTCAGCCTTTTGATGACTTCCGACGCCCATAAATATCAGGATAATAGGTATGCAAATACGTTGTCCTCATCCTTGTTCCTCCGCTTCAATGGGCCACCAGCTACCCACAAACCGCACGAAACACGACACCGAAGATGTCACTGTACGCCGGTACAGAGGCAATGTAGATATTGACATTAGTATGAGTTAACTTATCTATATATTGAAATTGAACTGACACAGGCCAGAAATTGGTATCCAGGTTAGATGCCAAATTATGGGCACTAGATACTACTATTATTTTATAAACTTCGGTACGTAAGTACTATGTCGTACTGGTAAAATTGGCACAAAGGTTGGTCGGTAGAAACTACATCGCCTACATCGGATTTTAACTATTTCCTTGTGTAAAGTGTTGAACGTAATTGAGTTAATTGAATAATTCGAACGGTGGCGCTAAACTACAAATTTTAACAATTATTTTGTTAATGGGTTAATATTCCGTTCGTACCTACATATTTTGACGCACCTTCCTGTGTAATTTGAAAAAAATTGAAACGACAATTTGAATACGGGGATTTAGGATTGGCGCGTAATTGCGTTTCCCCGCATAAACAAAAAAAAAAGGAGTGTCACTGCTGGGAGGAGGTAGCTGATGCTGATCCGGCTTCGTTGGCGACCGGTTGGGGTTCATAGAAGTGATATATCCAGCTGGTTCTAGGAACTATCATTTCCGGAGTTGGGGGTTCAGGCTGAATCTTTCACCCCACCAAGCGGCTGATGTATCTCGCAAAAGGTCACCTTCCCTGCTCTGCCAAGGTTGGGTGTACTGTGAATAAATGCTTTTTTCCTGCAATAAAAAAGTGTCATAGCTTATGCTGCGTTACATGGAATTTTGACGTTTGGCATTGCTTACACATTTAACATTGTGCCGTGAGGGTGTGGCCCTAATAGTGATGCGATATCTACAGGTTGCCAGCTACGACATGTCATGCGAACGTTTATGAGTGTCGATAGTCACATATCAAAAGAAAGACTACTCATTTGCATGGTTAAATATTAAAACAAATCTATAGGATAAAGGTTCCTTTGTCCTTTTGTGGTACAGAACCCTAAAATATGATAAACGGGATCTAACTTGCAATGTTCCGTTCGTTTCCAGGTCTGGCGTTCGGCACGTCGTATGGGTGGATTGTCGCGACGGAGCTATTGGAAGTGTTTACCCTCAGCCTGGTGTGGGTCACCGCTGTGCTGTACTTCCGCCATCTCGTGCCTAAGAAGTATACCACCACTGGTCAAGCTCTTCCAGTGATTGCACACTTCTGTATTGGTAAGTAACCAATTTGACTTTCCAAAATTACAGTCATATGCCCGGATAAAGTAAATACAAATGTTATTGCAATCAGATCTAGGTAGATATCTGTTTTGCTACGATGCTTCAAGATTATCATCAAGACGCTTTTTCGACCATTGCGCCGTCCGAATTCCTACCCATGTGGCCACCTTTGGAGACCCCATCTCGGCTATTTTGGCGATGCACGCGTTGCCGTTTTCACCACGTTAAGACGTGGCACTTATTAGCACTTTTTTGGCCACGCAACTGTAGAACTGACAGAACGTCGCACGCGCGGTTTAATTATTGTGACTCCCAGTTGTAGCAATTAAGACTGCACGTGTCATTAGGCAGTCACCGTCGTTGCATGTCCACAATCGACATACACTTTGTGCGTGGGCAAAGATCAATTTCTAACTGTTGGTATTGTTACAGGTCGTTGTATCGGCGCTATAATAAGCGGGCTGGTGTCGCTGGACACGCCCTTAGAGAGCGCCCGAGAGCTGCGCAAGGCGCTGGCGGCGGTCGCGATTATCGGCGCCGCCGTCTACCTCACTCTGTACCATATGTTGCTAGCGCCTCGCTGCGCCTCACCCGCGCATCCGCCGCCCAGTCACCTGCTACAAGGTAAAAAAGCATCCAGTAGCATAACAATGAATCAGCGAGCTCTGGGGAGGGGGCGGGATTGGTGGAGCGACTTGCAGTCTTTTTAAGGACTCCTCCGCACACGTTTAGCTGGACCCTGACCCTGTGTCCGCCTATATGTGCTTGAAAGGATCAAATGTACCTGTTTTTCAAATTTACTAGTTTTTTGAGTCAGCGGCGGTGCAAGTAATAGAACTTCTACATGCCAAAATTGCGACTTTTCGAAATGATTGCTCACCCTAAGCCCCGGAAAAGTATTTGCTACAGAGGTCTGTAGCAAATATTTAAGCGTTAGATTAAACTAGCACTGCAGTGACGTAACAGTAGTGAATATTCTTAGGATTCGTACTCGCATAGCTATATCCCCATACTGAATCAACCTCACCTCCACTGAGTAGTAGATCGAACGGTTTAAAAGATTAAGGAACCATTCACATTGACCAGTTACTTACCTACTTATTTTGAAATTTATAAAGCCAGCACAGTGGAGGGGCAGCTCAATGGTAAGGGTAACGATTGGATCGAATTGCACTGTATGCATGTATTTTGATTGCAAACCACTGCTACGCAACATTTTTCTTATTATAATAAGTCAGCCACTGGCCATTTATGTTCCGTTTATAAAAAAAGAAAAATGTGATATAAATATTATACGACTTATGATTCATAGGACATTGAACAAACGACTCAAAATATTACTAATTTGCTGCTAAGATCAACCCCACGAGGACAAAAATGTTGGCGTATGTATGCAAATTTTGCATGCGGTAAACCCAGAATTTTTTTTATATTAATTTTAACAAGAATATATATGAAGTAATAATAAAGAAGTATTATTGGGAATGCGTTTGCGTCGTTAAAACTCCCGTGACTATTTTAATAACAAAAATTGACATATGAAATGAACTATTTCATTTCCAATCTACCTTATCAGGTTTTATATCCCATGCATTATATATGAACATTTCTTTTGTTGTCTATTGAAGGGACAGAATATGGATCAATTATATAAAAATAAGACACTTTACCACGGCCTATTTATATCCTTATGACTCAAATGTCATATATAATAAGCCGCATTAGTTTGGCACATAAACAGCACGCAACACCCTGTCATCTACACTTGTTTTCACCCGCACTTTTACGCACAATATATACTACACGGTCGAGTTGTCGCCGCAGCTGGCGCTCGTGACGTAACATCGACAGTTCAGCCGCAAGCCTCGCCGCGAACACGGGGAGGATTGCGGGTGCGGGGGAGTTGCACCGTATACCGGCTAGCTGTAGTTAATTTGACGCTGAAACCGTTATATAACCAAAACGAGCATGCCTTAATGACGTAAAATGTTGACTCAGTAATGATTCTTACGATTATTCTCATAATCTACTGATATTAATGTTGATTGCTATTGCATGCCTTGGCTCGTTCGGTTAAAATATGCAATATAAACTAGTTATCGTGTTAATCTTAGGAAATATCAGCGTCTGCCATTCCTATCAAATGTGTCAATAATGATTATGATACGATTAATTTTATTATAAATGAAATATTGATTTACTTTTTTAAAAAATACGAAATTGTAAACGTGGGAGTCAAGAGTCAGGAGACAGACCGTGCACCTCTTTCTATATACAAATTCACACATGCACCTCCTCGGCTTCCCGATGCATCTCCCAATAGGTAACCAGTCTAATAACCAGTTTACTGGAACTTTAAAGCTTTTATAAAGGCTTAATAAACTTATATTTAATTTCAGGGTTGAACGCGAACGGTGGATCGAACGGGAACTACTCACCGATGCGAGTCTATCACGAAGAACGATCGCGGAAGGGACACTTCCGCTATTAACTCTATTCAGTCTGGTTGTAACACCGTTATGATACGTACCCACACCGTATTTCTGATTCAATCAGTTTTTTAATAATATATTTATAAGTTTTATAAAATGCCTATTTGCATTTAATTAGTAATCTGTGACTGTATGTGATGTATGAATCGGTTTTTTTTTAATTTTGCTCGGATAAAATAAAATAAAAAAGTGCATGCGCTGTTTTATTTCCATTAATGTATAACTATAATGCCAAATAATTTAAACGCAACATAGAATACAAATTAAAACAACTTAAGTTTACAAATACCATGCATTTTCCTTTGTAATAAAACTGCTATCACAATCGATCAATATAAAAAATAAACATGTCATAGAAAGAAAATCCACTTTTTCGTACGCAGACTATATTAGAGCGATAACCAAATTAACATATATTTTAAAGATTTTTTTATTGAATACGTATAAATTATAACCTATATCATACATAAGCAAGCATACAAATATTCTATACAAAATTACGCAAGTAGGAATTCTCAAAGTTTCTCTTCTAAGTTTATATTCGACTGCAAATAGATTAAGTGATGACGTCATAATTGTACCACCACATTTTGTTTAATACATCACTATTCAGTTACAAAATTCTTGCAAAAACTTAATGGTATCTCAAATTTAATCTTACAACCTATTATACCTACCCTTAATACATTAACATATATATTGGTGATAAAACACACATTTTTGCTTCTTTTTGCAGCATTCTGTGGCAATATTTATAAAAAAAAAACATGCAAAAGTTCGGAGTTGTTAAATAAACGGTATACCTTTTTACATAGAATC
>JAFELO010000691.1:135174-193256 GCA_017140195.1 Eumaeus atala
AGATCCCCCCATATAATATAAACGCAATATTTATTATATGACGTTTGTACTACTATTAATTACTATAGAAGACATGCTTAATGAAAATCTCTTTATCATTAAAAGACAAACAATATCAGACCCAAATATTATCAAAATATTCTGTGCCCCTAGAAACAAAAGTAAATGTTCTCTTCAAATTGGACACAAATAAAAAGTAATTAAAAGCATCATCTACCTAAAGAATAAGTTTTTGTCACATATAAAATATTTTTAATTATGCACCATTATACATATAAAGCATATATGATTGATTTTATTGATGAAAATGTCAAGTATGTCACAAAAATTTTCAAACAAATTGTTTTTGCAGTGTGCATAACATTTTCAACACAGATTTACTTACATGAAAATGTTGTGTTAATTGTTAATACAATAGCTCTGACCACTGTTACACAATTCTAACCAACCAAAAATATATATTTTATAATTATAGCAGCTGTGGCATAGAGCCGCAAATTGAATGGCTAAATTAATAATATTTAAGTCGCTGGTAATATTTCTCTTTATTACTCAACTAATCTTAGTAGTCAAAACTACAACAATATAAATAAAATTTTAAATCACAATAAAAATGTCTAGTTCCTACATATCCAAATATGAATTAAATTTGAGTCACAACATATATATATATATAGTATGGGATAATGTATTTATACATAATACGGCACTTTTGTGCACAATGTTCTTCAGCTTAATGTCATCAAACTACCAAATGCATAAACATGTATTTACAAAAACTGCCAACCTAAATAACAGGTTTGGTAGTGAAAAGTAAAAACAAATGGGGAAACTAAATTTTTCATAATAAAATGGCTGCTCTCTAATCATTTTCAGTGCATATCTTTGTACACAACATTGACATGTTATTAACTTTTATCAAGTATTTTGTCACTTATTGTGGTGCAATGTTTGTTAACACTGTCACTTTTGATATCTGAGCTAATGCTTTCAGTGTCATCCTTTAAAAGCTCTTCAATGGCTCTCTCACTCATTTCGTGGTCATCTGTTGCTTTTTCGCTCAATTCGTCTTCAATTGTCTCACTCATTTCAATGTCATTCATTTCCCTCTCATGTGTTTCTATATCATTTTCCACTGTTGTAATTACTTCAGCGAGCTCTCTTTTATTGTCACTTTTCTGTTCATCTTTTTTTGTCTCATACATTTCAACATCATTTTCGGTCACTCCATTACTGCTTTCTTCCATTTCGCCAGCTTTGGCATCAGTCTTTTCTTCTTTAACATCATTGCTATCAGTTAAAACATTTTCTTCATCAAGACATTCAGGAAGTGGATGTGGGTTACATGCAAGTGAGCTTTCACCGTCACTCATCTCTATTCTACTTTCACTTTCTTCAATTTTATCTCTATCTCCCACCTCTTCCTGTGAAGATTCATTTTCAGATTTCTCACTTTTCACTGTCAATTCTTCATTTTTATCATTTGTTATAACATGTTCAACATCTTTAGATTCGTCCTCTTTCGAGTCGTCCAGCATTAACGGATCCTGTAACGCTACAACATCCCTATCTGTAGCATTTTTATCATCAATAACCTTGGGTTGATCATTGTCTATTCGTACACAATCATCAACATCAATATGAGTTTCATTAGCTTTATCTAAGGACTTCCCACTGCTATCATGTTCACTGCAGCCTTGACCCGTCAGGTCTACCTCGGGACTATCTTGCGAGTCCAATGAATTCTCATCAATAAAAATAGGGTCATCATTGTTGTCTGGCAGAATTTCAACGTCATCATCGTCATCGTCACTAACAACATTATTCTGTTTTTTCTCAACATAAGTCTTAAACTCTTTATTTAAATTTTCTTTTATCTCAATAAATCTATTTCCGGAAGTATTCAATAAGCGCTCCAACGTCTTGTGCAGATGGCGCATCTCGTTGACTGTTCTCGTACGTAAAAACATTGACGTCGCCCGTTGCTTTAATTGATTTAATCTGGCGAGTGAATACTCCAATGTGTCAATTGAATCTATTAGATTATATCTATACCATTCAATGGGTACATCTAAATCGCAGGTTCTTGTAGCGCGTTTTTCGACAGTCTTAGTTGCTTTAGTATATTTTGGAGTACTGTTGCTTTTATTACTCGCATTAGAAGCATTTCGTTTTGGATTTTTACGAGTGGGAGGAGTTGGAACTTTGTTCAATTTATGTGTCGGTGTCGCTGGTTGTGATATAACGGCACTTAACTTGGCAGCGAACGTCGCTCCTTTTGCGGGTAACTTGGCGGTTACATTGTCGGTCACAGCGACGATTGTGGCCGAGTATCCACCGGGCATAGTGGGATTGGCGTTAATAGCAAATATACGCCCATCTGGTAAACGGTACATCTTATTAGAAGATAATGTTTGTGGGTCGACTCTGAATTTTAGTCCACCGGTCGCAGCGTTGACCGTAACATCGTTGTCTGTCATTTGTATTATATTGCCGGGCGTCAGGTCCGGTAGGATGTTGACGTTTCGAGAGAGGAGCGGCGGACACTTCACGGAACTGGGTGTAGAGGTCGCGAACGTGGATGTGGTGGAGGTGGTGGGCGTGATACACTCCACGTCATCATCACCAGTGTCCTCCGTCACCTGAAATAAAGTATGTAGTAAGTGGATATCAGGCATTGCCATCTACAATGAAAACAACTGAAGATTTAGAATGGCATAGATAGAAATTATTACTTGTTTAACTCTCATAACCAAGTTTCCAAATGGAAGATATTGTGTATTAGAATAAGCTTGTTCTGAGTATCTCAGGCCAGATGACAGGACAAATTGCAAAACATTCTGTCTGGCTGGGTCAGTTGAATGAAATAATGTTAAGTAACATTTACCTAAGACTAATTGTGTGTGTATATATATATATGTGTATGGATGTTCCTTGAAGAGGGTAGGGTAAGGGAACTAAGAAAAAATTCCACCTCGAAGAGGGTGAAAAGGGTGAATAGCTTTTATATGAAACTTCGAAACCGTTAGTTACATTACGCGGGTGAAACCGAGAGGCACTTTAATTATAATCAATTCAAGATGATAGTAGCACAGATACATTACTGGGATACCTTTTATATATGTATTTTCAAATTTCAACTAGGTTTTTATTTCCCTCTGTTGGAGGATAATTCAAAGTCCTTAAGTAAGTCTAAGTTGTGCGCATACCACGGACAGTCGGTGGTTATTCGCCGGAATCGCTTTTGCATTTTCATGATTAATACGCTGAAATATGGCAGTATTGTAGAGTGTGAGCTTATGGGAGTCCCGACAAATATACATATATCCTTAATGATAAGTACTAGTCTGGCCGGTACCTTCGGATGATCTTGTTTGCTAATCAGGCCTTAGTTCCAGATTTAATCAAATACTTTTGCTACTTCAAGGAAGATGCGCATATTACATTTGTGATATAAACTGCTCTTACACACCCCGTGAGGCAGTGTACTTGTGACGGACAGCTGTTAGCGTCGCGGAATGCGAATTGCTGATAAAATATAAAGAGTTCTTTATCTCTCACTTCACCATTGATGTGCATGAGGAGAAATCTCTGATAAAGCCCACGAACTGATGGGGCTTATTGGAGGGTGGTGTGGCGAGTTTCTAGGCTTGCCTGGCTTGCCAACACCTATCACAATAGCTTCCTTCCATAGGTCCGAGAATTAATACTGTATATTCATTATTTTATTTGTACATTTCCTTCTTCCGTACATTTCCTTTTCCAGTACAACCTGAATAAGTTGTGTTCATTATGCAACACATTGACGGCAACTCAGCAACATGTTGCCTGTACTTTATTGACAAACCTACTGAGCTCCCTAAACCTGAAGACACAAAAGTTTTTCGTAGCCATTCGGACTGTTAAGGCTGGACAAGCGCCGCCAATCAATAGTAGTTCACTTCGAAAAAAATAAACCTGAGAATACTGTAACTTCTTCCTCTGATTTAGATCAGACAGAATATTCCCACCTTCCCCCTTTTTATCTGCTGCATTATTTATTGTGTGTATATGCTCAAGTCAGTGGATGTTAACGAAATACATGTACATTTAATGTTATGTTACAGTTATATAATAATAATTATCTTGATTTAGACAAACCAAGGGTATATTTTCTAATATTTACCTCACACAATGGCTCCATTGGGAAGTCAGGAGTGCAGACTACGTCATCATCAGCACCACCGCTCGCCAGAGCCGCCACAGCTACAGCCGACATATCTAGGCCCTGCAGACCATATTATATTAGACACATTTGTAATGGCATTTTAAATTAATTTCGGCGTGTAGTACATAGAGTTTGTTATATAATTGTTTAATCTAATCTATTTTTTTTTTGCAATGATGAAGCTCTGGACAGAGACAAGTGGAAAAAATGAACGGAAGCTATTACCCAAAAACGGGACACATAAGGCATAACAAAATAATAATAATCATTCTTGTCCAACATGTGTGTTCACACAAACTGCAAAAAGAAAAGTATAGTAGTACATTCTTTTCTGTATAACCATATCATAATATTAGGCCTTAGCTTAGTGCAGAAGCACAACGACAGCTAGATCAAAATCTCAATCAACTTATATGTACATTCCGATGGCGAAAGTGGTGTTGCTTGATCTTCAACAAGATACACCTCTTTTCTGCATTCTTAGTATTCAGTTAAAGATGTGTACATGCAGTTGAAGATACGCTGTTCATGATGATACATGGAAAACATACAAGAGTAAAATTTATTTTATCACTGCTTTATTTTTGTTATGGTTTTTAAATCATGGCCCCACAACTCTTTGGATCAGAAAACATTAAAAATGGCGAATTATATTACCTGGGTTAAATTTTCTAAAGATAGATTGATGTTGTCATTAGTTAATGTGTATGAATGACTATTATTGTATCCATTATATATCATAGGGGGAGCCTTTGCCCTAGGCTGTCTTGGTACCCCATATGTATGAGCATTCTTTTTTTCCATAGTCATTCTTATTGGATTGGCAGGGCCAATCTGGAAAAAGATTTCAATTTAAGAATATATATCGCCTTGTATAAAAGCTTGTTTTTTCTTATTTTTTATTACCTTAATTTTTTTATTTAATATATTCACCGTAGTTGAAGGTTTTGGTGCAATGTTGATTGGTGCTTTTATAGATAAACCCCGAGGTTGCATTGGCTTTGGGCTTGGACTTAAAGGCCTCTTTTGGGGTTTCTTCTCCTTAACATTGTCTTCTATGTTGATTGAAGCAAACTTTTTAACCTGAAATAATGTATATTACCTATAAATGCAACAATTATTATAGACTTTACCTACATAAGTGGTGACTCTATAATCAGCATTTTCAGAATGAATTAACTATAAGATTGGAGCGTAATTCGAAATATTACACTGGTAACATTTATCGGCAACGACGAAGTGAAGGCGATAGTGGAAGCTGGCACTTCACGATAGCGTCACAAAGCAGCAACAGTTACAGCTGACAGGTCTCCGTCACCAGATGTATGCACAGGACCTTAACCTCAATCTACTTCTACTACTTTCTACTGAGGAAAATATGTGACAATTTGCGACAGTATTTTAATTAGTTACTTATTTTAGATTAGGACTTAGAAAATACCTTTTGTTTTTTTGAAATACTGTCTCCTTTATAAATGGAGCTCAATATTATACTAAAATGGAGTACCTGAGGAAGTGTCCATAAAGATATACATTTTGATACCTGTATTGTAGGCCCTAATTTTGTTAACATGGCATTAGAATTTTTCTTCCAAATTTCTGGTTCCTTCTCTTTCTTTTTAGGCTCCTTGTCTTTGATTTTTGTCTTTTTCTTACAGCATTCAGAATTATCCTGAATACAGGATTTTTGATATTTCTCTTTTAGATCAGCATCTTGTGTTTTGTAGGTTAACCTAATAGAAAATAAAAAATAATTCATTTACACATTTTTTTTTGCATTTATGTATGTTAGTGCTTTTTTTAAGTTTAAAAATAATATTGTACTATTACTTTAAATTCAAGTTTCTATTTGTTATATTTTGATAATCATCACCCCACAGTTTCACCAACCTCACTATGGTCCTATTATATGTAGTGTCATGGTATGTAACCTATAGCCTTACTCAATAAAAGAATTACTTACAACATAAAAATATTTTTTTCAATTCTGGCCAATAGTTCCTGACATTGATGCACTCACACAAACAAACTATTCGGCTGTACATTATTAGTATAGAAGTATAGATTGTTACTCTTTCAAATAACATTTTGTGCATCTTATACATAAAATTCTTGTCACAAGTTAGTTACCTTACTCCTCAGAAACAGCTTTACTGATTTTTACCAAATTTTATATGCATATTCTGTAGGTCTGAGATTCCACTACTTTCTACTTTTCAAACCCAAAAGTGATAAGGGTTATCCAATCGACCCGGAAGGACAGTGTTTGCCGGGTCAGCTAGTAATTATAATAAAATATAATAACAAGCTTTGTGACTTACAATCAGACAATATAATTCCACATATCAACTTTACGCTATGACTTTTTTACTGTGCTGTGCATTACTGACATCATCATCAGCCGGACGTCGTCCATGGCTGGACATAGGCCTCCTCATAAAGCGGCATATGCCATGATCATTGACATCACCCAAATCCAATTCCAATTATTAGATATGATGCAAATCATACCCTTTCACCTACAGAGAAGATTCTACATTAAAAATAAATGGTATACTACTTTGTAAGTTATTTAATTTAATTAGTCAAACATAAGACTCAAAAAGGAATAAACAAATTTACACCAGAGTTAATAAAAAATAGTAAATAAGATTACACTTTATATTTATAGTAGGGCCATGCAGTTTTGCTTGTGTAATCCACACACACCACTCTTATTTGTCATGATGTGGTGGAAAATAATGTATAAATAAATAGGCTATCTAACATCAAGGGAATTTTACAAGTCAGACCACTAGTACATCCAACCAAACAAACCCTTTAGATTTACAACATTAGTATAAGTGATTTTACTGATTGTTGAATTAGCAACTCTTGGATAAGAAATACATTGGTTTACTTACTGATTCTTCAGATCACAGTAACGTAGAATAGCCCAACAAATAGCCCGTAGGTCCCACAGACATCGAGGATTACATTTAAAACATTTCCAGTCGTCTAAGTCTTCAATTTCTTTAATTTTTTCTACACCTAAATTTCTTTTTATACATTTCTGAAACAAAATTTATTTTTTCTCATATATAATTTTTCTTTTTACAAAACTCATAAGAATATGCCGGTCTACAGTAGAACTTCATTAATTATTTAGCACAGGGGACTTAAGGATGATAGTTCTAGTAACCATCTTATTAAGTTAGAGGTGCTACATTAAACAAGGAGGTACCTCTTGCAGATGATAGGGTGGTATCAATCATTGTGGCGATTATGAGACAGCTATACTATCACATCTGTGTCCAATTGACTTGTATAACAATTAAGCAGATGTTAAGGGCAATGATAATCATCAAGCTTCAACTGTTCTTTCGCCCAAATAGACCAATAAAAGTTACCAGAGTTATCAAACTAAAATTTCTGCTGCAAAATAAGACTTTCAGACTGGCATCACATTGCACTTCACACAAAAAGCTGCTCTATATTATTAGAAAAATATAGTATGGGGGGCAAACAAGAAATCAGTGCATTTCAATCCCTACCAATGCCCATACACATTTATATTATCATGCTGTGTGATGTCCAAAAACAGAACAAGGATAACAACAGGACTTGAAATATTTTATTTCAATAACAAAACATGTACATAATAAAATAGTAGTAATCGATAAATTTTTAATTGTAAAGTTATTAACTGTTAATTTAATTTAGTCACAATTAACACTCCTCAATAGATAAATTTTGACTATGTAGTGACAATAACAGCTACAAAAGTAATACATTTAATAAATATAATAAAATGGTAAATTACCGCACAAAACACATGGGGACAATCTGCACAGCAGTAAACTTGCCCACCCTGCCCACACCAACGACAGTATAATTCAGATCCATCATCGCCCTTATCAAACTCTCCACTGTTGTAAAATGTGAGACATGTTTGACATATCAATGTACGGAGCAGTGGATGTATTTTCATACGACTTTCATTACGAGCAGAACAACCTAAGTGGCGGTCACATGCAGTACAGTGCAGCCTTGAATTTTTGATTGTATTTAAATCTGGAATGTAAGAAGTTTTAAATAATGTTATAAGCCTTACAAATTGAATCAAAGCTTTAATGTAAAACGAATAATCCACATATTATAAAAAAATACACACCTGGCATGGCCGGTGCCCTGAGGGGACAAGAAGAGAAAGCCCAATGCATCATGATACAATTATTGAACAATATGTATTGTAAATAATAAGTACTATTCAATAAACCCCAATCAAGAAAACTATTTTACAAGACTATGACATATTTTTTTTTTTAAATTTAGAATAGGGGGGCAAACGAGAAATCACAGCCTTTTTACGATTACTGACGCCCATGAACATCCACATAATTACTATGTCGATGCGATGCCTTCCTTCTCCCCGTTCCTCCAATGAGCCACTAGCTACTCACAAACCGCACGAAAAGCGGTACGGAAGATGTCACTTTACGGCGGTATTATGTGAGCGAGAGGTATCTCTCCCCGGTCCTGCCAGCCCAATTCCGTTGCATAGGAGGATGTAGTATCATGCCCTATGCGTGGTACTACATCCACCTATGTTATATTTACAGAAATGAAATACTTCTATTTTATCTCTTAGCTTTACGAGCATAACTAGAGCTATCAAGTTTCATTAGTAAACCTTACCAGAAAACTTATCCTTGTAATATTCTCTTTCATCGTTTGATATATCCTCTTCAAAATCATCTTGGGTTGGCTCTGAGCAAGAGATGGAATGAGTAACGTAATTTATGAAGACATTATACATAAAACTGAATAAAATCTTAATTTTGAAAGTAAATAAATAGGTAAAACAAATTGTAATTTATTCATATGTGTATGAGAACTTTGTCAACTGAACATTATGTTATTTATAAAATTGCATAGAATAAAACAACAAAATTACCTGGAAACGGCGGGAATAAAACATCACCATTTCCATGAGCCGGCTTCTCCTTTACATCGACTGTTTCGTTAGCATTCGAAGTGTCACCCATAGCAATTAATTCAACAAATAAAATTGGTTAAGTTTGCAGGATATCTAACTACCATTATTACTAATAATGTTTCAATCAAAAACTGTGGCTTATTTTTATTTTTTATTAAAGATCTGCGAACCAGAAAAACTAATTCACAAAGTATAATCCGCCATTTTAGAATTTGGCACTTGTTATTTTTGTTTTTAGAGTTGCCAGATGGTACAAAGAAATTAAGGATAAATCAGTCTACAAAGCATCGTATGGGTATACGATGCTTTTTGTACAATTTTAACACATCATTTACTCATCTGGCTTTCAAAACACATGTTACATAATTTAGGATTGTGTTTTACAACAACAGATCTAATAGGAACAAGCTTGCTACCAATGGCAACATTATAGCTAAAAGTACGCTAGAGATACAGAGCGTGCGCAGATCATTCTATTGGTATTGAATTAATGTGACGTCATCATACATTTGTGGGGAAAATATAAGTTATGTGGCTGTGTAGCATGATCGTAGTTCGAGTGAAATGCCCAATGAAATCGAAGCGGTTACTTCCATAGAGGTATTATGGATAAAGTTGGGAAGCCACAAAGATACATATGCATGCGAGTGTACATCTTGTTTAATAGGCAAAGAATACGTTTAAGCTGGCTTCCTTACTTTACTTAAGTCCGAGTAATCAGTTTCGAGTGGCGTGTAAAGCAATAATAAATACTTATTTATTTACATTTAAATCATGAAAACTAGTAAAACAGCATTATTATTGCTTTGCATTGTTTCTATTTTTACGACATGTCTTAGCGATTATTGACAGTAAAATAATATAATCAATGATGTTACAACTTTATCTAGATCACAAAAAACCGTAAACAACGAGAATTGCAAGAGATTGTATATTTCTGTGACATAGTAGGTAATAGTAAATTTTTTATAAGAACATAGTAGTAAACTTTTAAACTGATAATTATTCTCTTAAAGAGATAATTGCTTCCCAAAATTTGCTTTTTCTATCGACTTGACGAACGGTTTTTAGCTGCACATTGAGCGAGTTGTTGCTCGCAAACGCCAATCAATAATTAATTAATGTCAAATTCCAATTAACTGTTGTCAAATCGGAAATGTCAATTGTCACAAGTCAGAACTTTGACGTCTCACGTCACTCCGCACTCTTCACTCGTCAGTAGTCAGTACCCGGTAATCAGTCTATCATTAATCTGTGCTAGTCACTCAGTGAACGGCTTTCCCGAGGAGCGTGTATTTAGCAACTAAAACGAATGTTGTTTACTTTCATTTTAATTTCTAAATTAAATGTAATTTAGCACTTTGTTTGTAATGTAATATGAAGTTGAAATGTCGTTAATATTTATGTAATAGATAAAAATTTCATACGAATAAGACAACTAAGTGTTGATAGTTACCGGCGGAATATTTTTATATATTTTGTATATAATGTAAATATTCACTGTGATATTATTTATTAAGATAAGTTCTACATTCTTCAAAATGACTGTAACATATACAGGAGAAGTTGCAACTTGTCGAGGATTTGGAACGTTTTTAAAAGTATTAAACAGGTATGTTTTGGTTTTTCAAGATTTTTCTTACTTCCTAGCCTTCATACTTTATTTTATCTCCTGTATAAGATCTTACCTATAAAAAGAATGTATTCTCATAGGTAGGAGTGAGATGAAAGCCTACAAAAAGACTAAAATAGATTTTTATAATTTTTTTACACATTACAATATTTACAATCACTTTGACTGGACTGGCGTTATTTTAAACCTACCGATGTTATTATAAATGCGTATGTTGTTTAAGTTAGGCTACAGAATTAGGGATAATGACCTTACATTAAATAATCTCTAAGAAGAGAACTTTAAATCATGATCCAAGTAACTTTGTAGTTGTTGTGAAATATCCTAGCAATTTGTACCAGCTTCTTTCCGTTATTAAGCACAATATTTTCTATTTAAAAAACTAGTATGTGTATGATATAAAATTAAGTAATAATTTCAAAAATAAAAAACAGAAAATAGATTAAAATAAGATCACTTTTTCATTATTCACACGCTTTTTCGATCTTCACATTTTTCTTCCTGTGCCTACAGAAGTAACATTTGCAATTTTCATAACACTGGAATCATACACTTAAGAACCACTCCTTGTAGAAGTTTAATAATAGCAATTACGTTGCAAAGGTATTTTAGATCTCTTTGTGATAAAGTATACTTTTAACGAACAGGATTTCTGGCACTTCATCTTGTATTCAATTTACATGGCCTATTGGGCTATTCTACAGAGAACATGATCAAGGCATGATCAAGGTAATGAATATCCATAATATCCTAGTGGCATAAAACTTCTTTGACTTGTTGTTGAATTGTAGCCAAATTGGTTTCACCTAACACCATACCACCATAACCTCCTGTAAGACCTGCGTGAAGCGTGCTGTTCTATTTGGCTTGCTTTTTTCCTCGAACTATACATTTGTTTTTCACACTATTAAAGTTCTATAAACACTACACATTTAAAAATATAATATTGTATGTCGTAAATCATAATTTTTATGATTTTTTTCTTGATGTTGTAGTTAAAAATAATTTTATTCTTGGAATCAGAAAATAACTTAATTCTTAGCCAGACTGCTTGGTTATAATAAGCTCTAACCTATGAGTATTAAGCTATGAATTGCAAAAGTTATAGCCATTTAACAACTCACACAATTTAAAATGTCAATCAACTCTTGTAATATATGTAAGCCTATGGCCAGAAGCATCTATTACAGATTGATTTTTTATTGTAAAAAGATAGATCTTGCAATCCCATATGGCAAACGAGCAAGTAATTTTAAGTAGGTATGCTTATTTTTAAGTAGTGGAATTAACATTAAAGTAACTTTACAATATCAATGCGATTCTTACATTAACTTAGAATAACGATAATTGCAATGGTGCTCATTTGCAACTGTATAATTTGCAAGCTACAACTGCCCCGGTCACTACTGTCGTACTCAGTTGCGACACAGAACATGCAGTTGGCGCTTTTGATAATTGTACACGCCCATAAACATTCGCACAGTCAGAGGCTATACATACGCGTAGTACTCCTTCATCCAATCCTCCCCAGAGAGCCACTAGCACGTTATGAGATCGAGAGGTCTGACCGCACTAGTCAACATGCATATGAAATATCATGCATAGGTAATGTATAAAAAATATGGAATATTTTTCATATTAACATTAGCATATGCAGATGTGTTGCCTTTCTTCACCTATCCCCCACAATGGGCTACTCACATATCCGACGAAACACAACCATCACTTTGCGACGGTATTAAGTGAGCAAGAGGTACCTACCGGGTAACACTGCGACAATAATGCATGGCGCTACCTCTTACTAATAACATGCAGGTTCAACATGATAGGTACATGTATATTATACAACATGTAATTTGCTTCATGAGTGTCAGCAATCACTAACAATAACTTGTGCCGTATTGAACTTTAAGAGGAAGCCCTTGGATCTTATAACTTATACAAAGAAAAGGCGCTTTCTCAAAAGCCCACTGTTTAAGACCGCACAAGTAATTGTTAGTTGTTGTGACACTCGTATACTATAGCCCTATAAATATAATAACATTTCACATAAAACATTACACACTGCAAATAAAAAATAAAAAATAACAGCAATAGATTGTGTGGTTTTTTCGTGCCCTACTTTTTATATTCAATAACCGGTAGTTGATTTTTAACAGTCGTGCACTAAGAACGTCCTGAATAAAAAATAGTAGGATATGTCGTTTTATAGAGTGGTTGCCAGGCAAGGGCTATTTATTATTCAGTGCACCTGCAATTCAGAGTTCGTTGTACAGTCGAATGTAATCGATAATTTATAACAAAGCTTTGCCTCGCACGCTGTATTCATCCAAGATTTGATATTCCGATAGCATGAGTCTTATAATAAAGTGTTAAAATAAGATCGGAATGTCAATTCCGGCGACTGTGTGTGAAGCGCAATGCAGTGGATTCTAATGCTCCGGTTATGATCCTCACCATGAGCCAAACGTTCATGTCACGAGGGCATTTTAGATAACGCGCGAGAGCTGCCTCCGACGTCAGAGCTATTACAAACACTCTCATATCGCGATGCATCTCTCCCATCTGTAAGAGTGAAGGGAGTGGGTCCTTCCGTAGCATAATTTCTGGGCCAAAAAAAATCTTAAGTTGAAATCTATGCAACAAAAAAAAAAAAAAGAAAACATTTGCGTTTACATAAAATACTATCACAAAGTGAAAGATATATATTTTCGTTAAAAGTAATAAAAATTAACTATATTATCTATATAATATGTTGGTTTTGTAAATCGTAACAAAGAGTTTTGTTGCTGTGAAAGATTGATGTGGCCTGTGACCACTAATTATGCTGTGGAAGCGAAAATAAGATTGCAGCTTTTTCAGATAACTATAAGTGAGTTTGGCAGTTAGGGACCAACCCCCCTCCCTCTAATCTGGAGAGTTGCATCCCGATAATATCTTGGGGGAAGACAGTGAGGGGTTGACCCCCCATCTTTGTCTGCAAAGTTTGGGACCGTTTTGTTTTGTGGCGGGCCAACGATTAGCCGGATTGTCCTGCGAGACGTTCTTTAATATGTCGGCAGACGTTTAGCCTCATTGAGTATCTTAATTTCAAGCTGTAATAGTAATCGATACAAGTATAAAATTAGGCCCATTGTTTTGAGTGCAAATAAAAAAATAGCCTAACCATGGGTATGGTTTTTTAATTTCTCCGTATTGGACCATCGACGCAATTGTCGTCATGTCAGGCAACACCGCGAGTGTTAAAATTAGGAACCAAATCGTGTGAAAGAGGCGGATAATGATCTGCTTCAATTCAATAAGGCTAGCTTTATTGCATAACGTATAACGCTGAACTCTTTCTGGCGGATATTCACTCAGTCCTAATCAAGCCGGCTAACATTTGGCCCTACACAAAACAAAACTGCCCTGTTCTTGAAAATAGCTAGCCATAATGAAGTACGGCGATTTAGACAATCCGACTGCTGCGACATATATACGGAAACATTGTGATTATATGTGTAAAATACTCTAATTATAATATGTATTACCAATTATCATAACATTAGATAAGTCCTCATTCTATAAATAAGTCGTTTCAACCCACAAATAAAGCTAGACTGAGGACAAATAATAATGAATTTTTAAATAGACGACTTACGAGTAAATGTACCTGCTGTACATGCCTAATGTAAATTTGTAAAATAATATAATCTTTATTTGATACAATGACAAAAAATAATAAACAAGTAAAAGGCAAATAGAAGGCTGCAATGACACAGCAAGAAAGTCAGAAAATATCGAAATTAAGCTCCATTGTTTAAAAAAAAAAGTGTTTTAAAAGGCCATTTACTATAACATATTTTTTAAATAACGAAAGTGCGAAAGAAACTTGTCCCGTCCGCGACCATAATATTTTCTTTATTGAGGGGTAGGTATTTTATATTTACGCGCAGATTAACAGCTACAATTCTTATACTAAAACTATCAAGTCTGATAACTACTGAACTATCAAGTCGTGCGTATGTAGTAATACGCCTATGAACATTGGCATAATTACTATGTCAATGACTTGCCGTCCGGCTACTCTCGAACCGCACGAAACGCGATACCGAAGATGTCACTTTGCGCTAGATGTACCTACCAGATTGTCTGGCCCAATCCCGCTGCAGCGCAGCATGAGTAAATAGAGTTGTATTATAAATAATGAGTTGTTGAAGTTTGAAGCCACTGTAATAAATTGTGACTATACAATTCACGGCTTAATTTTTTATTTTTAGTTTGTAAAGAATGAAATTCTATGTAACCATTTTATAAATATATTCATAACATTGTGTTACGAGAAACGTTTAGAACGATAAAGATATATTTGATACGTTTCTAAAAAAAAAATTGTGTCATAATTTTCATGAACTTTCGTGAAAAATATTATTCGTAATCACCCAGAATGTGAGCTATTACTTCTCCGTGTGAATTCGTTAGTAATTGCCAGTGTAAATAATGGTTCATTCAAAGGCGTTTGCTTCCACGTACCTGATTTACGTGAACTTCATAATATGTATAATATAAAACTCATAAATAACTGACATTTTGAGCCTGGCAGACAACTTACAACCGAAAGTACTGAACACACATAACATCGCCCTAAAGTGACATCTTCAGTGCCGTGTTTTGTGCAGTTTGAGAGTAGCCGGCGGCCCATCGGGGGAGGGGGGGGGGGGAGCAGGACAAACATTCCCCCTATTCTATAAAAAAACATAAGAAGCCTAAAATTATTATGCATTATCACATTGTTCACAATGCGGGTAAACCCGCGCGGCCTTACTAGTTTGTTAGTAAATATTGAAATTCATCCCTTGGGGCATTTTCCTTATACACATATTAAATGGAATTTACTCTTGGCGTCCATTGTAACTTACGACCTTACTATCAAGGCCTCACCTATCTGTAAGGAAGCTGTATTATGCACTGAGGAAACGTAATTATGTATCACAACCGTCTTACACGGCAACACTCGGGCGCACGTCCTGGCCCTTATAGAATAGAAAAAAATATATAATAGTGAATTAATGCATAGTCTAATTACAATGAAACTACTTTAAGGATTTTCATTGTAATTTATCGCGGTTTATTTCATTATTTAACTAGCCAAAAGCAGTTATATTGTAATGAGTAACATTCGCGTAAGCTTAAGACATCAACATAGCCTAATTCATAGTGATTTCATTGTAATAATAACACCATACGAGTATATGAGCTTCGAATCAAGCCCCCCCAAGTGTTGGAAGCCCATACAACAGAAAAAAACTGAGGTTTTTCTCGGTCATTTCGTTGTCTTTCTCCTTCTTATTTACTTTGAAATTGAGCAAACTAAATTCGGTAATATATAAAAGAGAAATATAAATAGAGAGTAGCACAATATGCATCAAAAGTATTGGCCACTTCAAGGTTTTCCTGTCTAAACATCTGTTAAATATTGTTACTTCTATGAATGAGCTATAACGCGCGAGTGAAACAATGATTACTTACATCTGAGTGACGTAATTCTTATCGGGTCGGCCGCTGATATGTGCGGAAATGATAGATCTGACTTGTACTTAAGATGATCTTGTTTTGGAGTATCACATGATGTGGTCGTAAGTCAATTGTTATGTAAATTTTGTATATGTTATTTCTACAAGCACTAGGAATACATGGGGGCACTTAAATTTGATTGTCGGTAACATGTCGGTGCTTGTGATCAATCATTATCAGTCTTTTTTCTTTAATCTTTCTAAGAATGCATTTTTTTATAGTATAGGGCGGCTGATGAGTAATCGGAGCCTTTTTTGGCTACCTACTCCCATAAACATTCCCATAATTACTATACCCCGCTGTGTTGCCCTCCCTTTCCCCTTCGCGGTTTTAGCCACACAATTTTTCATACAAAAGGGATGAAGTTTTCAGAAAATCTGTTAGTGCTTCCTCACACTCCCCAAGGAACATACAAGCCAAATTCAGCTTCGTTTATATAACATAAGCAAGGCCCCGCATTTTCATCTACGTAACATGGTAAAATTCCAAATTATAGCCCTTTCTTAGTGCTCACAACACCACGAAGGGAATCTCTGTACCAAAATTTTAAGTTTTCAGGTACAGTAGTTTCGGCTGAACGTTGCCTGTCAGTCAGTCACTCAGCGAAGATTTTTATGTCGTATATATAAAGTACTCGTGTCACAATGTTAGTTACATATTTCCTCCGAAACGAATCTACCGATTTTTACCAAATTTTATATACATATTCAGTACGTCTGAGAATCGGATACTAACAATTTTTCATACCCATAAATGATAGTGGTTGTTCACCCAAGTTGGCAGTACCACGTATGCCGGCTCACCTGATAATATATAGATGTTTATATTGCCAAGGTTACGCCATGCCTCGAATCATGGTCACGTTGTCATTTCAGCTTGCACTTGGAGATTACGTTAGTAATCAGATGTAATCTGCAAGTGCAAGCTTAACGAGTTAGCTCGTGTAAATAAAGATGAGTCTTGATAAAATACAATTGGTGACTTTTTTAATAGCTTAAAATGCAAAACCGAGTGCTACCGAGACACTTAGGCAGATGTGTTGCTCTTATTCACCGCATAGCACCAGTGGAGCTTTTCGAACCTGTAGGAATTGAATAACCTTCAAAAACGTGTTATCAATTTAAAATGGTGAAGTGGTCGGCGCTAATACTTAAATTCAAAATGGTCGGTGCAAATACTGAAAGGAAATATCTAAAATTTCCTTACGACTCCGACCTCAAAAATTATTTTACAATTTTGAATCGATAACACGGTTTAAAGTCGGTTTAATATAATTTTAATAACTCCTTTAGTAGTTTGTAGAGCAACTAGGTAGTATAAAGATGATTATAATTTGACCTCTTATTAGAATTACTAGGAACGATGATTAATTTACGTGAAACTTTATTCACAAAATATAAGTTATGGGAAAAGGATCTGCACAATCTGTTTATTGCTTATCTTTATGGGCGTCAGTGGTCATAATCCCACTGCTGTTATTGTTCTGAATGATAACCTCGTATTTCTTAATCGACTTTAAGAAGGGTGTTATCACGGCACGTATTATGTGTCTATGTAATACGAGAGTGGATTGAAACGTATTCGACCTAACCAAGTGAATAAACACATACAAAATAAGTTATTTTGAATATATTTTTATTTTTCTACATTATCACCCTCAAAGTTCGATGCACTTTTGCCATCCCCCATTTATAACATTTAGACCGTTGAAAAAAAAATGATTCTTCGTCCTCGTACTTCTCGTTGTTTATAATCGTGTGTGATTACTATCTGAAAGGGGAAAGACTAATTTGACACTTTTCAAGATAATCAAACATAATCACGCGCTTCGAGTACCAGAATGCTGAAGCCATTATGCCTTATTTGCCGACAAAATAGCTTTAGCCTTTTTGAGGGGGTGGCGAATCAGGTCTTCTCCACTGTTTCGATTGTTATTTTGTTTCTGGCGTACAGTGTTAACACTTTTTTGGAGGGACCTACTACTGGTTGCGTCACTATTGCTCCCGCCCTCTACAGTTCATAGGACTAGGGAAGATTTTTGTGTTTTCTGGTTTAGGGAAAATAATGAACCCACGTTTCGTCCACTGTAACAAACCGATTAAAAAATCATCTGCATCGGTCTCAAATAACTCCAAACAGTCACGTGAAATAGTCAATCGCGTCTTTTTTTGTTCAACTGAAATCAGTCGGGGAACCCACCTCGCAGACACCTTACGCAAACCCAATTCTTTAGAAATGCTTATAATCTCGGCTATCTCTTTAATTTTTAATCTGCGGTCTATTATAATTGAATCAATTATTTTTTTGTCAGTAGTAGACGTCGAAGCCCTTCCAGGTTCAATTCTGCTTTCCACTTTTTTGACTGATGAATAAGACAGAGCAGAATCTCCAAAAATACCTACCATATTGTCATCATGGATGCATTGCGGTGACAGCACCTTCTTATGGAGTTACTTAATGACGGCACTATGCAGAAACTATGTCGGATTGCTTTGTCAAAAAAATTATAAAGTCACAATTAATTATCGCACACGTTTAGAACATCACACAATTAACTAGTCTGAACTGAACTTAATAATGTGGGTAGATTTGATATTTAAAATTGAATGAATCTGTGTTAGGCCGAGTATTTTTAAATCCATCCTCGTATTATCGGAATTGCAAAATATTCACACATAACATTCTACTAGGGCTTCCAAACAGATATACAAAATTTTATACGTGTTTGTATGTTTGCATAGGATGCAATAAGATATTATACTTATCCAACTTTTCAAATTTGTATCGTAACCCAGATACGTATCTTCTCGGACCTCGATCACGTATCATTCTTGACTACATTATCGATTACGTATTGGCATTGTTTTATATTTTGTATTGTATGAACGTTGCGCACCGCCGTCGCGTATCGTTATCACGTATCATTTGACGCGTGCGCTCGCCATTGCGTATCATTAACGCGTATTAAGTTGGCTTAAGTGGACCTTCAACGAATCCGAAATGTATTTGAATTTTTTTACATAATCGATAAGTTGCACCATCAGAAACTCGATTGGAATGTAGTCGGGTATTAGTTGTTGAGGATGATATTATTTAGAACAATTACTAACTTACGCATTACAATGTAACTACTTTTACTGATTTTATCGCGGTTTATTTAATTATTTATATAGCCCGACGTTCCAGAAGCTTTACAGCGACTATGATCACGGGTGGACTGAGATGACAGATGTCCTGATGTACCAAGTTTTTAAAAGTACCCGGTGAATTATAATTTTATTTGTTTCGATTAACGCAAACAGTACTTATTATATCTTGCTGTCTTGGGGTGTTATGTTTACCTTTTGATTTGATTATGTTCACCATTGGGTCTCAAGCAGAGGGAAGAACCCAGCCATCGTCTCTATTGAAATTTGGATGTTTTTTACTTTCAATAGCCTCACGGATCATCCTTAGAAGGAATCGGTGTTCTCGCAGATCGTAGATTTTGTAACACGTCGGTGTTTCATATCGGCTATATGTTCTTTAACGCGAGTTTTTATAGATCTTTTAGTTCGCCCTATATAGGAGAGTCCACAGTCACAATCAAGCTTGTACACTCCTGCACCTTGCAGAGGGATCTGGCATTTCACTGATGGTAAGAACTGACGTAATCTTCTTTGGCGGCTTAAAATAAGTTTTTATTGAAGCTCGCTTAAGAATATAGCCAATTTTATCAGTCACACCTTTTGAGTATGGTAATATAGCAGGTAAGCGTTCGACAGTAGCTGGTTTCACTCGGCTTCTGTGGAGCAGACGGGGAACCCGAAGCTTGTTGTCTCGCTTGACATGTTGAAGTTCGGTATCCAGGTGTTGCTTGTCACAGATGCCTCGTGGTCTCTGAAACAAAGATTTACCCACATAGACAACTGTGTTGGATGGTGATGAGAATTGCCGTTAAGATACCAATCAGTATGGGTACGTTTTTTATATACTGTATGACTGAATGTGTTGTTGTGTTTACGGATGATCAAAACATCTATGAAAGCTGAAGAATTATTTGCCTCTAACTCCATTGTAAATTGTATTTTGGAGTTTATACTTTATATAAGTATGTACTTTATCCTTAGGTAAAATTATCATCAACGTGAAAGTATCATCAACATAACCTTGGTGTTCGAGTTCGAGGGGCAACGTCCTCAAAGTATTCCATAAAGATATCTGCGACTACAGGGGATACTGGTGCACTCATCGCCACTCCGTCTACTTCTTTGTAGAATTGATGATTCCACATCATATAGCCAGACGTGAGGCAATGTTTTAATAGCTCCGCATATTCCAGTGGTAGGTTATTATACTTCAGCTTTCCTGTTACTATTGGTATGCACTCCTCTATTGGTAAGCATGTAAATAGGGATTATACATTAAAACTGACCGTAATCTCATTGTGATAGAGATGTAGTCGTTGTATCTCTTCGACAAAGTGGTATTAATCCCTTGTAAATACTTTAGTGAGTCCACGAAGTGGTGATAGAACTTTCGTGACATGTTGAGCCAATTTATAAGTTGGTGAATCAATTTGGCTCACTATTGAACGTAATGGAGCACCATCTTGTGTTTTTTGGCAACCTTTACAGTTTCGGCGGTTCTGCACACGAAGGGATTAGGTTTTTAACGTCCAGACTCAATGATTCGGAGTGTCTTTTAATGACCGCGATAAAATCCGTAAAAGTAGTCTTATTGTAATGACTAACATTCTCGTAAACTTAAGACATCAATACTAACTTACGCATTTCTTCACTTAAATTTCTCGTTTTTAATGTTTAAAAAAATGTTATAATTAATATTGAATTCTTTTACATCGGAATATATCTGAAATATTCATGGGAACATAGAATCTCTTAATTTTTACCCCTGTGACATTGTCTGATTGAGCTGAAATTCTCTTTACATAATATGCAAGTCAGATACATGACAATGCAATATGGAACCATGGACCTAATCTGATGAAAATTGAGAACATTGAAAATAACTATGGAAGCTCTCTAATAAAATATGGCAACCGCGATAAGTATTTGGACCAATTTTATTTGTCTTGATGATAACTTTATAACAATTTCAGATTTTGTAGTTTTTTGTAATTGAAATAAAAAAAAGTGTGTATGTGCACGCGTTAGAAGTGTAACTTCGAAAACCTTATATGTATGTTAACACTTTTTTTAATTTTATTAACTAATACACGCTAAAGATAGTAGGTAGTACGCTAAAGATAGGTAGTTTTGAATATTTCTGAAAAAAAATCCATATTTATAATTCCCTATTTTCGTAACTCAAATCTCTTTGTCTAGAGTCTAGATTAAACCACTTGTAGCGAACATTTTTGATGCAGTGTAATGGGATACCGCATATTATAACCACAGAGTACATCTATAGTGTATACTGTGCTATAACCACAGTACATGTATAGTATACCTAGTCTTGCCATACATATTGTAAATAATAAAAAAATATATTTTAAATAACATTTATTACTTTTACAGGTTGTTAGTTTAATATACAAATATAAAACGATTGAAAATATAAAAGCCTATTCGAAGTGCTCTTCATTGGCTGCAGTGCAGTCCTTTAAATGTAGAAGCACGCACTCTTTCTATTAATAACTGCCAATCGTATGGATTGATTTAGGGACCCCAAATTACCATGGCATTTAGAGCAAGCTGTATTCTCCGAAACTGACCCTAAATCATAATCCAGCAGATTAAGATTGGGACTCGGTGAAGGTAGTCTTCAGCTCTGATCAAATCCGGAACGTTCGTTTTAACCAAGATTTGGTGGACCGAGCTTTATGACCCTGCGTCGCGTCTTGCTGGAAGAACAATACTTGATTATTGAACATGGTGTTATTAAGGGGCTGAACTAACCTCTCAAGAATGGTATCTTGATACACTTGTACCGATGTTTTGGTAAGGTCTCACGAAAATATGGTTCAGTCAATCCTTCATAGCTAAGACTTCACCAAACCATCACGGAAGTCGGATAATGCCCACGGAAGCTTCGTTCTTAGAGTTCGTGGTTCTTAAAGCTGTGAGCACAATATATCAGTTACGAAATCACCAGTATCTCTTATAGCCTGCAAGTTCTAAGTCATCTCTTAAAATACGGTACACGTTACCTTGTGCTATCTTAATTTCCCGACATACAATCTTTTGTTTTTGGGCCGGATTTTTTTGAATTCTGTCCCTTACTGCCTTGACTTTTTTCATACGCGGATGGCCAGATCTTTGTCACAAACAGAGGAAATCTCGTACCTATTAATAACCATTTGACTAATACCATGTGTATGGAGAGTTTTAAAAATTCCATTTGGCTCTAGGCCTACTTTATGTAATGCAATCACAGCGTTTCTGGTGATTTTATCACCCCACTCCATTGTAATATCGCAAAACATTGTACAATGTATTGGCGCCAAAATGAGGAAACAATGAACTATCGTATAAAAATTACAGATTCCGAATTCAAATGTAATCCTTTTCTATTTTTAATCGTAACAGTATTTGTGGCCAGACTAAGTATAATGTGCTATAACAACAGTACATCCTATAGTATATGCTGTGCCATAATGGCACGGTCATCTACTTCAATTAGTTGCTTGCGTTTCGAGTAGTCTAATTGATGATAATGTGTATGATTTTCGCTCCTAGGGCGTAAATGATTCAGAGAGCGAGATGTCACGCTTCCGGCAGCTAATATTTGAGATCACCAGATGAGTCATGTGTCATCTAAACATTATCGTTTTCAAGATGTGTTATGTTAATTTCCGCAGTATTTACATAACATGAAAAATGACAAACTGACAACTTTCAAGAGATCTGTTTCCGTGTCGTTTATATAACTATTATATATTACGATTATATTATATATTTTGAAAAAAAAAAAACAATGATAATATATATGTTATATCATATTTTTTTTCTTCACATAAATATAAGATAAAACAATACAGAGAGTGTACTTTTTATTTTTCGACCCCAACCCTAGTCTAGTCGCCTGACGAGCTCCCATAGCAATTCCATGAAGCTGTATTGGGTTTATCGTCGCTTCTACAGCATAAGGTCCGATCCGAAAAAAAAACTATTTATTTTATATTTTTATTTTAAATTATTTGATAATGTTTCTATAACACGAAACATTTAACACACGACACAGGGAACACGACATTTTAAAGTCTCTGTGTCGTTTATGTTCCTAGCAGAACCCTTGAACGGCTTTATTCGGAAGGGGTTACCTCTACTCTTTTCTATAGATGGGAGACGAGGTATCATCGGGATGTTTTGAAACCAATTGTGAGGAGGGTAGAGCCGGCCGCCAACGCACTTTCTAACTAGCGAGCACATGCTTTTGCGGATGAAAGTCAGTGTTTTGGTCATGATTAAAGAACTTGCTTCACTTTTCACGTCAAAATGATGTGTATAATCCGTGTAGTAATATACTTGTTACGCACTTCTTTTTATTAATCTGTCTAAGCTTAATTAATGTGTATTTGAATGTACCGTAAAACCCAAAGAATGCCCACGGGACGCTATTACTAAGCCGACGTCCCTCTGTTAATCTGTCTGTCACACGGCTGAATCTCTATTCTAGGTAGAAACTTGACATTTCCATTGCTTGTACATTTTCTTATACCACGGATACTTCGTCTTTATGTTCATAATGTATTTGCTATCTATAGTATAAAATGCATCATTGGGTTATCAATTACATTATCGAGTGCACAATCGACGAGAGATGTGTGAGATAAACGACTGATGTGAATATTTTATTGTAAATCCGAAAAATAACTTACGCTCCTCAGTCATCATCATTCATCATTAACAGCCCGTATCGGTCCACAGCTGGACATAGGCCTCTCTCAATTAACGCCAAGACGACCGATCTCCTGCTACTCGCATTAATCCCGGACCGGCTACTGCGCGGAGATCGTCTTCCCACCTGGTGACCGGTCGACCAACACTTCATTTTCCTAAATCATCAGTCCATTGCCACTTACGCTACTTAGGTACAAAATTTCATTTAGGGGTTATGTTATCTTTATAGATACATCAGATGGCCAACTTGCATTTCCATTTTGTGTATACCGAGATACATAAACGATTGCGTTGCGCTCCTCCTGCCGTCCAGTGAACCACCGAACTTTTTTATTTGGCGCATAGGGATGTGGGTGGAATATTTTAGGACTTGAATGAATGAATGAACATATTATGAATGATAATTAAATATTTACTCATTAAATAAGTTTCCTATTGAATGTATTTTTATCTAAATAACATGTCTGTCTTTATTAAATAACGTAACAGACAACGCATTTCCACAAATTGCTTGGTAATGAAAACACAACAATAAATTTATTTATGTTGGAAAAATATGTTTTTGTCTGCGTCGAATTTTTACTTTTATAATTAGTACTTTCTATAATATAGAAGCTAGTATACATTACTATGACTCTTCAAAGCATATTTTTTCAAAAAGATTTATTCAATATAATTCGACTGATATAAGGCTGTTTTATGTCTTTAAAATATTGCTAAAAGATAACATACAAAATGTAAGTAGACATCCATTGAAATTATGATTTAAATAATAAGAAATATTAACTATCTTAATAATCTTTCATTTTATTTAAGGCGATTCATTCATTTGGCAATTTGATCTTTGTGTGCCAACACTTTACCCCATTATTACTCTATATTGTCATTGACCGAAAGTACGCCATGTTTATTTACTATTTAGGACACTGAAAAAGAAGTGGACTATACATACAAATTTTTGCATCTGTAACACTAGATCGGTTGACCGCTACTACGCCCACGTGTATTACAGACAAATAAGTTAATATTTTTATAGCTTATAGGTTATTGAGGTACATTAAATAGTTTCGTCAAAATCAGTCAAAAATAAAACAAACACAAGTCACCTTAAAGTCGGGTCCCATAAGACCAATATATGTTTCAGAAACTCTCAAATATAAAGCCTAAAAATTGTTTTTCATGGCTCGACAATTTGCTCGTGAAAGTCAATGTTCATACTGCTGGACTACAGGAGGACAAGTTTACTTACATAAATCAGATAGTCCTCTATTAAAATCTCCAGTGAATCAGATTTAATTAAACTTAAAAATAATAAAATGTGACTATTCTCGATCATATTAATATGTATACTTCATGTATCTGTTAATTTAATCATTCTAATACTTTCAAATTTTGTTAAGTCAAATCATTGGCTTTTGTCTTCTACATACGGACCAATGTTAAATAATATTGCATGCGTTTTTACTTGCAGACTGACACCGTATACACATAACAATCTACCAAACCCATATAATTATAAGCAACACTATCCAAGCGACGATATAAATAATTCACTTTAATTTGAAATATTTCAATATTCACACATACATTACATACCACACAATGAATCAACCTACTACGAAAACACCTTAAAAAGTAATTTTAACCGTGATTACAATAAAAATGTACTTAGGCACAATCAAAACATTTATATAAACTCGGCGTACTTGTATTGTGACACAATGACAATGGTCAAAATGATATACAAATTGAACTAGACGGTATTACCGTATCAAACAGTAGTAATTGTGTGATTGAAGACTGTGCGAAGTTAAAGTCCAAGAATGGCAAATCTCTATCCTTCATCACGCAAAAAGTAAGAAGTATTACAGGAAATTTCAGTGGTTTACAGACGCTTCTCGCAGGAGCTAATATCGCATGGGGCTTTATAATTCTTACCGAATGTCGCTTACACCACTCCCCACCAATACCTACTCTGGATGGGTATTTGTCTACGTCTACTACTTCACATCACCCACAAAATGTTGGTATTAGTGTATACTTATAATAAATATATCTCATTACAACATATACGAGCCCACCTTATTTAATGCCAACTGTTTGATAATAAAGACAACAGACATTGCCATAGTGGCTATCTATAGATCCCCATCGGTCTACAACATCAGTAATTTTTTAGAATCACTGAACCCTATCCTCGCTAGCTTGTCATCTTTCAAAACCATACTCCTCGTTGGTGACCTCAATATTAATAATTTTTAATGACCTTTTATTAAAAATTCGTCGGATGTACGTTCTAATGATTATCTTGATTTAATAGCAAGTCACGGTAAGGTAACTCATGTCTGGACCATGTCATGTTGAAAACCAAGAAGCCTGCCGCCTGTTATATTGCGGACATTTCATTGACCGACCATGACAGTGTAATACTATTTATACAAAAAACGTTTAGGTACATACCACTTAATAAGGAAACCAAACTTATAAATTATGAGTCGTTTGAATCTGATCTGAAGCTAAGTGAGCTTCCTCCTTAAATATGGTGTCCCGCAAGGCAATATTTTGGGTCCAACTTTATTTTTAATTTATATTAATGATTTTTGTCTACTAAGTTTACCTCGTAGGAAAATGCTTACATATGCAGACGATACGGCGCTCATTTTTGGTGTCAATACTTGGGAAGGGACGTTTAGGTTAGCACAATTAGGTTTTAATTGTTATGTACTGGCTAAATAATAATATGCTCACCCTTAATGCTTAAAAACCTGAGGATATTCCGTTTTCCCTAGCACGATACACACAACCTAGGAATGTTCCGCTATTATTACAGGCGCTTTCTTCCTGTCCCTTGCTATGCAGAACAGACTGTATTAAATATCTAGGGGTGTTTGTTGACGGTAGTTTGTCCTTCCAAGTTCACATGGACTCTATTTGGAAAAGACTTCATAAGCTTATGTTCGTCTTCAGGGGACCAAGACATATTGTAAATGAGGAACTAACTAGGAGAGTCTATATCGCTTTAGTGCAATTGCTCCTCACATACTGCATAATAGTATGGGGTGGTACATCAACGACAAAATTACTCCGCCTAGAAAGTACTTAAAGATATGTTCTTAAGGTTAGTTGGAAACTCTCGAACATGTTTCCCACTGCCGAAGCTTACAAGAAATGTAGAGTCCTCTCGGTACGACAGTTGTAAGTTCTTAATGTCATCCTAAAGAAACACTCCTCTCTCAATTACGATCGTAATGCTTTTGTAAACCAGCGCAGAAAACACACTGTATGCTCAAGTAGCAAATTTAAGACGGGTATGGCACAGTTTCTTCTGTTTTCGTGGAGGGTTTCCGTACAACAGGCTGAACAAAATAATATATCACCTCAATAGAAGTGAATGCAAACGGAAAGTTTCAGACTTGCTAACATATTTAAATTATGATGCCACTGATAGACTTATAATTAAGATCCATTAAATGGACACGCCTCGCTTACATTGTTATTTACACCTTCACATACAATGTTTTTCTTTATTTCTTATAAATACACACATCGTAGAATCCATACCTCATTAAAATAATCACGATAGGGTAATGTCCACTAAAATTCCGATTTGCTGTCTGTCCCCCTATCGTCTACCTATAACCAGAAGACAAAAAGTCTTCCGTAATCAGTCGAACTGTTAGGGCTGGACAAGTGCCGCCAATCAGTAGTAGGTCCCTCCGAAAAAAAAAATCCATACCTCACACACATATCATTCACTCACTCACACATACACATATGCATGCCTTATTGTTTTTTTTTATAATTTATATCTATTTTGTAATTTTATTTTTATGTAAAACTTATTATCATTATTCCTTTTTTGTTTAATCTCAATAACAAAGTAACAGGGTGTATTGTGCCTTGTGTAGGTGGTAGGGAGCCTGGTGATCAGTAATACAGGTATATCAGTCATCAGTAATATAGGTAAAATATATTATGTACTTAGATTGTTTAAAGTGTCTGAGAGAAAATAAATAAAAATATTATTATTATACATATATGTTGCACTTCTTCATATCAACTCACCGCACGAAATGCGAAAAATCATTTAACACGAGCTATTTAAAGTACCACTTCCACATGTTACTAGTTTCCTCGCGGGCTATAATGAGTGGCAGCCGCGATTGGAGTCTACCAAGGTCATGAACATGTAAATATTCTTAGAAAGAAATCTAAATACAAAGGTCTGGGACAACGAACAATATGTCAGCCTGTTTTATTTGTAAATTGCGAGTGCAAATGTGATTCACATTGAAGTATTTTTGTGCATTGGTACGATGTATTTGGTGGAAAACTAACGGACCATCGAGGGCAACCACCTTGAATACGTATGATGGCTTAGTTAATCCAAGGATACATTAATTTACATTTATAACAGAGGTGCAAATTTGAGACTATATTTTTCTTGTTAATTTAGTAGGCCATTGAAAGAAGTGAAAATGTTTTAAATTATATGCCAATCCATGAAAAGCTCTACTTGAGATCACTAGATTTTTTCTTCGGAGGTACTTACTACTGACGGAGATGCTATTGTATTTGCTATTATGGCAAATGCGTGCATCGTACTCGCGAAGACTTTGTTTCGGGGGGATTCATTCTTAAACTGTGCTGCCATGAGGAGGGGCGGGGGGACTTACCGGAATTCTCACAAACCGACAAAAATGCGACGTCGGAGTCATGTGAGAGAGAGTAAAGTTGAATGCAGTGTGCGCTACCTCTTATATAGTTCTTCATCAATCATCAACATCACATATAATCTGCGTATTGATTACTTTTATCTGGAACTTGTGAAACCGTCGTTTTTTCCAGTTATTATTTCCTAACATTCTTTAATAGGAACCTGTGAAATCAACCCTTCATGTATTACAAACCAAAATTAAACCATTATGAAATCTAATTGGTATTAAGGAGAGCACCTCCCATCGTTGTAACACGCTTTTTTTTATTTAATTAGTTTTAATTAATTAGTTTGTGTGACGGAAGTATGTTTGTTTATATTTGTTGCTGTTTGTTTCAACGACTTTAAACTATATACTAGGCTGATTGGAAACTGTCCGAAACGACGAACTTAAAAAAAAGATGGGCAAACAAAATTTATTACATTACACTCTTATCATCTTTTCGAAAATAGAACGCCAAATTTGAATTTGTTCGAACCAATAGAATTTGTGTGAGGGGACCTAGAACTTCCCCAGCCGTAAATTTCCTAACAATGGAAAGAAACGAAATTCGTGCGGTGATAAAGTTTTAAAGGGGAAAACGGCAAGCCAGTTTAAAGTCAAGACAGTGTTTTAGGTAATACTGCATTGAGTACAATTCACACCTTGGTAACTGATTTTAAACGTGGTAGACAGAGCTGCGAATACACCAACAAGTCTGACCGTACAAATGAAATAAAAAATCCGGACATGATCAAAAATATTCAAAAAATTGTCTTAAATGATCGGCGCTTAAAGTTGCGGCAGATAGCAGAGATGATAAGCAGCTCTAAACGCGTTCTTAACATTTTGCACCAACATTTGCGAATGATTTATCTTTTTATTTCGCATTGCGCGCGATAGGTGCCGCGTTTGCACACTATTAACCAAAAGCAACGTCGAGTGGACGATTCGTCGGAGTGTTTGGCGCTGTCCAAGTGTGATAATAACGAGTTTTTGCGGCGTTATGTGACAGTAGATGAAAGATGGATATATCATTATACTCCTGAAACAAAAGAACAATCTAAGCAGTGGACTGAGAGCGGAAAACCTGAGCCGAAGAAAGCAAAAATGGTTTTGTCGGCCGGCAAAGTGATGGAAAGTGTTTTTTGGGATGCTCAAGGAATTACTTTAGTGGATTACTTATAAAGTAGAAAAACAATAAGTGGAGAGTATTATGCAATTTTGTGAAGAAAGCCGAAAGAAAGGGCCTCATTTAGCCAGAAAGAAAGTTCTATTCCACCACGACAACGCACCTGTGCACTCGTCAAGGGGTGCAGTTGCCAAACTCCATGAACTGCGGTTCGAATTGTTACCGCATCACCCCTATTCCCCAGATCCCCTGGCCCCGTACGACTTCCACTTGTTCCCCAATCTCAAGAAATGGTTATGTGGCTGAAGATTTTCATCAAATGATGAAGTCATTGTCTCCGTAGACGATTATTTTGAGGAATTTGAGAAAACATTTTATCAAACTGGTGTATTGGAGAAACGCTGGAGTAAATGCATCGAGGTAGAAGGAAAGTACGTTGAAAAATAAAATTGTTTTAAATAGATTATTAAAGTTTCTCTTTGTCGTTTCGGATACTTATCAATCAGCCCTCGTATACTCGTAGTTGATTTGAATAGAAAAGGCGTAACATTTTCGAACGTATGTTTCTGTGTAGATTTCTAATCTATGGTCCCTGCTAAAGCCTGAACAGCGTAAGTTATTTTAACGGAAGAGGTGTCGATAGATTCGTCATGGTAGCGAAAGTGACACCGGAGCCGAAAAAAATATATTTGAATGAAATTTTTTTACTTTCTCCTTTTTCTCTCTGTAACATGACAATCTGTGTGAACACAGTAAGCCACTTAGGTGGTGTTTTTCCAATTTGTGCTCTATTTCTTTTCTACTCGGTGCCCATTCGACCTGGTCAGGATTGGCTCTGAAACTAGCGTAGGAACACTATGACTACTTAGGCTTTTGTGTGCGACACTGTGTGTCTGTTAGTGTTAGTGCCAGTTCGTTAAAATGACCTTCTGCTAGCTTTTGCTATCGCCCGTTTCACTGTTTTTACCTCTGTACCCGTTCATTAAAATTACTTTTTCTTATTTTCAGATGGCGAGGAAGTATATACAAATTAGTATGGTTAGATTTACTAGTCTTTTTACTTATTTATTATGTATTAAATTTAATATACCGCCTGCTTTTATCTGAAGAATCAAAAAGGTTTGTATTATTCATTAGCTATTAAGCATAACATTATGAAAATATTGTAAATTTTATTTAACTACTCTCACGTGTTTTTTTTTATTTTCCAGAACGTTCGAAGGAGTGGTAAACTATTGCAATTTCCACGGAGATGTTATTCCGTTGTCGTTTGTGCTTGGTTTTTATGTTACTGTTGTAATGAACCGATGGTGGAATCAATACACAACCATACCCTGGCCGGATTCCATTGCCGTATTCGTATCGGCTACTATACACGGTCAAGTAAGTAAGGTTTTTAATTGTTTCTACTACCACCATACTAGTAGTCTGTTATTGTGTACTTAGGGTGGATGCGCGTGCGGGCACCGACAGATCGAGGGTTCCATACCATCTGACGAGTATAACTTATAAAAGGTGTGAAACATTTACGAGCGTTTGCACTCATTTTGTGTGAAATTAATTACAAACATAAGTTTGTAATGTTCTTGTAGACAATATGTAACAAAAACCCTGTTGTTCGTACCAATGTCATAATCAGAGACAATATTCAATTCTAAAGACGCATATCATTTAGTAGTACTGTTTAGCTTAAAAATACACAATAAGTCACTACAATATTAAAATGTCCCGTAGGCTTGATAGGTTTGGTGGACCAATCACCGCATTGGAATTGTTTATGACCCGAGTGTACTAGACGTTATGAACTCGTCACGTGACAATCAGCTGTGGTGCCGAGCATTTGAACAGTAATTTACATAATTGTAAACATTTTTGTGATGTTTACTTATTCAATTATTATTGCTTATTGGCCAATATTTGATTTTATCGAACAATTATTGTCGGTAACGGTATTTTTACAAGTGTATGTATATATATGTGCCTAAAAGGAACATCAGGGTTTTTGTTCGTAATATTATCTTCGTAGACTTTGGTACGGAACACAAAAAATCAATAATTTGATATCAATATTTTGATGATGATGGCCGGATGAGCGTTGTCATGTCGGGAAACCGCTATTAATTTTCCTAAGCACATGCTTAAAAAGTGAACAATATAATTTGGCTATCATGTAAAAGCAACAAGCCGTCATAATTTAAACATAAATTATAATGTTAATATATGTTAAAAGTAGAAATATTAAAATTAATGAATGTGCATGTCTTGCTTTAATTGGCGACTATAAATGGAAGACCGAAGGGGGCGACTAATTCTGTCATCGTTTGCGTGATGGCTTTAAAAGCTGATGGTGAAGTAAATCTGAACACAGTACAAAGTTAGATATTATCTTATGTTTTTCTTTACCTTTAATTTAAAATGACAAGAGTTAGATACACTAACATCCGGTTTCACGATTCACAGGTACTGTTAAAACTAGTGTTTCGTCACTTAGCTATCTAATTGCTTCTAATTAATTACTTCTGACAGGGAACAGGTAAACCGAAATTTATAGTTTAACTGCCAGTCGGAACCTATGAAACCAGCCCTTATATAAAATTCTATTAGGTTCTTTCATCAAATGAATATTCGATTTTAAATTAACATGTATACATACCTTGGCCGAATCGTTGGAGAGCTTGCAAATGGGAATGGAATGTTGCACAGCCTAAATGAATCTTCCCGACGTATTGGCCTTAGGATGAATTTGAACAAGACAAATGTCATGTTCAACGAACACGTCATCCCTAGGCCGGCCAACGACGATGGTGCTATTCTCGAAGTCGTAGACGAATACGTTTACCTCGGGCAACTATTGCAATTAGGTAGACACAATTTCGAGAAGGAAGCCGATAGATGCATTTTGGTTGGGCAGCATTCCGGAAGCTTCATCACATTCTCACGTCGCCTATACCGCTAAAAGTTCCCCGAGATGACCTACGGGGCCGAAACATGGCCTCTTAATTTATGACTGGTCCGCAAGTTTGCGATAGCTCAGCGGGCTGTTGAAAGTGCCATGTTGGGTGTTTCTATGTCCGATAAAAATCGTAACAAAGTCATAAGGCAGAGAACTTCCGATATCTCGTGAAGTATAAGCTCACACACTCAGAAGAACAGATGGCAGATGGGCTATTAATGTTCTGGAGTGGAGGCCGCGTTTAGGGAAACGAAGTGTTGGTCGACCATTCACCAGGTGGGAAGACGAAAGACGATCCCCGTGCAGTAGCTGGTGCGGGATGGATGCGAGTAGCGGGAGATCGGCCGTCGTGGCGTTCATTGAAAGAGGCCCATGTCCAGCAGTGGACCGATAATAGCTGGCGATGATTATGATGATGTATACATACATATTTATGTATAATAAAAATGCGATTGTAATTATTTTTCTTTGTTAATATGTAAATTACATTTGCAACGAATAATTTAGTACATCTTTTCGTGACTGATAACTGTACAGAATCGGAATACTATTTCACCTATAATTCCTATAAACGATGTAATGGGACTTTGTAATTTAATTATATCGTTCATTGAGAAATGGGAGAGTTCTAATCACATCACCGTGATTCAAGCCTTATCAACTCAAACAATTTGAGCCAAGCCAAAGAGGGCTGCTCTTTGAATAAGAAGAGAAGATGAAAAAACAAGTGGATCTAAGAAGGCAAGGGGCGAGGATGGTAACTTCGTCCCATTCCACTGCCATGGCATTGGTGGGATTCTGTGGTACGTGACAACCCCTCTGTGGAGGTGGCGTCGGTCTTATGGGGCTGACTGACCATCGTGGTCCTTTGTTGCCTCACGGATCTGGGACACCTCACCGAAGGGCGCGTTGTAAGCATTGGCTGTTGTTTTCTTGGGTCATTGTCACGTTGGGTGAAGAAACGTCAATGTTTGTCCCTGCGTCACCGAAAAAGGAAAGGTGTAACATTTGGCGGCGCACTGATAAAGACCGGTAATTATCAGCCATCCAGCCAATTCATCAGGTGATGTCCTACAATTATTTAAGTAGAGAAATGGTATTAATTAATTAATTCCGGCCCGCTAACTGCTTTCATTTTGTGATACTTTGTAATTTTTCAACTCTGAAAAATATAATCTAACATAATTTGGTGCAGTTTAATTAAATGTTGTTAAATCTCTTCGTTTGTTCATTTATAGGCGTTTTAAAGATAAGATAATGTCAAGGCATCAAAAACTAAAACACGCCTATCGTATTCATCAAATGATAAAAAAGTGCCTTTAACGTTTAAAAATCAGCATAAGGTACAGTACGCCACATAGATGACACTGTAAAGGTAGGTCGTACTATGTGGAGTGGAAATCACAAACTAACGCGTGTAAATAACCTTTTAATATCTGCTCAAGTTTATGAGTAACCGTTTAGTGTTGGTCGCGTAATATAACAATAGGAAACTAAGAAGTTATGATCGCATATCGTAAAGTAATTGTTTTCATCGTACCATGACGTTTCTATTAATGTTAGTAATAATGTTAAAATGAATCTGTTTGTATACCGTAAATTACCGTGCGTAATGACGTGAGAATTGTAGCGTTGTGTCGTATAACCGAAGCATTTGTTATTTGTACTGCATCCAAGAACTACTTTTTAAATTTAGCTTGGCTTAGTACAATTATTTAAAACAGACACGGAACACGAAATGAGTTTAATAAAAAAGGGATAGGTATAAAGAGTAGGACATTTTCCAACTTCCCGGAAATCAGCGGCTAAGGGAGTAAGGTTGGAATACTTTATCTAAGCTAAGAAAAAGAGAGCGCAGCCAGGTAAAGCCCAGCTCCCAAAGAGCACCTTTCACAGCACAGCATCTGGATAAAGGATGGTTGTGCGGTTATCTATGGGCGTCGGTAGTCTCCAGTAGACTCCAAGTGAGTTCGTCATAATGAATAAAAAATAATAATATCTTCATTCTAAAATCGAACATTCTGCGACCTGTTGCGATACTATAACACGGGCGGAACACCTTCTCGGAGGTAGTTTGCTGTATCTAACTAAAACTGCTTGAAATTTTACTTTTATTTGTTAATTAATCTAAAACTTATCATTATATTAACGCTAGTGTGTCAGTGTATATTTCATGTTGTCATTGTTGTCCTTACCTGTTCTGATAATGATATCCGTTCATCAACACATTCCGTGGTGTGAGTGGTTAACGCTTATCTTTAAATATGACTAAGATAGTCAAAATACATCGCTGCCATAACTGATGAAAATAAATTATTTGAAACTGTAAGAGGTGGAATCATGCCGCAAAGCGGCGCCACGACCGGACACCTGTCACATGATACTGGCGTAAAGTGACATCTTCGGTGTCGCGTTTCGTGCGGTTTATGAGTGGCCGGTGTCCCGTGGTGGGAGAGGGAAAAGGAGAGCAAGAGGGATGTTACTGTTCTTTTTTCGCTATGGTACAATCTTGCTTATGCATTTGATTCTGTTTGAGAGATACTCCTAACATTTTAACCTAAACCTTTGCTATCTTAATTCTTTATTAAGAAAAATTATTAGAGATTATTATATTCTAAGAGAATTCACGATCAAGTTCATAGTCAGAGACCTAACTGAACTGATACTAGGTGGATTGAAAAGTACCCGTCCTAACACAGATTCATCCAATTCTAAAAATCGAATCTACCCACATTATTTATTTCAGTTCGGACTAGTTTATTGTTTGAAGTTCGAAACGTGTGCGATAATTAGTTGAATTTAATAATTTATTAACAAAGCAATCGGACATAGTTTCTGCAAATCGAGCATCGTGCCGTCATTAAATGTGGTCGGTGATAGCCCCTTCTTATGAAGGTCCATAAGAAGGGGCTATCACCGAAAGCCATCAGGGATGATATGGTCAGTACTTTTGGGAATTCCGCTCTGTCTTATTCATCCGTCAAAAAATGGATGGCAGAATTCAAGCATGGTAGAGAGAGTGTGAAAGATGAACCCCGCTTTTGGAAGGCCTTCGACGTTTACTACTACGAAAATTAAAAAGCACTTGATTTAGTTGTGGTAGACCGCAGATCAAAAATGAGAGGTAGCCGAGATTATAGGCATCTCTTATGAACGAACTCAGTACATCACGTAGTCAACGAATTGGTTTCCACATGGTGTCTGCGATGTGGGTACTGCAATTGCTTTCAGTTGAACAAAAAAGAACGCGATGGACTTTTTCACCTGGCTGTTTGGAGTTATTTGAAGCCGATGCAGGTGATTTTTTGGATCGGTTTGTCACAATGGACGAAACATGGGTTCATTACTGTACGCCAGAAACAAAATAACAATCTAAACAATGGAGAAGACCTGGGTGACCAGCCCCTATAAAAAGACCAAGGCGATTTTGTTGGCATATCAGGTAATGGCTTCAGTATTCTGGGACTCGAAGGTTGTGACTATGATTGATAATCTTGAAAGGGGTCAGACTATAAACTCTGAGTACTACTGTGCCTTACTACGTCGTTTACTAGAGGAAATAAAAGAAAATCGTCCAGGAATGCGCAGAAGAACGTGTTCACACGTTTGTGCAATTAATGGCTGAAGTCCATAATTGTGGCTTTAAACTTTAGTGGCTTAGGAGGTCAAAGATTTTCGACAAACGCCGAGGACGAAAGAGCAGTAGACGCATATTTTGACTCTAAAAGAATCATTTTTATTTAACGGTCTAAATCCTTTAACCCATTTAAAGCATTTAGACTGTTGAAAAAAATTACACCAAACTTTATGGTGAGTATGTAAAAAAATAAAAATATAACTGATTTATATGTGTTTATTTTCTTGGTTAGGCCGAATACTTTTCAATCCATCCTCGTAACTCTTGTTAGCTTCTAACTGACAATACTCACGAAAGGCATGGCAAGCAATAAATCACATTTATATTCGTAAGATAGTTACCAAGGAGTATTGGGACACTAGTAACCTACTTTTTTGTAGTCGGTTATTAAGAAATAAAATTGAAAATTACAAATAAGCGAGATATGGACGAACATAAGAGGTTCTTAACTGTATGATAAGATTATATTATTGTTAATAAAAGGATTGCGATTAAGATAGTATATGCATCTAGTTCCTACAACACAATTTTTTATGAGGTAACGATTACAATGATTCATTGATATAAAATGTAATCGAATTTAATATCGAACTAATTTACTGATAAACAGATATAGCCTATTACCTAATAATATACGATAGCTTCCGCATTGTACCGTTGAAAAGTTATCGACAATAGTCTGCGGTATATATTACGCACATACTTATTTATGATACATTTTGTAATATTTACATATTGCTTTAATTTTTTTAATCGTATCTTTTTAAAGTTTGCATTTCGATATTACTTATTGAGCCACAATCTTGCCATTACCAGGGCTACACGCATCTCTCCAGAACACTATTCTCTCCGGTTCTGCGCATTTCTTAAAGGCACGTTATACTACTCAATTTCAAAGGAGGGTCCTCAACTAAAGGCGACCTTTCCGAGTTCTGACCATCGTGCTAGTGATCTGCCGCATAGCGATACCCCTGACCTTGGCCTCCACTCTATCATTGCCTTCATTTCTATTATTCCCTCCGGTGTTATAAAAATATTTGTCCTGTGAAAATTTGGATCGTGGTGTTTTTGAGAGTGACATTAAATAAAAATATTTATCAGAATAATAACAGTGAGTATTAAATTCAAATGAATCTGAAAATTTTATGCAAAAATTTTGCTTGCTTCTCGAGTGAAAAAGTATTCCAACGTATAAAAAGAACCGGCCAAGTGGGAGTCCGACTCGCATACCCAGGGTTTCGTACTAAAGGTGGTACGAGCTCGACCGTCTGACTGTATATCCGTCTGTACGTCTGTCAAGGCCTAGAAGTATTATTTTTTCAAGACTATGACGTTGCAGACATTAATATGCGTCGTAAATTTCAGCTCGATCCTTCCACGAATTTCTGGGAAGGTCTTAACAGACAGACAATAGTGTTATCCAGATTCCGTTTTTTGCTTTCAGCTTTTAACTTTTTTTGGTGCGGAACCCTAAAAAAATATAGATGAATTCACATTTCAGATTAAACTTATCAACGGACTACAATACAACACGGAAACCGATAAATTCACACCGAATAATAAGCTTATTAAAGAAAATGAAAAAATAAATGTGTAAATATTATAGGTATACGCGATTATGTGCATTTCCATTTGCTTGTTAGTTGTATATATAGTAAACAATATATTTACATAGTACATGGTGATTACAATATACAGGTTCTGTACATTTAGCCTGAACATGATCACTGTACTGTCATAGTATACTCGAGTATTTATTTGTTTCATTTTTTTTTTCGGAGGGACCTACTACTGGATGGCGGCGCTACGCTATTGCTCCCGCCACATTTTTATTTCATACATCTATTTTGTTCCCTTCTATAATTTTAACAAATACATTAGTATATGTTAAAATTATATAAGTATAAAATATCATCATCTATAAATAAAAGAGAAACACCAGTCACTGATTAATCACGAAATCTCAGAAACTATAACACCTACAAAATTGAAATTTTACGAAACTCCACCTCTAAATGTGCGTTTTTGGGGATGGAGTGGGCGGGAGAAACCCCGAGGGCCACCTAGTACAGTATATGCAATTCGGTAAATATTGCCAATTATGCTGAGGTGTGAATTGGAGACTGTATATATTGTTTGGAACATTTATTTGTTAAACTTACTGTAAATGTTTCTGTCTTTTTTTTTAAATATTTTTAATCCCCTCCGCCTAACCTATTAGGGAGCTGGCGTGAATATCTGTTGTTGTACTCTCTCATCTGAATAATACTCAGATTAAAGAAACCATATTTACATACAAGGACGCTTGTGATGATATGTTTAAAGTATATAATAAAGCAGAAAATAAATTAGGCATTATATCCATAGGCCTGTGGATACAAAAGAAAAATGTTACTACTAAAAAACTACAAATTTGCTGTATTCTATACATTCTAATATGTACTTGCTAAAGTTTTGATCGTTATAACTTATAAATGTTACATAAAATTTATAAATGTTACATGTATGTATATTTCCTTTAATTTATTGTTTCTACTTCCATGTGATGTATTAATAAATTAGAAATTTTAAGTTATGCAATGTAATTAAATAATTAAAATTGAAAGGCGGATTTACGTAGAATTGAAACTAACTTTTTTGTAATAACATGCAGGGTGGTGTAAAATAAGATTTATCTAGTAAATATTTATTTTGACAAAAAAATATTTATTATATAATGTAATATTGGTTGCGCTCAGTTTCTACGTGTAATTTTTAAACGTAATTTAATTTTAATGTGATACGAACTATGTGCAAAAGCCAAACCGGGATAGATGGAGGCGTTCTTCGAGAGAAACTGGTGTCCCGCAGTAGATCGATATTGCCTGATGATGATGAATATATTACGAATATTTTAACATAAATGCGTCATCATGATTTTACCCTACTAAGTACCTAGGTTTTCTTCTGTAAAACTACTAATTTTAAAACAAGAATATCCTAATAAGTAATTGTAAAATGAAAGGGCACTTCGCATCGCCGTTACTAAAAATTTCCTTTTTATAATAACAAATCAGAACTCGGAACTGGGGCTTTTGACTACCGGGTGTATCGGCATCCTAAATTAGCTGTTTACGCAATAATGAGTGTTAGGGCACACACTTCATGAAACCTAGGTATCTATTAATACAAAAAAATGAGGCTTTATATTTATAAACTATAGCGAACCAGGGGAATTGCAAGAATTTTTATTTTTGCTATCCAAATCAAAATAAGATCAGGGACACACAATAATATATTAAGCTAACGATTTTCACCTAGCAAACGCAATCGTGCTGCGCAGCCAATATTACAATAAGATGCCTAAAAGCATTATTTTAGACCCCCCCCCCCTGTAGTAGTCAATCATGGATGTTGTGTATTTTTAGTAATAAGTGTAATCTCTACGTGTCCCCTACATTTGTCTCAAGATATTTTGCGGACATTCCAGAGACACGTCAAATAATGTCTCGTGACTTTGTCCGCTGCTGAATACGAAGCCTGTTAGCCAGAATATGTCTGACTTCGCGAGAGATTCCATAGACACGTCAATTAATGTCTCGTTAAATCGCGAATCATTCCAGGTACACCTAATTGACTCGCGACATTTTGAGCGACGAGCTTCGAGACACGTGTCCCCTAGTGAACAAGAGCTTAAGTCTTGAGTCGTAGACTTGTCTGTGACGTCATGTGCTCTGTCTGCGTTTATACACGCAATTATAACACGGCTATTGATTGCAGGATGAGCGAGGGCGGCTGATGAGGCGTACAATCATGCGATATGTCTGCTTGTGTCTAACTATGGTGCTAACTATGATCTCACCTCGTGTTAAGAAACGTTTCCCGACACTCAACAACTTGATTGAAGCTGGTCTTTTACTTGAGAACGAAAAAATTATCCTTGATAATCTTAATCATAAGTTTCCTAAACCTTCGAAACATTGGTATGTTAAGTGCTTTGTTGTTATATGTTAAATGTGAGAAAATTATTATGATTAAGAAACAATTCAGACTATCCCGGGAAGATCTTCTATCTTATATTAAAAAGTTTTCTCGACGTTGCCCGAATTATTATCTTTAAAGCTTATTTTTTTCACTTCAAGTGATCACTTAATTGTTAGACTCGGGCTGTCCGTGCCATCTGTCTTTTTACGGTGGGAACATGTGGTGATGTATAAATAGGAACTGACGAGATGACTATGAAATGCAAATTTGTTGTTTTCCTTCGCTTCATCCCCCACAATGTGCCACACGGTACTCACAAGGCGCGCGATACGCGACAATTTAGTTACTATTAAGGCAGTATCTTGGGTGAGAGAGGCGAGTATCTAATATCCTAATTCGGCCGTAATGCACCACGGCACTATCTCTTACTATCCGATATCCCTAGAGATCCGAATATAGCCTTAAAAATGTTATCCTGTGAATGCGCTGAAGAAGCGGCAACGGCGAGACGGTAAAGTTGTCTCGTCAAGGCAGGGGGGTCCTCTTCCGGTTGCACCAGCCTGTTATGCTCTTTCTTTGTCTTTCATTTAAAAACATTTTGACTTTACTAGCACAAACGTGGGATGTACACCATGAATCGTAAAAAGTAGCCAATTTTTAAAATCATAGCCGTTTTAGATACAGCTGAATAGGATGGGTAATGAATGTCAGTGGGTAGAGATATCTAATCTCTACCCACTGACATTCATTACCCATGCCGACATTTCGACTTATGTATATCAATTGTTTTTTATATCATAGGGGGACAAACGAACAACAGAATGCATTTGGTGACCACCGACGCCCATTAACATCCGCATATGCAGATGCGTTGCCCTCCTTCCACCATCCCCTCAATGCCCTGACGGCTATTCGCAAACCGCACGAAACACGACAGCATAACATGATGGGTGTTAGTGGCGGTTGCATATGAGCTAGAGGTCTCTCTTCGGTCGTGCCGGCCGCAGTCATGCTAATTGGCATTAACTCTTACTATTTATATGTCGAGTATTTGATAAATATTTATTTTAGGCTACCCATAGTGTGGGCGACGAGCATTGTGACAAGAGCACGCAAGGAAGGAAGAATTAGAGATGATTTTGCAGTCAAAACGATTATTGACGAGTTGAACAAGTTCAGAGGTCAGGCCGGACTGCTGCTTAGCTATGATACAATTAGTGTTCCGCTCGTTTACACGCAGGTTAGTTACTCTTTACTTCACAGAGGACAGTTTGTCTACTGAGGTTGTGAGAGAGGAACCCGCGCATGTTAATAGGCATCTGTTTGTCACGAAATGGCTCCGAATGCCCCGATGTCTCGTTTGTGTCAATGCCATAGGAAAGGCTATGCACATGGTATCGAATTCTCTGTGACGTGAGTCTCCGTCAGCATCATTGGCGCTTGTGCGTGTGTGACTAAACAATTATAATTTATAACATCCTAAACGGCCGTCTATTCATTGCTGTAGAAATCGGGGTAGTTAATGAAAATACGTTGGACTGAGTTAAACTGTTCGAAATTGAATTAAAATAGGTGCATTAGTTTCGGGGATTAGAACCAACAGTCGTACATAATAACCCTTATATTCAATTGAAACGTCCTGTTGACTTGAGAGCTTCTTGTAAATTGATGAATATAGCTTTATCCATGAAAAAGTATGACGTCATAGTAACGTTCCGTGACATAGTAATTTTCCAATTGGGCGGAGCTTGCGCGAGAGCGTAACATCTCGTCTCTTTCACTTCATCAAGCAATGAGTATCACAGATCAATTAGAGAATAGTTATCAAGTAAAATTGTATCCTCCGTTTAAGTTGTTTATGATTTTAATTCGTGTTTGTATGTTCGTATCAGTACGACATAAAGTAGGTATATAATTATTTAAATGCTAATGCATGTGTACAACACACGCCGCAAGCGGTGCAACTCGTACACGATGAACATAAGACGAATGGCGCACACAAAAATAATGTTTGCGTACAAAGCATTCGGATCGCGTGATATAATTCATTGGAACTAATTGGCAACATAATTTACGTTAGACTTCCCAAGTTCATGTTTGGTTCTTGTATTGATATAGCCTTGTGTACATTTTACATTTTTATTTGTATCCTTTGAGTACGATCCCTTCAGCTACGTGTGTCCATCAGCAAGAGCTATAAGGTATAAGTCAATTTTTTCTTAGCGACCTAAAGTGTAAACAGACTTCCAACATGAAAATCATAATTTTTCGTCACTTATCACTTACTAGGTGATACAATAATTTACGAACATATACAACATCACATTTAACACGATTAACACTAAGTAATGAGAATTTATCACTATATTTTATAGGTAAAGGTAGTGCCATGCCGTTGTTAGAGTATAGCGGTATCGTCGCCGGCGTCATCCTTGGATCTCAGTTTCAAACGCGCCGTCATGTTTTCTTTCTGCGTCCACTTTCTACTATAAATAATATTTATTTAATTTTTATATATAATAAACTACTAAGACTTCAGAAGAAAATATGCTTTACAGGAGTCATGTACTGTAAAGCATTCTTTTTTCAAAATTAGAAATATGTTATGATGCGAGCGGAACAAGGTTATTTTTCTTTCTAACATTGCAAAAAAAAAGATATATGCAAAATGTACGTTGACATTCATTGACATTATGCTTCATATAATAACAAACATGAACTTTCTTAACAATCTTTCATTTTATTTAAGACAACTCATTCATTTGTGTCACAACACTTTACCGCATTATTACTTTATATTGTCGGCGAACGGAAGTACGCTGTGTTTGTTTACCATTACACAGACAAAAAAAACGGACTATAGTATCATGCTGTGCAGTGGCGCTTTGGGCTAGGAAGAGTAGGAGGGAGGAAGGGCACCGCAAATATCAAAGGGTCATTAGTGGTTACCGCTGTCGATCCTGGCTGACAAGAGTACCAGCTGAGGGAACGTGTGGTGGGCCAAGCCCGTTTAAAAAATCCCATGACTCCGATTGCTTGTTTATCCTTAAAAAATTGCCTTCAAATAAGTGAATTCATCAACAATGGTTGGGATTGGACCCATCCACTGCTGATTGAGTGCCTCCCACCGTTGATTCAACTGACGTAGAATGCTAAATCAGAAATGATAACCTTCGCCTTCGGTGTCGCGTATCGTGCAGTTTGTAGTTGTCAGAGGTCCATTGGAGGGGAGAAGGAAAGTAGGACAACGCATCTACATAGTAATTATGCGGAATTTTTGTTTGCCTTACAATAAAAAATATCCAAGATTTCTTAAAATTAGATTTTTTTTATCGAAATGTATTTGGATGTTATTAAAAAAAGATGTATTGAAATATATTCTTATTCGCCGTTAACAGCTATGTACCCATTAAATGCATTCGCTTATATTTTTGACAGTGTGTTTTCTATTACATATTCTTTTTTTATAGTATACAAATGAGCAATCGAAGCCTTTCTACGACTACCGGCGCCCATTAACATCAGCATAATTACTATGCCGTTGCGTTGACCATCTTTTAAAAAAACTGCACGAAACGCGACACCGTAGATGTCGCTTTACGGCGGTATCAAGTGTGCGAGAGGTAGCTTTTGGGTCGTGCAGGCCCAATTCCGCCGCAATGCAGCATAGCATTACCTCTTACTTATAAATAAGTAAGAGGTAGTGCCATGCTGCATTGCAGTAGTATTTCCTATTTTCTTTTATGATTAATATAACATATTTTCCAGGTTGTAACAATAGCGGTGTATTCGTATTTCGTAACGTCGGCGTTGGGCAGCCAGTGGGTCGATAACAAGGTCCAGTCTCGATCGTCCTCTATTAACATATCTGATATAGACTTATATTTCCCCATATTTACAACCCTGGAGTTCTTCTTCTACATGGGATGGTTGAAAGTAGCGGAGTCACTCATAAATCCCTTCGGCGAAGACGATGACGATTTCGAAGTGAACTGGCTCATTGACAGAGATTTGCAGGTAAGTTTTTTTTTAAAGTTAAACTACTTAAACGTACTACGCCGCTCGACTTGGTATGTGAGCTGGTAAAAGCGCGATGAGATGAGTTTAAAAATTGAAAGCAGTATTAACACATTGCACCTAAACTAGGAAACACAAAAAAGTGCGGTGTTACCGCTTTAAGCGGTCTGTTCCAGACAACTGAATTCGCGAAATAAAGCAATCTTAGTTATAAAGTAGCTGCTACATGCCGCCAACAAGCATTTTCTTTGCACTCATTACATTTTATTTAATAATTATTTAATTATATTATTCTTTGAATTAATATATATAAGTTGGTGAAAATAGAAAGAGAGAGTTATTTTCATATATTACTGTTGTGGCAAGAGAGGGAGAGAGGTGCGAGTACAAATTTTCTTTCCTGCTTCCTCTCATGGTCGGTGCATGAAATAAAGTTTGTAATAAGTTTTCAGTCGTGTGGTCGCTGGAATGCCTCGTTTTTTATAGAACCACACGTAACGAGCAACCGAGAAAGTCATTTGGGGACTAACCATGCTCATTAGCACCCACAAATTTGATGATTATACAGTTGTGTTGCCCTACTTCACCTCGAGCGCCCGCAAAGAGCCACTAGCGTCTCACAAACTGCACGAAACGCGACAGCATAGCCATGACTTTAAAGTAATAACTAATAAGGTATTATAAGAGCTAGAGGTATCACTCGGTCGTGCCAGCCCAATTCGGCTGCAATACTGCAAGGACACTACCTCAGTAATCATACTGAGGTAGTGTCACACTATCAAGTGTTAAAGGTCTCAATAGTCCAGTGTAATGGTACTCCTACTTTCGGCCAAAGGGAGAAGTGGGCATGACGTGTATGTAAATACTTTGTTTACCTACTTCTGAATTATTCACTTGAATTATCTATACTGCTATACTAATATTATAAAGTGGAAAGATTTGATTTTTTGTTTGTTTGTATGAACTTAACTGGCTCCCAAACTACTGGACCGATGAAATTCTTTCACCGTTCAAGCTACATAATTACCGAGTGACACAGGCTATGTTTCATTTTCATAAAAAGTAGGGATGCTTACTAAAATTTGAATAATCTAACCCAAGGTGTAAACATTAGACAAAAAACTTCCTTCAATCGCGTGCGCTGCGAAAACTATTAATGATAAAACAAAATAAAGTATTACAATTTTTCAGGACACATCACTATCTACAAAAAGTGACGGCAGCATGTCTCTATCTTTTATATTTACGTCACAGTAAGCGTCCTTTTATTAAAAAAATATTAAAATACCACCGTTAGAAATGGATTTTTATTCGTACCAGGGCATTGATCCCTATAAAAATAAATAAATCATTATTTAAGACTAGTCCAATACCTTCATATCACATTTTAAATGATTCGATTCGTATAGTCCATTCAAAAGATATCACAAGTTTAAATAATAGAAAAACTCCGCCCAGATAGCTATGCGTTGAAGAGGTACCGGGAGGTGAGTCAACATCACCAATTAAGAACCGGCGTCCTAACAAAAACAGAAGTTACTTTTTGTGACTATTTAACGGATTTTATCGCGTTTCTTAAGATTTTCTTGTGTTCGTTAAATAGTCATAATAATGAGTAACATTCGTGTAAATGTACGAAAACCGTAGAAGTTACTTTAAAAAAAAAATCAACCCCAAAAAAATTTTAATCGAGTCGAAAGACTGAAAAACGAAGAATGTTGTATTGCATACGTGTATTGCAACATTAATGGCCCAAAACTATAAAAATGTTGTCCAAAGTAACATGATGCGCTGACGAAGTCGCGGGTACACAGCTAGAAGGCTATGTTTTATAGTTATTGTAACCCGAAGCGAAGCTAGGGCGGGGGTCGCCAGTTAGTCATAATTGATTATATAACAATTGGGTATAAAGAATAGCGCATTTCTCTCCGTTGTGATAATTTCAACAGGTTACAAACGAATATAGGTTTTTTGAGTTTTTTTTGATGCCTCGGCTGCGCTAAGTCTGGTAATTGAAATGTACTCATACTATTAGTCAGGAGCCCTTTCATTTGATGTTTAAATGAAGGTAGTCGTACTCTGCCAAATTGTTGCGGGGCCAACTCGGACTTGCGACGTTCTAAGGCGTCGGGTCTATACATAATTAACGTTCCACATTTACCTACGTAAGTGAACATTCGACTTCACAATAATTGTGGAATTCGTCCTCACTGCTATGTGAAAATATTACAACATACAACACAATCTTTGTACAATAAACACATTTAACAGTTATAACATCTGTAAAGTAGGATTAATAAAATGAATGCAGTAGATTATGTGTACTGGCACTGTGGACACGATGGCTACTTTCATCTTTAATTTACAATAAAATCGGTGTTATTGTAAATTAAGACTTTTTTGTATTGTCTTCAGAATTATAGGAATGTTACAAATTTCAACTGTCAAATAGAGGTTATATGGGTATTAGGCATCCATACAACTTCTTAACCTGTCTATTTGACATTTGACAGGTTAAGAAGTAATTTGTATGTAGGGAACAGAGAGTGGACACAGATAGTAGAGTAAGTAGTGCGACGAAGCATTCTGCGTACTTTAACTTTATTCTCAAACTTGTCAATAAAAACAAAGCCTTTCACATCAATCACTTCCAAATCTAACATCAACTAGTCTGGAGAGGACGTAATTTCGATCTACCCTCTACAAATTACAGTGAAGGTAACCAAGTGAAATCACAATTACATTAGTGTAGTTGCTGTACGATTTCTTTTTCTATACAAATAGAATACCTTTTAGGGTTCCGTACGTAAAGGGTAAAATCGGGCCTTATTACTAGGACTCCGAAGTCCGTCTGTATATCTGCCGTTATACAGTATCTGCACGAGTCTGAGTCGCACTTGGTAAGTTTTTCAATAAGGGCTGCTACAAATAAATCGGAGCAACTGTGGGTGAATCTTGTGTCAAACCTGGCGAAAGCCTGAAGAGCGCCCCGCCTTATTTGTTGGAAATTGTCCTATCTGACAGAATAAACGGTCTCATCTTCAATTTGATAGCTATGTGTGTATGTCTGTCGTATGGAGTATAAGGTATTTGTCTGTACCTACATAAAGTTGAAGAGCTTATTTGTTTCTTGAACACGCTCATCTCAGGAAACGGCTGGTACGATTTAAAATGAAATTCAATGTAACATAGCCCACTTATCGAGGCAGGCTTTATGTTAGATACCGTCACAATACGACAAATGTTAATAAAGATATACGCGTAAAACCACTGCTAGTTCTACAATAAGTTTACAAACCAGTGGGAATGAGTAAGCATCAGTATATCTATTTGGTATCTCTAAAACCACACATGATAAAATAATAGTAATAAAAACTCTTATCATCTATACCTATTTTATGTTTCTTATTTAACACTTTATCCTTGTTCGATGTATATTTACGTCGACTGTTTATTAAATATTCACATACATAACCTAATTCAATCAGTTAAAAATGGGTGCTCCAATTCATAGTATTTGTAAATAAATTAATCTAAATATTTACCATGAGATCTTAATGACCCTTATGAAGCTTACCACACAACGGAATAATATTATGGCCCAGCTTTCAGCTTTTTATGGGTTTACAGGTCAGAACAGTACATAGCACAGTCGAAGTCGAAAATATCCGTAATCATTTCAAATAAAAATATAGCATGTCCTCAGAATTTAATATGTTAAATAATGAGAAGAAAATTGAATTAAGGCGATGACATTTATTAGAAAATGCCTACAAAGTAAACATACGTATTATTATTTTTCCGTTAAAATATATTATTGTTATAAGGAAATTTAGATAAGCTGATAAAGATCACTTCTGCACGCGTCGCGGGCAACGTATACGTTACACAGCCGAAACGGTCTGTGCGCAAAAAAAAAAACTAAATATTGTCAAAAGTTTATCGCATTTTGTTTGCCTAATCACTCACTCTAACATTGTAAATCGGTGTTATATACATTAATACTTTAATTTTAAACTAAACAATACAATATTACAAATCTTCATCATCATCATTATCAGCCCTTATCGGTCCACTGCTGGACATACGCCTCTTTCAATGAACGCCAAGCTGACCGAGCTCCTGCTACTCGCATCCATACTACATACATACACGGTACTACTCTACTGTCTATACTCTGTTCACTCCATGTATGCAAATTACCCATCAAACCTTATGTCTGAATGCTATGGCTATCTACTGAAAAAAAAAAAAAAATAACGGCTGGAATTGATAATTACGAACATGTGTATTATGTTTAATAGATTTTGAATTGAAAACTCAAGCTAATGTATATAAACAGGTGTCATACATGATTGTGGATGAAATGCACCACGAGCACCCGGAGCTGATACGAGATCAGTACTGGGACGAAGTGTTCCCGTCCGAGCTGCCCTACACGATAGCCACAGAGAACCAGCGGGAGGAGCATCCGGAACCTTCCACCGCGCGCATAGCCGTGCCAGTGAGACAACGGAGCATGGTCACAGTGGCGCCCTCCTCGCTGAAGATCGACGAGATGATGCCCTCAAACACCGTGAGTTACAAGTTCGCTCCGCCAGAGGTTAGAATCCCCCATATTATGAGCATGCTGCACGCTCGGTTTATATGGAGCTTGGCAGTGTGTCGGTGTTAAGGGTTGCCAATACTTGACATGTTTTCCCTTGTGATGAAGCTGTTCTCATAGGTTGCGGAATTTCCTACTTCAGCGGTTATGGTACGTGGATGACGGCGCATGGTATTTTCGTCAACGCAGTTAGTAAATAATACATATTATCACAATGACAGTAATATTTTTTTTAATATCATTTTCAATTTTTCTATCAAATATCACCAATATCGTTAGCCTCACATTAGATTCCCTGATTAAAGAGAACCATTTAAATATTTCCGGCTAAGTTTAAGTATTTATTTTTGTAACTGCTTAAACTTAGCTTCATTATACTTGATGGTTGTCTTAGATTGGGAATTACATTTTATACACAAGGACTGACAAATTTATCTATACATATTCTGACCAAAACCATGTATCGCGCCTTAGTTGTGAGCAGGGCATGGTAAGGATGTGCTTATATATATGGAGGTTACGTGCCGGACAGAGGATGAAGCAGGCTATTCTATCCCCCATCTCGACGCTCATTCCTAGGGAGAGATATACGATACTGTAGTATCCTGCTTTACGCGACTTGGTTTCACTATAGCGATAATTTCAAAATAGTCATGTATGTCGCGGTCGCGGAAATTTCTGCTGTCTGAATATTCCGATTGAAGAATTGGTTATTCCCCGTTCTATGTCCTTGTTTTATGAGGATAACCTCATTTGTTTCCCTTGTGCCATATATAGTTGATGATGTGACAATACATTCAGTATTGTCACTTCTTGATTGAAACTCATGTTAACGCTTGTTAATAAATAAATATACTTTATATACTATTTCCACAATTATTTCATTTCAATTTACATTTCCGAACGGTTTCCACGCTATGTTAAAAGCATAAATTATCTTGGTGTGAAGTCATGTCTTAACATTTGTTGGAGATAAATATATGGATAATTTAACATATGTTAAATTTTACGCTTCTTTGGAATTAAAATGATCGATCTATTTGATTCGTGTTTTTGACGCGATGTCGTCTTGTAACTGCAAAAGAAACAGTTGTATTGTACAGAAAGTGTAAATAGTAACGCTGCGATTCATAGTAGCAGAGCGCCTAAGATGTTTCTCTCCCTCTATCAGGCGATGCGTTGACAATTTGAACGTTATCACATAAAATTATATCGGCCGTAAACTAACTTACAGACCATAGGCTTTGTTTGTGTTCTCAATTGCTAACCTCGATATTATAGGGACGTGAATTTCGCCTAACGCGATTTTTTTTGGGAATGTACCCCTCGCGTAAATCGGGTTATTACCGTAATTGCGATTTTGGTCAAGTTGTATAAAATTAAATATATTGCTCACATTTCGAAATCAAAATTAGGTACAAAAATTTAACAAATAAAATATAGACTAACTTGGCAGCCCTTCAAGCATACGTTTAACTGGTCCATGGAATTAGATTTTTTAACATTACGTGTTACGGTTAGAGGTGTTTAGGTAAAGTAATAAAACACTAACTGCTTAGTAATATTATTTTAATGTTGACGTCACAATATATGTTAATGTTCATAGCTGTTATTTATTTCTCACATATAATTACTAGTGTTTCTGTGTCTTTCTGTTATATGGACTAACTATGAGTTAATTATGTGTTACTGGTACTATAGTTTCTAGAAATTGCTTCTGTAAATATGCAATATGAGTAATGACTTATTAAGAGTGCAGTACTTATATTCGTCAGGGTGTGCTAAATTGAATAAGCAAAATTTTATTTTATAATCTCCATTGATTGATGCTAAGATCTATACTTGTTATAAGACAGAGTACCCAAAAACGAAAACGACTGAACGGATTTTTGAAGTTATACTTCTTTTGACACATTAGGTAAAAATAATAAGAGTAAATTTTTACTATACGCTCGCACATCGTCACGAAACACAGACACCCTGAAGTTAGCTATAGCCAACACTTCAGTTCTTTCGCGTAAAAAGATTACGCTAAAGAAGTGTAACTTCTAACTCGTGTACATAAGTACACACACATTTTTTATGTGGTTTTGCTACCCACGGATATAGCGTTTATGAAGTTTAGTCTATAATTTGTTAAGGTAACAATCCGGCCCTCTTATTCACGGGCGAAACCGGGACAGGTCGCTAGTTATAACATTCTACCCCCATGATATAGAGCAAGCAAAGCCACTTTCTTTGTCCACTAATGGAAAATGCGAGGGTAGGGAAATTTAGGTTTGCAAATACATAATTTACATTTTTTGTTATAATTGTTTCTTTCTTATGTCGGAAATAATAACATGAGAACTTTATTTTTGATTACACATATTGCATTTTAACTTACTTAATTGTTTACTTTATTTATGTAATTACCATTTCTTCAAACTGTTTCTCATGCATCTTCTCAGTTTAAATCTATTCTTTTTATTTCTCTACATCACTGTGCCTTCTAATTGTGACCGTGGTGTGACGTAGTGTTACCATCGTAATGATATCTCGTTTCGAACAGCAATTACAAATGAACGACGACGCACAATCTGGTATACATTTCATCGTGTCCCGAGGGAGTAAGCGGGGGAAGAAGGAGGACGCCCTGGGGTCGAGCAATTCCATGGCGTCGCTGCAGCAGCCCTCAATGGCGCGGACAGCTTCTGTGACGTCGATGCTCAAGAGATTGTTCTCGAAGGAGGAACAAAGGCAGCCCTCCGCCACAACACCCTCGCAAACTGATAGCAGTAAGTTTATCTTTTATACGTAAGATTACATTGTTTAAATCTAAAGACAAAACAATACATTTAATACGAAGACGGTTATCACAGCATTATTTTTTAGGTAAGAGATTCTTTTAAACCTCTGTTATACTTGAAATAAATACTCTGAAATTGGCCTTGATATTAGCAAACTCCCCTACCATGGTCCAAGCCTTATCGTGGCGGTGGTATTCAGTTGGCCTGGAGTGAACCGAGACACTTTGGGCGAAGCAAATTAAGGCCAGGAGTTTGCTGCTCTTTGTACCCCTCTTATAAGAAGAGGGCCTAAAGAGCGGGATGAAGTGGCGCTCTTATAAACCTCTTGTATGAAGAGGGGAAAAGAAAAAAGAAAAAAAAATAAGGCAAAAGAACAAAATGAGGAGGCGCTTTTGCGCACGGGAAAGGGACGAGGATGTGAGCCTCACCCCACTGCACTGTTCCAAAGTTGGTGAGGTTGTCCTGTAGTGCGATACGATCACATCTGTGGAGGTGGAGTCGGTCCCTTAGGGGGCTGACTAGCCGACGAGGCGCCCAGACGATTTGTTGTCACAAAAAAAAGCTATTAGCAAGCTACTAGGGATAAATTCGATTAAATGTACTGTACTTTTGCTGGTACTTTATTATTAAAAACTTCCTAAACTAGTTGTGTAAATCGATGACGCGGCTTATAAAACTATTCTTAGAGGTAGTGTCATGCTGCATTGCAGCAAAATTGGGCCGGTACAACCGGCCTCACGCTCACATCATACCACTGTAAAGTAACTATGTTGTCGCGTTTTGTGCGGTTTATGAGTATCCGGTGGTATTTGGAAGGAGGGCACCTCTTTATAACAATAATATATCTATCTGTGTCGGTAGTCATCATTATGCTCCGACTGCTCGTTTGCCCTAGCATAACGATACTACAACAGTAATAGTAAAAAGGATATTTTTAATAGGTTCATCGTATATGATTTGATAAGATGTTGTTTTCATTTTGAACTTAATTTCCTCCAATTTAATCAGCACATTTCATCATCGTCATTACCATCGTCATATGAGCCCTTATCGGTCCACTGCTGGACATAGGCCTCCTTCAATAAACGCCAACACGACCGATCTCTTCTACTCCCATCCATCCCGGACCGGCTATTGCATGGAGATCGTCTTCCCACCTGGTGAACGCTAGACCAACACTTCGTTTTCCTAAACGCGGCCTCCACTCCAGAACCTTACTGGCCCATCTGCCATCTGTTCTTCTGAGTGTGTGACCAGCCCATTTGCTCATTAATAATTCCCAAACGTAACATATAAATGATTCATATTATACGAATGTCATAAACATTCAGCACACGAAAGAGCTCATCTTTCATCATAAAAAAAGCGAATGGCAATGACCGAGTAAAGCTTCAGGAATATCAATCGATTAAATTATCATACACTAGCATCACCCCGGATTTTCATCGGCGTAACTCCGGCCCTGTTAGTCGTGGCGTCATGGTATATAAACTTCCTCGATAAATAGTCTATTTTACCCAGAAATAACTTTTCAATTCGAGCAAATAGTTCCTGAGATTATCGCGTCCAACCAAACAAACCCTTCAGTTTTATATTATTACCATAGATAGCAGTGGCTCATGGCTTCACACGCACAAACTGCATACTCAACTCCTTTTAGTCGTAGCATGAGGGTAATGATGATTTACAGACTATAGCCTTCCGAGATAAATCGGTCATCTAACGCTAAAAGTCGACCTGTAGTTCTCGAGATCAGTGCGTGCAAACAAACAAATAGTATATTACCTATAGATGCTAAAAACGTTTAGTTGCCTTGAATTTATAATATAGCATTGTAAACCAGCAATCAGAAAACTGACATTTCATCAAGATTATTTCAACTTTCAAGATAACTGTGAGCTAGACACTAGCGCAATGCAGGAAGTGCTATGCTGCATTGCCTTCGAATTAGCCGTCACGTCCGATGAAGTAATGCTCGCTCACATGATACTATATTTAGGTAATAGTTACACCGTCGCCTTTCGTGCGTTTTGTATATCTGGGGGCCTATTGGAGAGGAGAAGATAAGGAGGTCAACACATTTGCATAACTACTATGGGTATATAAAAAGGCTCCGACTACTCGTTCCCCCCTTGTTCTATAAGTAAAATTATAGGCAGCAGTTAGACTAACCAGAATCAGACATGTTGTCAAGATTTGTCAAGATATTTACGCGCTAGGGTTTAGCGCAATGCAGTTGGCCGGGCGCTTTAATGGTCCGCTTGCAATCCGGACACACTGATTCTGCTGTGGCTGTTCTTCTCTCACCTTATAGATTTGAATGCCAATAAACAAATGGCTGGTCGTCGAGGGCCATTGGGGAGATCAGTGTCAGTACTCAGTAAGGCCTGCACCTTAGTGAGTAGCAGATGACTGTCAGTAGGTACTGTTGTGATTGTATTGCATTAACTGTAGGAGCGCTATCTGCGACCAGATATCGCAACTGTCTTCTAAATAATATGTGAAATAGATATGTAATGAGAATCCCATAATAAAATTGACTATTGGATTACAATGGTGACAGAATAAATACGTATAATCCGAACAATAATACGTATAATCTGAACAATAATAACAGTTCACGTAAGCCAAGCCTCGTGCTAAATACGGACCAGTTCTACATGTAGGCAGTTACTAGACAATGGAAATAAATTTAACATTTTTTACTTTAGTACGGATTTAGTATCCATTAATAAAATAAATATCCATGACCTTCGCGGGATGCGCACCCGCGACCTCTGATGTAACGTGCGCTTCATACTCGCTTACGTTACCACTGAACCAATCGGTCATCAATCCAAACATTTGATTATTGGGTATTCCATGGATGAACAGGGCGATGATAGCCATTACATTAGTACATTGGGAGGGCGGCCGGCTGTCCAGCGACACAAATGAAGGTCGAACCGACGTCACAGGGGAAAGTTTTTCTGTATCCGTGTCTAATCTTCCTGAGGATGCCTATATTCAGGGCATCTTTTCTTGGGCCACATGCTCCCGCAGGGAATTTTGAAAGGGGAGGGTGGTACCATAGTGTGGACTTTGAAATTTTTAGAATTTGCGTGCCCAAAAAAGAAAAAAAAACAATTGACAATAAAGGCCTGTCTATATTAATTAAATGTGCATTAAAAACTATGATAGTAGACTGTTTCACAGGGTTCTACTAACGTCTCAGCCTATTATGAATATAATTCACGAAGTAACCACAAAATTCGGCGTCACAGTATTAATTAATATGAAGCATTAGTGTAGTAGTTGAGATTATATTTCGAAAAGACTTGTCACTTTGACACACTTATGAAACCGGCTCTAAGCTGACATAGTAAAAACATCAAATAGTCAATCTTCACTAAACGACTAGTTTACACTGTCGCCGGGTGTACTCTGTGTTAAAGCGAGACAACCGCACTGATTACATAAGGAAACAGAACGAGAAAAACATAACTAACGACCTTGTTTCTATCCTTACTCTACTAGTACATTTATTCCAATTGCAATTACTCGGTAATAATAAAAGGCTGTAGGAAGCGTGAATGTTCATATGATGAGACGGCAGCGCTAACAGCCTTGTCGTTAAAGTAGCATGCGTTGCAAGGAATTTCTGATTGGCGTATATTGTTCGCCTTGCTGACTAGTTTCCGTTGTTAGTCATAATTAAAATTGGGTTATATCATTGAGTGTAGATAAAGACTAATAGAGAGGTATTTCATTTTATCTAATTAAATAATAGTTATTTCAATTTATCACGTCATGCCCATGGAATTATCAATTTCTGATTACAGTTTGGAGTTAGACCCCGTGCCTCGGAGAATACGGAGTCCGGTCCTGTCGGACTACCGTCGATCGGATGTGAGAATAGAGGGACACGTGTGTGTGCGCAAACACTGTTGATAGCTCTACTCAATAAATATGTTCGCTGTATCCGAAATTCGGCTAGGATGACATCATTATGATACCATATCATAATTAGACCTTTCACTGATTCCTAAGACGTTATTTAGGTAAAATCTAGATAAAAAACTAACGATTACGTAAATCTCGGACACGACGTCGGGATTAAGTCCGTAGACTGTAGCTTCGCGGAGTGGCTTAAGCAAACAGCTTAGCTCGCTGAAGCCTTTGCGTATACATGTTGATACGTTATTTTTATATAGAGATAATACATCTATGGAGATAACTTTTCCCCGCCATGATCCTATTTATGAGCCAAACGTCCAAGTCAGTGCCGGGGGCATTTTAGGTAGCTCTTTCGACCCCAAACCTGGTCTCGTCGACCTAGACTTGACGAGCACTCGTCCCTCGGCATAACTTCAGGTCTGGAAAAAATAAATAAAGAAGGAACGCTGAGAATCCTTCAAAGCTGAGATGTATCTAGGCTCTCCTTAATTACAATAAGAATCAAGTGCACCCTCGGGATGGATTATCCCTGGGGTGTCGCCACAGCGCCAGTACGCCAGCTGTAATAACAATATATTCCTTAATAAAAAAGGATAAATATCATTATTTTATTATTAAGTAAACTTCATATCGAATTAGAGGTCATAATGGAAAAGTCATGACAACAGTTTCATTTTTCCCATTAAAGGCAAATGATCAGTAAATAACATTGTGTTTTCTCATTTTACCAATTAGACAGACCAGTTTAAGACAATCTTGAACAACGAGTGAAGCGGTGAAATAAATTTGGGTAGAAAGAACCCCTGCTCTACAGTAACTGATTCTCTATTCTCTACATCTTCAATGACTAAAATATTACTCTTCATCTTTGATCACTCTACTATTTCTACGAGCATACACTCGTACCCTTGCCTGTGTTACTGTTTCTTTGCTTCTTTGATTAATAAATAGGTGTTTTTCCCCGCATTAGGCTATAAATGTGGAATTGCCGCAAATTTACAGAAGCTCAACGCTGTGTGGTACAGGAAGAGCTCGTGGATTATTTACTAGATAGAACTCGTTCCGTGAATCCGTTAACAGGGTTATAACATTTAGGCTATGCATTCTTATTTTGTAGCATCGTCGCCCCTTCGAATCCGGCAAACGGGCTATTGGTCAAACGACCAAGCAAGGAACTTTCTGATGACTACCGACCCCCTTAGACATCCGTATTATTGTCATGCAGATTCGTTGCCCTCTTTTCCTTCACCCCTCCAATATGCCACCGGCTACTTACAAATCGTACGAAACGCGATAGCATAGCTTGTTGTCATTTTAGGACGGTATCATGTGCGCAAGAGTCCGGTCCTCGGTTGTGCCGGCCCAATTCGGTTGCAGTGCAACATGACACAAACTAAAATTTACATTTATTTTGGGAGCCAGGACCGACACAGCTCGGAATTATGGCTGAGGAAAAGGGTTTTCGAGAAGCGATTCCACGCCCGGCTGACTGACGACCTGAAGGCTACGGCCTTCAAGTCGCTGGATGTCAATGACCTCTGGCGCTCCTTGAGGGAGGCCTATGTCCAGCTGGACGTTATCTAGATGGTAATGATGACATCTTTTTGTATAACGTCTAGTTTTGCTAGAAATATATCTAGTAGGAGGCATTTGTCCAGCTGCATTTCATACGGCCTAAAAAACGTATAGCTTTACCAGAAAGATATGTCATATGTAAATATTGCAGGTAATCGCTTCACGATATCAGCAAGTAACCCCACGCTGAACAAGCCGGCGGCGGCCGCGGGGGGCAGCATGAAGATCGCCAACGAAGTGATCGAGGAGGTCGACGAACAGGCCACCATTACGAGCATGGCCAAGAGGCCGGAAGTCAGGTAAGCTTCTTACATTGTTCACGTATGTGTAGTAGAGTGTGGTATAATAACGATGCTCTAATTACATTTGAGTCATAATATTAAAATAGTTAAATATTTATGACTTTATTTTAAATGGGATATAAGGAATTGGTTGAAGAAGCCACTCTTTCCTATTGCTTGGTATCTTAACCGATTACTGCGGTATATATATATATACTATCTCTCTCTCTCTATATATATATATATATATATATATATATATATACTATCTCTCTCTCTCT